>CM051501.1:24336823-24363450 GCA_028031935.1 Paedocypris micromegethes | reverse complement strand
TGGATGGATGGATGGATGGATAGATAGATAACAGATGGATAAAAGTATGGATGGATGGATGGATGGATGGATGGATAGATAACCTAAATGTATTTATTTAACTTATTATCTTTGATATATAACTTTATTGGAGCGAAAGATGGTGTCCTGATGTGTCCCAATAGTCGACTATATTGGACTGGCAGACGATAATAAAAGGCAGTCAATAAAGGTTTAGCGTTATAAATTATTCACATAAAGGAGGGAGATGTGTGTTTGTCTGCGCGCGCAGATGGCGGGGGAGAAGCCGAGCGCGCGCAGGTAGATGTTCCGGAGAGTTGTGAGTGAGTGACGCGCGGGGAGATCTGGGCCGCGGGATGTTCATGCTTTCAGAGAAAAGCTCCGGCAGAGGAATAGGTAAGTGGGTTTATACGTCTGGCAGTGTCACTCCGAGTGTGTGTTGTTGTGCACTCTCGGGCCGAGGCGAGTCTGTGTGGCACAGGGTTGCCACCCGTCCCTTGATATACGGAATCGTCCCGTGTTTGAGATTGAAATTACGCCTGTATTATTATTTCTATTTATTTTAATGGCAGCGTCTAGTACAAATCATCCCTCACTACTCTCCATTTCAATAGTTTATTTTTAAGGTCTCGGAACATGCTTTACTGAAAACATATTTTATTTATTTTATATTACTTTTATTTTTTTTTAATAAACTTTATTTAAGCCAGCCGGGGATCATACAAAGAGACAAATGAACAGCAAAAATACAACACACAATACAAAAACAGTGCAAATAAGAAGTACAAGTTATTTACATCATAAATAATCCAATACTTACAGAACTCAACTGTTTTTAAGGCTTTTGAATTGCTCGAACCCGAGTGTTAAAATAAAGTGCATATTCCTTGCAGAAAGGAAGAGAGAAAGGTTTACGTTGAATTTAGATTTATGAATATGAAATTTTGCATCAAGTTAATAACAATATTCGTTTTCTGAAAACATATTTTAAGTTCACAGTATTTGCTGCTATTAAAAGTGGTTTTTGCCAACTCCTTGGACTTAAATAACGAGATCCACGTCCTTGGAAAAGTGTTCAGTCGCTCAGCTAAAATGACGCTCAGTGATCAATTTGTTGTTTGAGATGCGTAGCTGCGTTTTTTTCCCATCCTCCCGACAGCCTTAAATCACCTTCTATTACCCCATCAGCACCGACTCATAATAGCAGAAATGCACTTGCGCCAGCCGTGATGGATTTTTTTTAGCAAAAACATCATCGTTTCACCTCAATGTGCTTGACCTTGAGCTTTAAAAGCCTCCCGGACTCCACTAGACTCTCTTGTTTTAATTACGTGATGAACGAGGCGGACTTTCATCCCCGTCGCGATGCTCAGGGTCCACCTGAAGACGGAGTGGATGTGTCTGGGCCGTCATGTCTGCTGTCAGAGACGGGGATGGCATGGCCGGTGAAGCCCCAGTGAGCAGAAAGGGTCATCCTTCAACTCCCAGACAAGCTGAGAGACAGCCACATGGCTCACATCTCCTCATGACAGCCTGTCACATGCCGGAGATCCGCCATACGGCCCTGTCACCCCTCACCTGACTGAACTCAGCCCACTGTATCTCCGCCGCCTCACTGTCAGACTAATGCTGGTTAAAGGTGAAAGATTCACCCGCTTTTTTTCCGCCGTGAGCTCCATCTGTAGATTGATATTTCAAGATCAAGGCTTAATTATCTATTCAGAGCCGACGATGAACATGCTGAGATAGGACTTGCGCAGGGAGGTGGATGGAGTGATGCTGTGGACGGATGAAAAGAGGGAGCGGATGGACGATGGGACGGGTTTTTTCACAGACTGGTTGAAGGGAGGGACAGACCAACAATTGGGAGGTGACAGATAGACAGACAGATAGAAAGATGGACTGACAGACTATAAGTCAGTCAGTCCATCAGTTGAACATACAGATAGAAAGATAGACAGACAGACAGATTTAGACACATAGACAGTCAGACAGAGAGAGACAGAAAGTCAGAGAGAGAGAGAGAAAGATGGACAGACTGACTTACAGAATTAGCCAGACAGACACACATACACACAGACAGAGGGTCTGACAGTCAGTCGGTGGGAAATGGAATGTAGAATAGAAAGGAGTTTTCCTATTCTGTAGAATAGAATAGGAGGATTAAGATTGATACATGTCATAAGAGCAGACAGACTGATAAAATACATAAAGGTTGGTTGACAAAAGAGAGAGAGACAGACAGACAGACAGACAGACAGACAGAGAGATAGATAGATAGATAGATAGATAGATAGATAGATAGATAGATAGATAGATAGATAGATAGATAGATAGATAGATAGATAGACAGACAAACAGAGAGATAGATAGAAAGATAGACAGACAGACAGACAGACAAACAGAGAGAGAGATAGACAGTAAGTCAGTTGTAAGTTAGTCAGTCAGTTGGACATACAGATAGAAAGATTGACAGACTGACAGAATTAGACAGACATGAAGTTAGTCAGACAGACAGTAAATCAGACATACATACAGATAGAAAAATGGACAGACAGTCAGAATTAGACAGACAGACAAACATACAGCTAGATAAACAGACAGATAGACAGACAAAAAGTCGACAGACAGAGACAGACATGCAGAATTAGACATACAGATAGACATATCTAATCTGTCAGATAGACAGACAAACAAACAGAATTAGACAGACAGACAGTCTATGTTTTATAGTTCCAGAACACTGTCAGCTTCCTGTTCTTGCTCTCACCCGATAAATATCTTCTCAAACAGATTTGTGAGTCTATCTGAGACAAATAAGCGGAGCTGGATGAGGTTAGCCGCTGTGTTTTGACACACTGTTCCAACATGATGTTACTGAGCCAGACACCTGACTTGAGAGAAAGGTCATCTGTTCATCACAGATCAAAGCGGAGGACAGCACCTCTCAAAACAGGGCAGCGCCAGGGCACCGGGAGGAAAAAACCAAGTCCTCGCACAGGACTGATGGACATGTGGCTGGAGAACACCCTCCTGTGAGGCCGGGCGTCCCGCTGCTGTCTGTCCCTTCTGGTTTGGGACGCTGGATGATTAGATGACTGGCTGGACAGACCAAAGAAGCCTCGGTCAGCAGAAGGAGAAAAATGTAAAATTAATCTTAATGAATATAGTGATGCTTTTACCTACCCGCACAATTTGAGTTGCATTTTCGTTTTACTTGCACATGAAATCAACTTTTCACATTGTAAATTAAAAAAAAAAAGTCCTTTATTGTTTTAGTCTTCAAAATAACACGTTATGGCTTTGTTTATTTATTTATTTCTTCAAACATGTATACATGACAAATAACAACAACATAAAAGCCACAACATAATAATAATAGTACAGTCATATTGTTCATTTCCATAATACATGTTTGAAAGGGAGTAGAAAGACGTACAACTTATCTAGTCCCGCCCCCTTTTATATTCCACTTAACACGTGAAGACTGTATCCACAGCAACGTCATAAATTAACTATAAATCTATAACACAATTTTGACAACATTTTTAATTATTCCGCGTTTTTAATGTAGTTCGAATGAACGTCATTTTTATATTTATGTTTGAAATGTTTCAAGTTCGTACATTGCTTTACCTCTTCCCTTAAAATATTCCACAATTTTACTCCGTTTCTATTCAAACAGAAGCTCTTTTTGGTGGTGCGTGTGTATTTAAGTTTGACTCGCCTCATAGTCCACATTTCTTTCATTTTTTTCCTGGTTTTAAATAAGGGGGAAAAACATGTCTAATGGAGACGCAGGCGGAGCTTAGAGACTGAGGAGGAGCTTAGAAGTAACTGTAACAGTTTGTCTGACGTTAAAAATCTAAACAAGAAGAAAATACATTAGTGGTATTATAACTGGTTTATTTGTCCTTTTTGTATTTTACTATATATGTATATACTCTTTTTTTTCCTGCATCTTCATAGTGTTTGTTTTGTATTATATTCATATTTTATCTTTATTTTTACAGTATTTCATTCTTCGTATTTATTGTATTTCTTTGCTCGCTTGGTCCCCCCCAACTCCCATGTTTAAATGCTGAACGATTGCAAAATACATTTCACTACATGTTGTAACATTAGTATAATGTGTGTGACAAATAAAATTTGAATTTAAACACAATAGAAAAAGACAAGAGTTAGTGCAGTGGTGGGGAGGAGCCAAACAGAGGAGGAGCTTAAACATGTGGGTGGAGCTTAGAAACTTTTCACGCAATAAAACTCCTCCTCTTCTCAGGAGCATCACTAGCTTGCACTTTTGAGACGTGGCTACAAAAAAAGGTACAATTCTTTTGCTGAATGAAAAGAATTCCCTCAAAAATCTAAGTACAAAACAAATTTAACAAACACAACAATTTTTTGCGTTTTTCTTTCTAGGTGAGCAGAAGAGTGTATGTTGGAGGCGGGTCTACGTTGTGATGAGTCTCCAGACCAAACCTCAAATTGTTCCTCATACAAGACGACTCGGCACCAAGACACTCTCAAAAATATCTCCACAATCTTAACTCGTACAAAAATTCTTTCACAACTTTTTTGTGTTTTGTTTCCCACAATGTTCCCTTGACCCTAGTCGACATTCACATCCCTTTCACTGAGGACCAGTACAGCGGTGTCACAGCCGGACCTCGGCCCGCGCTTGATTTATGTTGCTCTAAACGTAAAAATCAAAGATCTTCCCTAATGCAGCTACGTGTTAGTGGGATGATGTACGACGCGGTGGAGCAGTTAAATGAGAGCACTATGTCTCTGCCCGGGCTTTAATGGCACGGTCAGAACTCTGACCTCACATCTGAATGACTTTACGCTACTTAAATGACACCGACACTGTCGGATTGTGAAAGTCGGACCTCGGGCTTGTTTTACTCACACGGCTTTGATTTCTTGTGAGATGGTTTGCAGGAAGTATGACATAGGAAGGGCAGAAATGTGAGACATAAATATACCTCAAAAATTGGCAAATAAACGTCAGACCTCTGTAGTTAAACAAAACACTCGGCCATGGTGCATCTTTAACAGTCAGAAGATGTTTAATATCAGAAAGAGCATGGATAGACTAAAATTATAGATATCTTACTGTAACAATTACTCAATTACAAGTTACAAGTCACCAATTCCAAGAAGACTTGAATCAACATTTTAAAAGATGTTAAGTATTTGGCTTGTACTGAGCTTAAGCCAAAAAACACCAAGAAATTTGAAAAACAGTGAACTCTTTATGAGGTTTCAATTCCCAAAATAGAAATAAATCGAACATCTCAATGTTTCAAAATGTCAGCAGAAAATAAAAAGTTTGCAAAGGAACAAAAAAATGCAAGCACATTCATGTTCAGGTGATTTAGCTCATAAATAGCATCCAGTACCTTCAGCATCCTGCAGAAGGCGACCTTATCCGACAAAGAAATTAACCGCGCTAGAAAAAGATACCGACTTGTTGGGCACAATCACAATGTAAAGAGTAAATTGACCATTTAAAGACGATTCAAGAGTACTTATACTCAATCAAAAATGTAATCAGTGTAAAAGTTATGTTTTTGATGCCAAAAAATACTTACGTAAAGTAACAAAGTACAGTGACACCACTGATTTAAACTGAACAACAACACAGACTGATAGTGTGTGTCCCGTTGGCCACCAATCAATAGTGTGTGTACACAAATTCCTAAAATGTGCTCTACTCCCTAGGACACAGAAATGAACTAAGCAGTTAAGAAAATTGATAGCGGGATTTTTTTTTGACTAATAATCAAACTTGCATGCATGCATGAGCATTTTTACTCAAAACAAAACAAAACAAAACAAAAAGCTTTCTAACGCTCCATTCACTTCTAAAGTATTTTCCTTCCTTCATAAACATTGTGCATTGTATCTCAATTACTACAACAAGTACCCTGTTGTGTGTTGTAATTCTACATTTTATTAAATCTATTTTTAAAATAGGGATTTTAATTGTAGGAATTATTGATAGGATTGGTGAATGCAATGAGCTTCCGTACAGTATAATCCCATAATTTAGTGGTTGAGCCATTATAGGGTTAAGTTACATACTTCCGTCCTGTCTGGTTAACGCTCTCTTTGAGTGAGACTTTGGCCGCGTTTCAATACTCTGCAAGCTGCCTATCTGTGACGCATTCTCAGCCCTGAGGATGCGCGCGCAGCGCCGGAAACCAAGCTGCTCATCAAGTGCGCGTTCGTGCGTTTGCAACGCGGCACTGTCATTAATTTATCGTTTGTTTGTGCGGCTGTGGTGATTTCATCGTCGCGTTTTTTCTCCTCAAAACATGTACGTGCTCGCGTCCAACTCAGACGTTACAACTTTTCCAAGCCTCACAAGTCTTGTGTTAAATCCGTTTGGAGTATAAGCGTCTGTCTCGGCTCTCTGAGGGAATCACTTTTTTTTGAGTGACGTGACGGACTCGGCTAGGCGTCACTGTCCCGCCGTTCCTCAGGCAGACAGACGGGCTTTAAACAAAGACTAGCGCCCTGGAAGAAACACCTGAGCTTCGTGGCGGCTTTTTAGACCGACTGGCTGCCCGTTTAGGTGAATTATTCCCTCAAATATCGACAAATAAGCGGACGTGAAGTATGCCGAGAAGGAAGCAGCAGGCGCCGAAACGCGCGGCAGGTAAGTTTACAACATCCACTCTCAGTTTACTCACACATTCTAATATATTTCACAAGCATCATTCGTGCTTTAGCAGTCGGTGGTTTTCCGTTGGTTTCGGGATGACGAGCACTCTCTTTTTCCCATGCCGGTTGACTGTTATATGGGTCAGAGATGTCACAGGTTTAATTCTGACGTAAAACGCGAGGTGCACGCACTATTTTATTGAAATCGGTGTTTTGTCAAAGTGCAAATGCTTTCTCAAACTTTGATGGCGCGTACACGTAAATTCGTAATGTTAGTAGCGTGTGTTTCTATTTCTGGTGATGTGTTATAATTCTATATAACCTCTAGTTTATGTGGTTATAAATGCATATTTGTTGTGTCATTAAACCTGTTTTTAAGGCACGTGACCGTAATAAAGCGGGTAAAACGTACTAGAAAGTACAATTTACCTGGCATGATTTTGTGATTTTCACCGTTATGTTTGAGGTCCAACTTATTTCAGATCAAAAATCACGTGATTTTTTTTTTGCGAACAATATAAATAACGGTAAACAAAATAACATGCGAAATTCCTCCACAACCAGTCGTTACGGGACACAATGCATTTAGTTAAAAACACGTTGCATTATATAAACAAAAGCTTGATTTTTTTAAAGATTTTTTTTTGTTTTCAATTTTTGGTGGAAGATACTCAGGATAGAATGAGGTGGAAAAGGATGATTTGCTGTGGATATAAGGGGAAAGCTGAAAGAAAAGTAGTAGTTATTTTCAATTTTAGATTTATTTTGGATCTAGTGGAATACATTTTTTTTTTTAATTTTCGATGTGACACTCCTTCTCATTCACCAAACGTACAATTCTAACTTTCTAAAGCTCAATCTCGTATATGAAACGTCAATAGCAGAAGAGCTTCAATCCCATTATTTGAAGAGGAGGCTTTTTTTGGGTGCATTTTCTTGTTTTTTTTTTCTCTCTAGCCGATCTCTTTGTGAGAGAGATACAGAGCTATTATTATATAGGCTTCAGTGTTTGTGTGTGTGTGCGTGTGTGTGTGTGTGTGTGTGTGAGGCAGAGATGATGTGGAGTTTTAATGGAGGGGTATGGCTTGCTCTGTTAGACTGGCCTGTCAGAACAGCTTTGTCTCATGTTGGATTTAATTGTTATCCTTGTGACAGCCTCATCCATCAAAGGCTTTAATGGTCAATCAGAGCAAGGCCATGTGAGTGCTCTCCTTCTTTTCCCATAAGCTTGCCTGGGCTTTTATTTCATCAGTATGCTTCACCAAACTACTCTTCGTGGTTGTTCCGCAGAGTGCTGAACGTCTGGTTGGCAAGGATGAGTTTATGGGGTATAGGTATTATAAACACATTTAGCGGTTACAGACAGAGCCACTCCTTACGTTACTTAAAAGACAGACATTCTTCGCTGTAATAGTTTGCTTTAGGAGAAAAGGAGCCTGCACTATAGTTTGTGTGGGGAAATTAAGCGATGAATAAATCTAGGAATAGTTTGAATTTGATCAAACTGTACGACAAGCTGCAATGAGTATACAAAATGCCAAGTGCATATTTTATCTGATGTATGGCTGCTTTAAACAAATATTCGTTTTTTTTTTATCGAGTAGGTTTTGTTGTCTTTGTACCAGTACGACGAAACTCTTTTCGCTGCTTTTCGCCATCAGATCAGAAGAGAAGAAAAATACAACTGTTTTGGTTGGAGTTTGAATCATTTAATGAAGCATAAATTTAATTTTTGACATCGCACCAAAGAATTTCCTTGTCACCTTGATTGATGAGTTACAATCCCGGCGTTTCACAAGCTCTCGTATACGTATTGTTGCTTGTTTAGTCAACTCGGTTTTAGCAAAACTAGCCAAGCCGTGTGTACGATTTGGCAGGATGTGACATTTTAGCTTGACTTTACTCGTGAAAGTAAAGTTGTAAAAGTTCAGCCACCTTAAAAAATGCTTAGTCCAACTAGCCGTGTGAATTTTTTTCAACCTCGGATGGCGTAAGAGCTGAGATCACCTAGGTGAAGTTTTAATGAGGAACATCACAACAATATATTCTTCTTTCCCAAGCTCGGTTGCCCTCGAGGTGAAGGCGCTTTGCAATAAGAAACATTTAGCTCTGCTTAATTTGAGCGTAGCTAATTAGCTGTGAACGTGATGGATTCCTGACAGGTGTAATGATTGGAGATGACGGGCTTGGCGTCTTGTCAGCCAGTCCTATTGGGTTTGCGCTTTCTTGATGTAATCAACGTGATATTTTCCACTCCTGCTGGCCTTTCCCATCGCCATAACCTAATTTAGCACCTTCACGTGACAAATGAGCGTTTTGTGTCTGTCTGAAATCTAGATGGGCCGAGCTGTTTTGAGTGAAAACACATGTGGAACCACCTACGGATCCCCCTGATGGATGTTTTCATCCGTCTGCTGGGCTTTGAGGCGCATTTGGAAGGACAGATTAGACATCAGATCTATTTTGAGAGTTGTACTTTGCTTCAACTCGGCTAGTTAGGTCTGTGATTCTTTCTCGGTGTGTGGGTTGATAATGCGAGTTAATCGGACACGCCTACGCGAATCCCACGGCCCACCCCGGCCAAAAGCGGCTCGGAAAAAGCGTTCTCAGGCTCGGCTCTGGTTCTCTCCGGGTAAAATCAATCGCTGTCAGATCTAAGGTGTGAGGCAGGTCATCCGGACAAGCCGCCATCAGTCATGCGTGGATGTGACGCAGGAGCTGGGTTTGATGGTGGCAGTGATGAAAAGGCAGGAAACCGTAGAGGCCCACCATTCCCTAATCCCAACCAGTGTCAACATACCTCTCCAGCCAGGCATGTCTGTAATCACTGCCAACTACTTCAAAACTGCTCGAAGCCCATTGATTTACACAGCGTCTAATCTGTCGGTGAGACAAAAGATTAAAGTAATTGCACACATGCCTGCACAAATTTCACATATGCACATGGACGGACTGACGGACTGTGTCGATGTTTCTGATGATTGGTTATATTGTTACAATCCTCACTCCATCTTTTTTTTTTTCTTTCCCACAAAGTTGCGCATTGTTTTAGTTGATTCGCTCAGTACGGTAAAATAATGAATGTGTACACGCACACACACACACACACACACACACACCACACACACACACACACACACACAGTGGTTTTTTGTACCACTTTGAATTATACTGTGCACTATTAGTAAACGTCTACCCCCCCCCCCCCCACGCATAAGGTTCTAGATTACAAGGTGCAAAACCTTCAAACACAAACATTATTAAACTCATTCACAAAAACGGGTTATGTACAGTCAAAGAAAACGAACACACAAACATTTTCAGTTCATTCATCTTCCATAAATGTAGTAAATATCTTCACCTTCAGGAGCTGAGTTTAGTAGTTTTTAATCAAAAGCTGGCCCCATCAAAGTCGTCGTTGTTATGTACGTAACTTTTCAGGTCTGATTTCTCCATAGTGTTTGACAGTCTTGGCGAGATGCGCTTGAAGTTACATACTAAGAGATGGAGATTTAAAAAAAAAAACTTATAATAATAAAACACTATGGCAAGTCAAAATAGCAGTTAATCCTCTAGCTGAGAAAAAAAAATCTTGTGTTCTATGAGTTGTCGGTAATAAATGAACTAACAGTCAACTAGCTAGTCAAAACTCATTTAAATTAGTTGTTAAGATTTCAATGTTAATGTGGCTTGCCATTGCTCACTCTTCTTCTCTGTGTTAAGTACTACTACTTCAAGGGTCGCTGTAATGATCCGACACAACATCAGGTGGCACACCTTCGAATCACCAAGTCGGACTAAAACATTTGAACAAATTTTCAAACCCAATGTTACGCATAAATACGGTCAGTTACGCAACTAAAGTTCACACATAAGACACTGGATTATAAGACAATTTTGAAAAAAAAATTTCGCCTTGTAGTCTGAAAGCTAAGTGAGTCAAACATTAAACAAGTTACTTCTGATCAATTAAGTAAACACCTCCTTAAGTCCAAACTCTGATTAGAACCAGAACTCTGGGCTGTAAAGGTGTGGGCGAATGTTACATTGCCGTGCAGACAATGAAGACATCAATCTACTCTTTAGAGCAGAAGAACTCATCCCTGCTCTCGAGGGAGGTTGCTTTTAACTTGTGGTCCATTTTAGAAAAATGAGTCAGTCTGGTCCTCCGGGGTCTAGAAACCAAACCCTGGTGGAGAAGATCAGCACAATGCCAAACCGTCAATTACCCTTTCAACAGAGCCGTTAATCACGCTGCCACCCTTTACTTCTGGCATCCTGACGCATGTCATCTATCACACTGGCTTTTTGAGGCCGAGGGAGGGAATCACGACGTAAGATTGTTTAAAATTAGACCGGAGAGGCTGAGGAGGAAGTTGAGAAGTCTTTGGATTTACAGGTCGAACGTGTAAAATCCAAAGAATGGCTCGATGACAGAAGTGACGGCGGAGAAAGATCTCACTAATTCTGACAGTGCTGAGTTAACCTATTAAGTCTGTGAAAACCCAATTCAGTCAGCGACTTCAGCCGATGACGGATTAAGATTCATGGCGTGTCGAGCAAGAGGAACGGCAAATGTGTTGTAATTAAGGTTAATGCACAGCAGCGAGATGTTGCCGTCGTGCTTTGTGCTCAGCCTTGCACATTTTCAAACGTCCGCCCGTGTTTTAAATAAATCAGCCGATCAATCAGACGTCAACCCCGCTTGTCGGGAATGCGCATTTATGTGCGCATCTGTCTCCGGGTGGGAATCCGCCGCATTCCTGCCCCGGCTTAAAATGACACGCATCACTCAAGTTCAGCTGGCCTGTAAATGAACTCTATGGCGTTCTCTCCCACTGCTCCAGCCATGATGGATGCTCCTTTTAAAGAAAGAGATTAATGAGAGGTAGGCGGCTTAGAGGACCATTTATCACGGCGAATATTATTTAGACGGCTGCGTAAGCCTGTAACCTGAGAGTTAGAAAGGCATAGACGGAGTGCAGGGTCTTAGATGTCCTCCATGATGGATAGCTTTGCTTTCTCTCCGTGTTTGTTACAAGACACCAGCTGTCCGCCGGGTGGTCATTGCCGGAGAAGATTGGGGGTTCTGAATTCAACTAACCCCAACGACTCCATTTGTAGTTATCGGAAGCCAATTGCGAGCGGGTGAATTGGGGACGACGCTGGAAGTGGTTGGCGACTCTTCTACTTCTCTGATGTTGGTTTTCGCCCCCCGGTCTCCCCCACCTTGTCCCCACCGTGTGGGATTATGACTGCCATCTATCTCACAGAGTTCTTTGATGCCGGGCCATCATCTCAGCAAGCTGCTGGCTTTAGATACTCATGGAATTGTTGCCAATCACTCTTGGCAGCTGAGGCACATCAGACGCTCTGTTGTCAAGGGGGGGAAAGGGAATCAAAGGCACAGAGAGTGATAATTAGAGAGATATCTCTCCTGAAAGGACGTTTGTGGTCGGTGGAATTCCAGTCAGCGGAGACTGTTTGCCTTCCCACTTTTACGGTAAATGGCCAGTTTTATGTTTCGCCAGCAGTGGAACGCAACGAGGAGGGCAAGACACTGCGTTGTCGACCATGGCTCATCTTTTCCCCTCCGTTTAAAAGGCTGTCAGGTTGATTGAATTTGGGGAGGAAACACTCACAAGCTCCATTTGCAGGAAGGGAAATGCTGTTTTTGGCACGGAGGCGTCTCGACACGACGGCTGAATGCAGAAGTTGTGCTGCGTTCTGATCAAAGCCTCATGTGTTGCACATTAGTATGGCCTGGAGCAAGACCGATTCTTCTCTGTTCGCTGCAATCTGTGTCTCACCATGAGCTTGTAGAGGAGTCACGTGAACTTAGAGGACGCAAATGTGACAGTAATTACCGTCACAATGAAGGAGCGTGACCTGTGGTTTGCTATATCACAACCAAGAATGAAAAAACAAATGATCTTTCGGCTCAATGTTTTGTCATTATTTAATCCATTGTTAATAACTTCAAGTGATGAACGTAAAACAAAATAGGACTGTTGTCAGAGGTGTAAAGAGTACCTGAAAACCATACTTGAGTAAAAGTTACTCCATTACATAAGTCACCAATTCCAAGAGGACTAGAGTAAAAGTCGTCAAGTAACCAATTTTAAAAGAACTTAAGTAGTTTATAAATAAATTGGTACTGAATTTAGGTTTAATAAACACCAAGAAATGTGAAAAACAACTCTTCATTTATGAGATTTTATTTCCAAATGTAGAAATGAAATTTAACGCCTCAGTTTCAAAAAGGCAGAACCAAGGTAGATTAAAAATGAATAAAGTGTTCAAATAGATTCCAAAAAGGTACAGATGATCAAAAATATAGTCAGTAAAAAGTAGAGAGTAAAAGTTGCTTATATTATTGATACTCAGTTCAAGTATAAAGTAGCCCAAAAAAAAAAACATGTAACAAAGTAACGTAGTCGAGTTATTAACTCAAGTACTTTACACCACCAGCTGTTGTAAAAACACTGAAGAATTACTAATACTAAAACACTTTTTGATCTGAATAAACACTTATTATTGATTTGTGAATTTTAGATTGATTATGGCTTCTATGTGCAAGGAATAGTCTATCAATATGAAAGGATTAGCAAAGATTCGGCAAAGATTTTAGTTCTGTTCCAGCTCATTGCACACATCACATTTTATTAGTTTAATAAATCCCCTTGACTGTCAATCAATTCTTGGGAGAGTAATTGGTTATGTTAGGTGTCACCTAAGATGGATTAAAAATCGTTCAAGCGTAAAGTTTGTGTTCATATCCGTTGCCCCAAGTTTTGCGCACGCATGTACATGTCAGTTTACGGCTAGTTGGGAAGTTTCAGCCCTGATTGTCATCTCAGGTTTTCCGAACTTTTCCACTCCGCACACTCACCAGAGGAATCCACAGCTCTCGGTTGTATTCCGTCCCGTTCTGAAATTTCCCCAAGTCTCATAGTCTTTGGCATTTGTGCAAGAAAAAAGCAATTTGCCAGCACGGCCCATCAGTAATTGTCTCGGGGATATGAGAGGGCAGGAAAATGATCATGTCATTGTAGTTACACCTGGTTCACCCTCTTTTCGAGCTGCTTTGGAGTTCATGCCAAATCAGGCCTTTCAAATGACATCTTTTGATCAAGGCTGTCGACCGCGATCAGAGGAGATTGGCAAGTAATGGATACCTAGTGACAATCCAAATCTACAGAGGGGATAAGACTGGCCTGCACCTGCCAGTTATCCTTTACGGACCCCCGTCCTGCAGGCTTCCTGGCTGACAGCCAGCGCCGGACTAAATGAGAGAAGCGCGGGCTTGCGAGATTGTGTATTATCATTTGAAATGAGAGCTATTTGTGCTTTAACACTCTTGTCAAGTCCACAGTGGATCTCCAGGGCGGCGAGAAGGAAATTCCGAGCCACCGTCGGACAAACACTCCCTTATATATCCAACCGTCCGGCCTGTCAAGCCATTTGCGTTTGACACGAGCAACATAATCTCAACTACGTAAACACGAGCGAATGGAGTGGAGCCGTGGAACGGGGGGTGGGTATGGCTTTCAAGGGGGCATTTGTTCCACTTACGGAGTCAGAGTGACAGTGTCAAAGTAGCAGGGGACAGGCTGTCAGGAGGTGGGATCGTCAGTCCCGGAGGACAGCGGTGGATGGGCTCTTTGGAGGGTGTGAGGGCAGCTGGCAGGGAGAAGGGCGACCGTGTCCCCTTGAATCTGTCATGCGAATGTGCTCCACCAAACACCTTTCCTGCAACACGTCACCTGTCCAAGGTGAACAGTCGTCAGGTGGGATTCAAAGTGACAGGGGGCTTATGTGCCGGCATCTTGTGTCGTTCCCCTTAACCTCTCAATCTATATGTCCACTACTTCCCATGTCCTCTTGGATGTTCACAAGGGGGTTTGAACCCTCACGGAGATGCGTAGGTGTTTTGCCTAAATATTGTTTTGTTCTCAAGCTATTGACTTGCTGGAAGATGAGTGGTTCTTTACACATTTTACTTTAGATCTACTTGAGGCAACTAGAACTTGGAAGACCATTTTTATTTTGCTTATTATTTTATAAGACTGCACTTTCCTTACTTTTGCAAAAAAAATTTCTGTCTGAGGGACATCAACAGTGGTCAATTCTCACATTTTTTGTCACATATTGGATTATGAGACACAAACCTTTTGAAACATATTTTATTAAAAAATAGTTAAAAAAAAATTTCGACGTACAAAAGCGCCACAAAAAAAACACATCAGAATTCCTTTAAATTCCACACCCACCATGTCTAAGTGAAGTTTCGACTTAGACATGTTTCAATTTGAAAAGAATTTGACATCATTTTGGTTGCCCGGATCTCTCGCCATTACTGGAGTCCGTCTCGTCGTTGATAGTGTCGATACGTTCAGTGATGATGTCATTTCCTCTCTGTCTCTGTGAATGTGCTTTTTTTGTATCCTCCAATGTTCCCACGCAGCTCACAATAGAACTTTAAACTACTTGTTGACGACAATTTCTAGTGGTTGTGGTTCTTCTGTTAATCCACCGGAATTAATTCAGAATTAGTTGCTTCAGATGGTTTGACAGTTTCGGGTAGGCGTGCAAATCAATAGGAACTAAGATTTGTAGAAAATAAAACTATGGCAAGCCATAATATCATTTAAATCTCAGTTTAAGAGTTTGTTTTAATGTTTTTTTTTTTTTGTTTTTTTTGCAGCTTATGATTCAGAGAGCCCAGAGGAAGCCACTAACCAGATTGAAGAAACAGGAAATGATTGTCCAGTGACCAAAAAGAAACCACAGGAAAACATTGACCGTGAGGACGAATCACAAACCCCCATGGATGATCAAGACTCTTCTACAGCTGAACTTTCAGGTCACGATGTTGATACGGAATCCCACACGAGTGAATCCAGTGACTCTGCATCAGATGCTGAGAGCGCTTCCGTCAAAAGCAAAAAGGTCACGAGAAACGGCAACGAGGACACTGTGTGTGGTTCCGACAGCCTTGAACAGATGAAGGCCATTTATAAAAGCTTTCTCAATAACCCTTACTGGTCTTTTTTGAGTTTGAATTCCTCTCAGCCTTGTGGAGAAGATCAGCACGTCGGCAGCAGCGGCAGCAGCAATAATAGCAGCCCCGGGCGCAACAGCTATGACTGGCATCAGTCCGCCATAGCAAAGACACTGCAAGTGTCTCAGAAGCCACACATCGCACTAGAGCCCAGTATTTTCTCCACTGTCCAACTCTACCGCCAAAGCACTAAACTCTACGGATCTATTTTTACCGGTGCAAGCAAGTTCCACTGCAAAAGCTGCAGTGCAGCATATGACACTCTGCTTGATCTCACAGTTCACATGAATGAAACGGACCACTACCGAGACAATAACCTTGAAAGTGCAAGCAAAGGTGCCAAGTCCTGGTCCAAGCCACGCAAGCGCTCTCTTCTGGAGATGGAGGGAAAGGAAGATGCTCAGAAAGTGCTACGCTGCATGTACTGCGGCCATTCTTTCGAGTCCTTGCAAGACTTGAGCGTACACATGATAAAGACCAAGCACTACCAGAAAGTTCCTCTACGGGAGCCCAGGACAGCAATTGTTGCTAAAGTCGTGTCTTCTTTTAGAAAAAAGGCCCCAATGGAAGTGGAAATTGCTAAATCTGTGCAAGACAAAGAGAAGAAAAGAAGTCCAAACCGGGGACAGGATGCTGTTGAGATGCAGCGTGAGCAAAACAATAAAGATCTCGTCAATCAAAAGAGCAATGGCGTCCTGATGAAGTCCGACTGCCTCAAATGTTTGCAGTGTGGTATGACGTACGACTCCATGGAGCAGTTAAGTGCACACATGATGCTGACCGGACACTTTGTAAAGGTCACTCAATCAATGAAAAAGACAGACAAGACACTTCCAAAGCGATCTTTGCCTCTCCCCAAAAAGCCAGAGGCGGCTCTGTCGGGTTCATGTTCCTCTCCACTATCTGAAACAGGAGTCCCAGAGTCATTGTCCTCTACAGCCGTAGAAACCCAAACCGACAAGACCCGGATGATTTCGCAAAAAGACACCAGTTGCAAAGAGTCTCAGATTGAAGCTGACATGAATTGTGGCACATCGAAAAGCGAGTACCTCACTGAAGAGGACCTGAAGGAGAGCCCCAAGATGGACTTTGATATACTAAAATCGCTGGAGCACACAGTCACATCTGCGATTGACAAAGCACAGAGGGGTTCCCCAAGCTGGGGAGGATACCAGAGCATTCACGCGGCTTATCAGCTACGAAACTACCTAAAACCTTCTATGCACACCTCCAGCTATGTCTCCTCTGTCAAACAATCAACCAATGGTCTTGAAGTACAGCCTTTAGACAGAAATCAACAGTTGTCTCCAACAACACCACCAACCTTGGAGGAACCCAGCAAGGCCGATGAGGAGAAAAACAGCCTGATTGATCCACAGAAAGAACCGATAAAAGGCTTCAATGGGCAAGAATCCACACCTCTGCCAACAAACCTGAAGAGAAACTTGCCATCAGAGCGTTCCGTTTCATCCCTAAACACAGAGACAAAGGCAGATGAAAAGGCACAAAATTGCACGCAAAAATTCCCGAAACGTGCGGGATCGGATCTGTATGATGATGCTGCCCAATCTGAGCCAAAACAGCCTTCTGTTAGTCCTCTAAGTGCCCTTCAGTCCGTTATGAACCTTCATTTGGGTAAAGCTGCCAAACCTCTGAGACCGGTCCAGGACCCCATGAGTATGCTGCTTAGGATGAGCAACAGCATGGCAGAGAGGGCCGCACTGGCTTGTCCATCTGGATACTCTACAAAATGTAGCCAGTCTCAATCCGAGGGCAACGAAATGTGCCGAGACCAACCAATCGATTTGTCCAAAGGCAAAACAGAGCAGTGTCTGAAGGCTGCGTCTCTTCTAAGCAAAGCTGTGGCCGAGTCAGCTGCTCCCAAGACCCTCACCAGCAAGAATCCTTGTGAAAGTGCTCTGTCTGACATATCGGACATGCTGCGTAACCTGTCGGACTCTCAGGTTTTGAAGCCCCAGATGCTTTTATGCAGAGCAGAGCAGTCTGAAATCGAGGGTTCTCATACTTCAGACGAGGTGGAAGACACGTCCATGGTGCAGAAACGTAAAGGGAGACAGTCTCACTGGAAGCCCCAGCACTTGCTGATTTTGCAGGCTCGCTTCACATCCTGCCTCAGGCAGACAGCTGATGGAAAGTATGTGATATCGGACTTGAGCTCACAAGAAAGGATGGTCATATCACATATTACAGGTCTGTCTATGACAACCATCAGCCATTGGCTGGCCAATGTGAAGTATCAGCTGCGACGGACTGGTAGAACCAAGTTCATAAGGAATGTCGACTCTGGACAGCCACTGTTCTTCTGCAGTGAATGTGCCACGCAGTTCCAGTCTCGCTCCACTTACGTGTGTCACTTGGAGTCGCACCTTGGGTTTAAAATGAAGGACTTGGCCAAAATGACGGCGAAGGATCTCAGCAGGAAAGTTCTGAAGTATTCCAATAGCAATTCTCTGAAATCCCTAACAGCCAATGTCTCAAGAGGACATCAAGATCAACTGGTGCAAGTCCCAGCCATGTAATATAATGGAACCAGCAAGGTTTTACACTGTCAAAACAATATTTATTGTAATGTACGTTAAAAAAGCAGTCGATGAGACACTATGGTTCTATATATCTCCATTTTCACACACTTCTGCGGCTTTTTGTGGACACAGAAAATCTACCATTAAAGCTCAGAGTTGCAGACCGGACTACAGAAGGATCCTATACTCTATTTAAACACGTCTTAAAATGTTAATGATTCCACACTGTTTAAGGGAAACCTGTTTTAAAATGTCTAATGTAAAAAGCTTGTACATTTTTACATATTATAGCTGTCATTTTAATGCATATTTACCAAAAAGACCATCATTTTTTTCCGTTTCTCCGCCTTTGGATTCCAGCAAGTGCTTATTTATCCATCGAAAAAGTTCCCTCCTAATCGTAATCGTTTTCCCTTTCTAAGAGGTTTTTTCACGAGGCGTTTTTTGTCACACTTTTAACTGTTGAATGTCGCTGCATCGATCGAGGCATGTATCTTTTCAATGTAACACTTTCCGTTTCATCTTTCTTTTGCACTGAAAAATAATAAACCAATACTCGTTCTCTCCGTTTTCTTCATGCCGATTTGTCGGTTTGAACCTTTCCGCCCTGATTAATCGCTAAACCAGTAGGAATATGAATATCCCACTTATTCCTGCCAGCGCATCTGCTCTTCTCATCCATTATAAATCAAGGGTTCAGATGTTGAATCTGCTTAAGAAAGATCCTTTCAAAGCGACCCAGCCCGTGCACACTCAAGCGCTCGCTCATCTTGTTTGTCATCCAGTATTGACAAAAAGAACTAATGTTGTGTCTTTGTTTGTTCCGTGGGTACAGTGCGTTCGGCAGGCTTAGTCACGGCTCACTGGCGATAAAACGAGAGAGAGAAGTCACATCAGCCTATGTCATCGCTCTAATGAATATCATCTAAATTGCTTTGTGTATCTGAACAGTTTGGATGTCAATCTAATTCCAGCGGATGCACTGATAGGACGGAGCCCAGACTAATGAGAAGGCCGCTCCGTCTGACAGCGCAATGAGCTTCAACCCCATCAGACCCCTTTCAACGGGAATTCTGACATCTACGTCCATCACCCAATCCGGATCCGTCGCTGTTACTCATCTCGGGCTAATGTACGCAAGCACATTGCTGCGTGTGATTTTGCGTCTGGGCTAACGTGATCTGCCATGTGCTTTCCTGGCGGTGTGTTGCAGGAGGGCCTGTGAGTTCTGAAGCAGCAGAATCTTCTCATCACGGTGTCTTGGTGTGACGTGATGGCTCCTGACAGCAGCACCGCTCTCATGGGACGGAGGCAAGGCGGCTGCCCGCGGAGTCCACACGGTCTGAATTATTCTCCACGCAAGGGTACGGACTAAGGTCGTTGAATTCTCACTCCGGTTTTTTTTTAGCAATCCTGACTCTCTCAACAAGTCTCCGTGAAGCATCAAGATCTTGGAATGCCTTTGGGGTGTTTTTAATCACCAAACGCTCTCGGAATGTCTCGCTATTCCAAATGGCCCAGTAAATAACAATATGGAGAAAGTTGTCTCGACTCCATTAGATTTAACAGCTGGACGGGGAATATTCCGAACAGCTGAATCGCCGTTCGCTAACATTTCCCCAGACAGCTGTCAGGAGCGTTCTGGCATCCTATCTGACGGATTCGCAAAAGACACTCGTTTCAGGGCATTACACCATACATTGTTAATTTAATGCATGATGACACGACCAATTATAGCCAGCTCCGTTCTCAAATAGCGTGTCAAAGGCTGTGTGTTCATCTCTTTGATCTTATTTTCTAACACCTTAAGTGATACCTGATGCAACATTTGTCACGGGGTGAGAAGTGCTGACCGAGCACGTTTCGCCGACTCCATCCACACGTCCGCAGGAAACGGAGGTGAAAAAATACGGCGAGCGCTTATAGAGCCTGTCAAGCAATTAAAGCTGTAAAAGACATTGTGTTGTCACTATTATGATCATGTTAGATGTTCTTCATGACTATTCCTCATTATTAATGTGATAATTAAATAATAGCAGATAATAATCATATTTTGTCGATGAAGAGGAAAAAGTTCCACCGGTTGTCCCATGGATGTGTCACTAAAATAGTTAATATTGAAAATGAATCAATCTTGTTTCAGTCATTGCTTGTCATCATCTAAGTAAATGAAAAGTAATCCCAGAGCCCCACCCACTCATGCATATGCATAGAAATTCGATGTTTTGAAATGTTTCTTTTCAAGAACCAATCGGATCTTGAGGTTTTTCTCAGGGCCCATGGCCGATCACATAAATTAATATAAGTTGATTGGACAGGGAAAACGGCTCTCAAGGTAAAACTTTAGATTTTTTTTAGACATCCCAGTTAGATGTTAACAAAAGCTGTG
Source organism: Paedocypris micromegethes (assembly GCA_028031935.1). Taxonomy (NCBI): domain Eukaryota; kingdom Metazoa; phylum Chordata; class Actinopteri; order Cypriniformes; genus Paedocypris; species Paedocypris micromegethes. Next base: position 24,342,785 of record CM051501.1, on the reverse strand, counting down.
TTAAATTAATTTTTTGTTTAAAAACACTTTTGATGTACTTTTAAAACAAATTTGATAGGTAAGCTAATAATTTTGTCCTCAACTGTAGTTGTGAGTGAAAGTGTAAAAGTGTGTGTCATGTTCTCTGATTGGTTGGCCATCAACCTGTCCCGCCTTCAGGCCGAGTTGCTGGGATTGGCTCCTGCTCCCCATGACACAGAAATGGATCAAGCGTGATGGATGGATGTGTATATATTTTTTGTTTTATTTATCGTTAAATACACACTTCAAGATAGCTTGTAATAAAATTATTGCTAGTTGAGGTGCTGTACAATGTTCTATAAATTAAAAATAGTCAATAGTGTAAAAGGTGTTAAAAATAATAGCATGTAATAAAGAAAATTAAACATATCCATATGTATTTTAAAGACACACACACTATACAAAGTACATATAAATTAGCTGCGTACACATACTTGAACAGTTTGTAATGTTATCTTGTTCATTAATAATCAGGTTGTATGCTTTGGATATACGCGTCTGACAAAAGACTGTAAAGTAAAGTACATTTTCAAATCAAATTCATTTCAAAATTTTAATTGTCAAATACACATTATACATGGTACAACATACAATGAAATGCATTTTTACAATCGGCCAGCATTTAAACGTGGGGTGAGGGGGGAGGGGTGTCATGCGAGAAAAATTATAAGAGATAAAAAATACATTAAAAAGTACAAAATAGGATACAAATGTGAATAAAAACAAGGGAAAACTATGAAGATGGAAATAAAAGATAAAAAACAAATAAAATAAAAATAAAATCAATAAAATGAGCAAAGTTAAATCTGACCTGATTTGACCAAAAGGTCGTCGGCGTTGTCGTGGCGCAGAATGTTGAGGAGCGCTGCATCTCGCCGCCCCAGTTGTCTGACATGGCGCTGTGACTTCTGACATTGTGTATTCAGAATGATCTGACAAGGCATCCACTCATGTTCTGTCAGGGCTCATTCCAAATGTGGTAATGGTCTCGTCTCTGTCCGTGGGCCGGCCGTACGCATAGGTGGCGTCGGGACGAGACGTGGCAGAAATGCATGAGCTGAGCGCTTCACGCGACCTCCCGGGTCGTCCGGCGATGGCAGGGGACACGATTCACTGTGACACTCCTGGTTGGAGCTGCCAAACTGCCACTTCCTGTCCTCTTTATTCACACATTGAAGGAGTTGAAAGACATTGTTTTGAGAGTCAGCGATCAGACATCTGTCGGCTTGTCCGGGCTTTCACTTTGACTGGCACGATCTGGTTCGGCCACCTCTCAGTCAACCCCGATGCCAGTTTGATGGGCAGAGCGGATTCCGGCCTCATGCTGGTGCCATGAAAACCGTAGTTTTACCTGCAGACATGGTCAAACACGGTTCACTACTAGGATCAAACTGCCCTGTTTGTTGACTTAGCATTTGGTCATTCCAAAAGCTCATTTTAAGGGTAAAAAAGATTACTATTTTTTTTTTCATTTCACTTATATTTTTTCACATTTTTAAATTCTTTAGTTTTATAACGAGCTTTTCGTCCAAATTCTGGGTTGAAATTCTGAATTTGGACCAAAAACATATTATAAAGAATAACATTTTATAGAATTTTTTTTTTACATATTTTTGGATTTATAGTATATTCTTTAGTCTTTTAATGGGTTAAAATTACAAGGTAGATCGCAGGTAGAGGATTCCCATGAAATACTGTATATAATGTACAATTTAAATACGAAAGACAAAACACACTGGTGTTTATTTATATTTTTAGCTGCTTTTGTTTTTTGCTTTTTTTTTTTTTACATATTACAAGCATTTTAAAACAAAATATGTTTGATTCAGTGTGGATTTTGCATATGTATAAATACAGTACGTATACTGAATATATAAATTCACACCCGCACACATATATGTACTGTATGTATGTAGGTATATATATATATATACATACAAATATAATTGTATTTATTTTGCATATTTATTCACATATGCTTATTTATGTACATATTGCATGTTTATTTACATATTTATTTTATTATACATGCATGGTATGACATTTAAACACGGGGGGGGGTGTAACAATTGAGCAATAAAATGAATATAAAACAAATACAGTACAAATACAAATGTAAAATACAAAAGAAGTAGCTTTGGGTGTAAAGTGACTCTAGTGTCCAAAATAGTGTAAAGTGTCAATATAAACATAGGACAATAATCATTAGAACAAAAAAAACGTATACACTGTTTTTTTTTTTTTAATGTTTACAGAGAATAAGACGTTTGCCGATTTGTGCGTTAAGGTTTTTTTTTTCATGTGAGAAAAAAACGGCAGCTTGAGAGACGAATGTCCGCAGTTCGTTTGTTGTTGTAGCTTTTTTATACTCGCGATGCCACAGACATGAAAACGCATCACACACACACACACACACGTACACACACTGCTGTCCCATACCTTCAGCTTGTCAAGTCAGCGCAGGAGAATGACAGTTAAAGACGTGATAACGTGTTGGCGAACACACGCACGCGCTTCTGCATACAGACATGAAAGAGGTGCGGAGTCTTGTCAAAGCTGTGAACGTCAGCTCCTGCTTGGCAGGGTGAGGCCTTCCCTCATGGAAAAATGCCCCAATAATAGCACGAGCTGCGAGACGGAGGTGTCAACTCTGTCCGTCAGATTGCTTTTACCAAATCTTCTGTCTCGGAAAACAAAGGACAGTTGTTTTAGCTTCAAAAAAAAAAAAAAAACGCGAAAAAGCACTGAGGAGAGGAAACATCAGCTGCTTTAAATAGCCGACGTTTACAATCAAATAGATATCTCGGAATAAGTTGGTTTTTGATGATGGTGACTATAATTCGGGAGAAAAGTGACAGTATGTTATTATACAGTGGATTACCATATATGCACACATCCTAACTGGGAATTTTGGCCCCAAACAATCAGATGAGAAAATGCCCCTCATTCGCCGCAATAAGACGAGACTTACTACATACAAGATGAAGTGTCCGATACTGTCCAGAAGATCTTTGATACGTCCAAAAATCAAGAGTGCAAAGTGAACACACAGTTGTCTAGAAATCGAGAGAATCTGAAAATACTTTCTCTTTCGTTAGTTCTTTCTCAAATGTTCCTCGTCATCTCGAATGATGACTAAATTCTAGATGTGTAAAGAGTACCTGAAGACCACAAGTAACGAATTGAGTAATGTATGGATGTCTTATTGTAAAAATTACTTAATTTACTGAATTACTGAATTAAATTAATTACTGAAATTAGGCTCGAAAAGAACTAGAAATTTGAAAGAGAGGAAACTCCCTATTCATGAGCTGTTTCAAAATGGCAAATAAGAAATTAGCCGCGGTTAGAAAAAGATGCCGACTTGTCGCGCAAAATCACAATGTAGCGAGTAACGGTAAGTGTCTGTTCAAAAATAGTGGAATAATTTGTACATATACTCATATAATTCAATGTGTAGTCAAGTAGAGTAAAAGCTGCTTCTATTTTTGATGCTCAGTACAAGTACAAAGTAGCCAAAAAATACTTACAGTCCATTTACTCAAGCACTTTACACACTGCGAAATTCTGGAAATAACTCGTTCCACTCTGCCTGTTTTTTTTTTTTTTCCAGGCATTGTGTAGAATGCCTAGGCATAGTGTAAAATACATTAAAAGCAGTACGGTCAACGGTTTTATCCTTCTCTCTGTCTCTAAATCCATTGCGTTTCATATTTTGACTAATACTTTATCTTGGAATTCTATACAATCGCCGGAAACGTATGTCACGGCCAAGTGTCTGTTGGGCACCACCTGAATAGAATAGAATAGAATAGAATAGAATTACTTTATTGCCATTGCTTCACATGGTTACAATAAAATTAAGAATACTACTCCATTTGGTGCAACATAAGGTAAAGAACACACAAAATAAAAATGTAGGAGAATATACACGTTGAATACGATACAATTATAGAATAGAATCTCTAGTATAAAGATCTTCTATTTTTTTTTTTTTAAGAAGTGCCCCAAAAGTTATAATAAAGCAGCTTGCCCAAACTAAAGGTCCAGGACATCCCGAATATTCCGGACATTGTCTGTTTGACATATGGCGACTCATTTGTTTGTCTATCCGTAGATAAAAAGTAGATCCATTTCTGTGTCACAGGGAGCTGGAGCCAATCCCAGCTCCTTGAAGGCGGGACACACCCCCTGTATTGCTGGCCGACCAATCACAGAGCAGGACCGAGACACATCCAAATTACAAAGTTGCTCAACTGTCATTTGAAAGCAATTTTTCAATCGTTTTTTTTTTAGCTTTGTTTTCACAAAGCTTCACGTACGTCTGTCTCGCTTTGTTCCAAACCATCAGGCGTCCGGGAACAAGCCATGTCCGACTCTGCCGATGCGATCTGACCCGACCGGTGACAGGTGAACCCGTCAAAACCAGCCCGTCGCTTCCCATCCGTCTCCCGTACGACAGAAACCAAAGCTCCCAGCCAAACACGTCATGGACTCGTCCAACAACCACAACAAACATCCCAGATCATGATTAATAACGCACTGCACAGGAAACAGGAAGCGCAGACGTGGTTAGCATCGACTCTAACTGTGGCGAAGACCCACGTTGAGGCTGGTTTGATTAATGTGAGCTGGCAGACGTCAGCGTCAGCTCTAATCTGAAGGCCTTGAAATACGCGTCTGAAATACGGCCGGGATGTTGCGAACTCTTTCGTCTCGTCCAGACAGATTTAATACAACCTTACTTCCTGTCCTGACCCCATCACTGGGTCGTCCGCGTGTCGGAACAGAACCGCAGACAGACACTAAATTGCGTTTAGTGTCGATTGATTGCGCCGCTTTAACGGGGTTTTTGATTTAACCCTTGTGTTCGCTTGACAGGAAAAGGGATTTTTTTTCCCCGTTGTTTTCTAATGGAGACGTTTACACAGACGCGTTCTCCGCTCAAGCTTCTACGCCTGGAATCCTTCATCTCTCAAAACTCAACGTCTTTGTGCCAATTAGAATTTGCTCATTGCGGAGTTGTGTATTCGTTGTGATTACCGTATTTTCTGGACTATAAGCCGCACCTGTATATAAGCCGCACCCGCTCTATGAACCATTTTGAATTGTAAATGTACATGTATTTAATTAAATAGATCTTTTCCTAACCTGCATCTTAACACGGCAGCAACTTTGCTGATTAAACCGAGACAGAAAAAGAGAGAAAATAAACGGTATCTACCGTATTTAGCTTCACTATCAAAAAATCTGCAGAATAGCCGCACCTTTGTATAAGCCGCATGGTTCATTACCTATGAAAAAAGTAGCGGCTTATATTCCGGAAAATACGTTATTTCAATCAGTAGATGATGGTTTTAATATTTCAACACACAATATGTTTCATTTCAGCCCAACTGAGATTAGAATTAATTAAGTGATCACAACACAATTATGTGGGTTCGAGTCCCATTAAAGGAAGGAAGGAAAGTGAGGTGATGGCAATAAAAAAAACATTTATTTAATTTGATCATCCTGAAGTTGAATAATAAAATATGGCAATAATTCAGTGCAGAACTTGTCAATTTGGATAAAAGTATCTGATAAATTCATGCCAGTAAAGTAAACCTTTAAAATGATTCAACTGCTTTAAACATGGTTGCGTAGATAATACATTGTGTAGACCTGTAGTACCTGTGCAGCTTTTCAACTCCAATTAATTTATTTGTCACTAAATTTCATTAAATTTATATTTCATAAAATTATTTATTTTTTTAAAAGAGCCTTAAACATTCATGTATATATCAATTGTCCACAAGGCGATATTACATAATGTTGTGATTACTCATTTATTTATTTTTTTATATACGCATTGACAATTATTGTACATAAAATGTTTTACTGTGTCTTTTATATATACACCGTATTTACTGTACATTATGTGTGTGTGTGTGTGTGTGTG
>CM051501.1:24323426-24336818 GCA_028031935.1 Paedocypris micromegethes | reverse complement strand
TGTGTGTGTGTGTGTGTGTGTGTTATGTGTGTGTGTGTGTGTGTCTGTCTGTATTTAATACTTGAATCTACATTTTATTTTTTTACATTTAAAATAAATTTCACTGTCGAATCTTAATGTACATTACACAAGTCGGATTTATCATTTCGATACTTTTTACTGTAAATTTTACAAATACTTCAGTGCAGACCTGATGTACCAATATTTAAATTTTTTTAATGAAATTTAAAGTAATTCTTGCACTTTTCAGGTATTGTTGGGATTGACAATATTTATTTATAATTACAAACTTTGCAGCATACAGCCAACTCCTGTGTATTGGGACACGACCATTTTGCCACAATAATAGTGCACAAATTTGCGTTATAAAATATGGTTTGCACTTGCCCCATTTAAATGGAGTTGACTGTGTATATTCAGCAGTTCAGCTTTTACAGTAAAACCTTGTTCCATAACATCAACCGACATTACTGAGTGAGAGACACTAATCTTCGATTCAAAGTAAACTAGTTTAGTTTAGATTCAACCAAAAACCACAGAGTAGTTCACGTTCGAGTCAAATGGACATTAAAATAAATTGGACTTTTAAAGTGAATGTGTTCCTTTATCTTCCCGGACCTCTGACTATACAGTGATATAAAGAACTGGATTGTAAGAAACTGTTTAGTAGTTACAAAGTTACCAGCCATGAAAAATACCTTTTTTTTAGTTTTAAAGGGTTTACAGTTAATATTTAACCTGCAATGGTTTAGTTTTAAAGTTGATGCTATAATTTGAAATCAGTTTTGCACAAGCTGTGGCCCCGGGGCCCGACAAGGCCCAAACTGCAAAAAATCCAGATGAAAAAATAAGAAAATAAAAAGCAAACGAGTAAAAATGTTCAAATCAAGTCAAATTATCTGCCAACGAAGTGAATGAGAAATGTTTACTTGGTAAGACGACTTGAAACAAGGCCTGTTTTCTCGAAACAAGGAAATTAATCTTTCACTCTTAATTCTAAGCTAGTTAATTTATCTGGTAAGAAAAAAAACAAGATTTATTGTCTAACTTTGACATTTTCGAGATTTTTTTTCCAAATGTCTCTTCTTTAAAGACTCCTAATTCCGCATAGGGACTTTGCGTTGTTCTGAAACTCAGAAAAGCACTATTATAACTAAACTTGAACCTGAACTTGAGCTTAAGTCTTTATTCTTCGCAGTGCAGGTCTGCCCATACATGTTTGTTAGAAACACCCCAATTCAGTTTGAATTAGTGCAAAGACGATCAGTTTGCCTCCCCGACTCCTCGCTGTAGAAGCGTGAAGCTGGGAAACAAAGCGTGATGTGAAGGCCGGGCATCTGTGAGGCTGGTGAACATGAAGCAGGTGCTGGAGGTGCTTTACCTTCCTCACATCGCCATTCAGCAGAAGCGCCGCCGCGACAGCAGGATATTGACAGGTGTGACAGAACTTTGATTGCGGCGTCAGGCTCCGAGCCGAGGCCTGTCATCTGTCAGGTGTGAGCAAAGCTCCGCTGGGCTCGTGACACGCCAACGTGGGGAGGGGAAAAAAAACAAAGAGCGGATTCGGAGTCACTCAACACCTTTATTCTGCTCAGACGTCTGATGATGGACAGAAGTCTGATGTCACTGATGTCACGCTGCTTCTAAGCGCTGGCGTTTCGAAGCGGGACATTTGAAGCTTTACAAACAATGTGAAGCGATTTAGAAACATGTCATGGCTGTGTAATACATGTTGTAACAGTTATTATACCGTTATTACAACTGTGATTTTGTTTTTTTGTTTTGTTTACAGCGTTTTCCAGAGGAATATATTTATTACATACATTAAAAATGTAATGTTATTTTGTACGTTGTTAAACTTTACCCATATTATATACATACATTAAATTATGATGCAGGTCATTAAAAATTTGTGAAACTTAAATTATAAAGCTTAATTATGAAAACTTTGTAAAGCTGCTTCTAACCGCTGGCGTTTTGAAGTGGGACATTTGTATCTTCACAAACAATGTGAAACAATTTAGAAACATGTCATGGCTGTGTAATACATGTTATAACACCGTGTTATTATACTGTTATTACAACTGTGATTTTTGTGTGTGTGTGTGTGTGTGTGTGTACAGCGTTTTCCCGAGGAATATATTTATTACATACATGCTATTAAAAATGTAATGTTATTTTGTACGTTGTTACACTTTACACATATTCTACATATATAATGTGAGTAAATACAAATTTGTGAAACTTTAGATTATAAAGCTTAATTTTGAAAGCTTTGTAAAGCTGCTTCTAACCACTGCAGTTTTTAAGTGAGCAAATTTGTAACTTACAGTGGAAAAAATGTGAAACAATTTAGAAACATGTCATAGCTGTGTAATATGTGTCATAAGAGTTATTATACTGTTATTAACAAATGTGATTTTTTTGTTTGCTGCGTTTTCTGAAGGAACATATTACGTACACACTTCTAAAAATGTAATGTTATTCTGTACGTTTGGTAAAATGTAGTTAAATGTTGGTTAAAATGTAAAATTGGGTTAGGGTTTATGTTTTATTAAGGTTATTGTTAAAAATAACAATTTTTATTTTTTTTTATTTTAGTTTCACACATTTTTAAATGCATACATCAGGAGTTTTATTTTCTTTACAGTGTAAACTCTTTATTGCAATACTTTACACAACAGATAAACCCTATGAGACGTAAAGACAGATTACATAAGCTATACGACCTAATATAATGGTTTTATGTTATTTTAAAAAAACTAATATCAATATTCTTAATAACAAGTGTTTTCATTCACATACATTTTTGTGCCAAATCATTACAAATTCAATATTTGTTTTTTTTTTTACGTTTATGAAATATATAACTTGTTATTTGTTAAAAACCAAGTTGATTTTCAACAAAATCTCATTTTCACGTATAATTTAAGTGATAGAAAATAAAAAAGTCTAGAATGAAATTGAGTTCATTTGAAAGGAGTTTAAATACTGTTCCATTTCTCCCGTTTCATTTCCGAAACCAGGCCTTTAAAAATCATTTGCTACTCGGTTGCATCATAAAAACAAACCAGTCCGTCAAAGCACATTGAGTCGGAGTAAAAAAAAACCACAGCATTTCGTTTCATCACTGGGGTGACAAAAGCAAGAGAATAGAGAGGAGGCTCTCAGATCGGACACAACCAGACGCCGATGTGAATGGAAGAAAAAGACGTTTCCCTGTCACTACAACTGTTTGGACGGCTTGACGTGCGCGTCTCAGGCAGCCTGACAGCTCCGTCAATAGCCCCGGGATGGCAGGTCTGATTGACAGCTAGCAGGTGGTGGCTGAATGGAGTTGTCAGGGCAACTGTCAATCACAGGCGTCGCCATGGAAACACAGGAGGCAAACGCGGCCGCCCGCGGTGATCTATTGTTTCACCGCAGAAAGTGAAACACTCCAACTTGCTCTGCTGCGTCTTGTTTAACGCTCTTGTTCTAGAAGCCGGTCTAAAATGTCAGGGTGTCCGAAACATGGAGAAACCCCTGTAAAATACCTAATTATACATGTTAAACAAACAACAACGCTTTATTTTTAGAGCTCGGGTTGATAGCAACTAGTTTGCAACTGTTCATCTGCACTCCAGACGCTTCTGGAACAACATTTTAAAATTACCGATATTTTCAATGACTTCATCAGCGAGGTCATTGATGCCTCAAGACTACTTATCTGTTACATCATCATCATCATCATCATCATCATCAAAAAACCTCCGAGTTCTTAGAATTCTGTGACATCAGCATCAAAACCTCAATCTCCGAGTATAATACTCTGTGAAAATGTCACCAAAACTTCAATCTAAAAATCTTTACTGATCCGTGACATCATCATCATCATCATCAAAACCTCAATCTCTATTAATCTGACACCATCATCAAAACCTCAATCTCTTGAGTCTTTATAATCTGTGACATCATCACCAAAACTTAAGTATTTACTAATCTGTGACATCATCATCAAACCCTCAATCACTGTTTATTTAGTACTCTGTGACATCATCATCATCATCAAACCCTCTATATCTGAGTCTAATAATCTGTGACATAATCATCATTAAAGCCTCAGTCTCTGAGTCTAATAATCTGTGACATCATCATCATCAATGCCTCAGTATCTGAGTCTATCAATCTGTGACATCATCATCACAACCTCAAAGTCTGAGTCTAATAATCTGTGACATCATCACCAAAATTTTAATATCTAAGTATTTACTAATCTGTGAAATCATCATCAAACCCTCAATCTCTAAATCTAATAATCAGTGACATCACCATCATCAAAACCTCAATGTTTCAATCTAATAATCTGTGACATCATCATTGAAACATTCATCTATAAAACTTTACTAATCTGTGACGTCATCACCAAAACCCGAATCTCAGAGTCTTTACTAATCTGGGATATCATTATCAAAATTTCAATTTCTGCGTCTTTACTAATATGTGACATCACTATCATCAAAATCTCAATCTCTGAGTCCTGACTAATCTGTGACATCATCATCATCATCGAAACATCTGTCTATGACACTAATCTGTGACATCATCATCATAACATTAGTCTCTGAGATTTCCCTGATCTGACATCATCATCATCAAAATCTCCATTAATGAGACTCTGTCAATCTCAGAATCCTATCAAAGTAAATCACTTTATTTGTCCCTCTGGGCAATTAACAGGACGGAAGAAAGTGTGACAACAGTTAACAGTTTATTTGTTAATTGCAAATAAAGGACAGAAACAAGTGCAAGAACAGTGCACAAAAAAGACGAGTGCAAAAGTGCAGAATCAAATACGTACGTCATAAGAATCTACAGAGAAGACAATGATTCAGGTTTGTTTAGGTTTATTTTATTGGACACTTTATCTTTATTTTTATTGAGTTATTCTACTGAGACACTTTACACCCCCCCCCTTTCACTCCACTTTCGTTTATCTAGCATCAAAATCAAGGAACGCTCTGCCTAGCACGATCCGTGAATCAGAATCAGTTAGTTTAAATCCAGATTCAAAACATATCTCTTCAATGAAGCATATTTAAAACGGTAATAACAACAAGTTCATTGACTAATATTAACGAATAGGAAGGCTGCATAAGGTAGAAGCCTGGAACCGAACCTGCACCATAGCATCACTATTATTTAACTGACTCTTTTTTTGTCCTAATTTTTAACACAGATGAACAAAGGACCAATTTTCTTCTTTAAAGACTCCTCATAGCGAATTTGCGTTGGTCTCAGACTAAGAAAAGCGCTATAGAAATAAACTTGAACCTACAGGTTTTTGCTTTTGTATTGTATGTTTATTCAGTTTTATTCTTTTGCTTGATTGTCGCGCACCCACCCCCATTAAATGCTGGAAGGATGAAAAAAACTACATGTTGTAGCTGGTATATATATATATATATATATATATATATATATATATATATATATATATATATATATATATATATATATATATATATATATTAAAAAAATGAATTTTATATGATTGATGAACTTACAGAAGATCATCAGAATGAGGCTATTGAGTTTATCATCAAAGATGCTTCCCGGGTATTTGTACTAGTTGGACCAACACTTGAATGATGGAGGTGGATGCTGCAGCCAGATCTTTTTGTTTGTTTGAGAAAGACACCAGCATCCAGTGGTGTAAAATACTTGAGTAAAGGGACTTTGTTACTTTACTTAAATGCTGTTTTGACTACATTGGATAGTTGTACTGAGTATCAAAAGCAAATTTTACTCTCTACTCGACTACATTTGTAGTTGAGTATCTGTACTCTTTACTCCACTACACTTGAATGGACACTTAGCGTTGCTCATTGCACTGTGATTGTGCGCGCCAAGCATTTTTTTCTACCGTGGTTAATTTCTTGGGTGGACGAGGTGATATCGCCATCTGCAGGATGCTGAAGGTACTGGATGATATTTATCGGCTAAATCACATTGAACTTCTTTGCCCATTTGAGTTTGACTGAGACTTAAAAATTGAGTTGTTAAATATTATTTCTAATTTCTATTTCAGGAAAAAAACCTCAAAAATGTTTTTTTTTCCACATTTCTTGGTGTTTTTGAGCCTAAATTCGGACAAAATACTCACGTTCTTTTTAAAGTCGATTGCTTGACGACTTTTACTCAAGTCTCCTGGGAATTGGTGACTTGTAATAGAGTCACTTTTACAGTATTAGTTCTTTTACTCAAGCAAACTCAAGTACTCTGACACGGTCTCTTGTTTTGTTAGTGTTCCGTTTCCAGATGGGACCAGAAGTGAGTGAGTAGCGAGTGAGTAGAAGATCAATAACTACACCGATCTGAAATTATATTTAAGAATGACAGCGGCGGATCTTTGTGGCGGAGCGTTCACTCACTCCCGACAGGAATTGAGCGGCGTCCGGGCCGGTGCTGACTCAGAACCTGTCCCAGTCCAAATGTCAATGTGCTGATGGATCAGTCTGCAGTCGATCACGAGTGACTGATACCGGCGCAGACATCGCATCGACTCTCCATCCAGACCGGTGCGAAATGCCCAAGCAAGAGGTCTCAAAGCCAACTTCCTCTTCAGTGTTCGAGTCAATAGCCCCTTTCACACAAACAGAACTTACCGGAAAATTGACGGGAAAAATGTGCAGCGAGCAGTCATTTGTGAACAGACAAATTCGTTCTGCCAATTTCCCGGCAAGGGTAGTTGTAATGTTCCCGGTAAATTGCCGGCAATCTTCGTTTTTAGTGTTCAAACACGGCAATTTACCGGCATAAGCGCGCAGAAGTTCAGTACCAGCTGATATAAACGACAGCTCTGAGCCAATCAGAACATTCGAGGGTCGGGATTGTGCTCAGTCGCGGCGGTTTAAAAGGTTCATGTCACCGGTGTTTTGAAAAAGCTGTGTGAATGGTGTTTTACCGGTAAAATGCCGGAATGGCTGTGCTTGTGTGAACAGTCTTTACCGGTGAAGTTGTTCCAGGGATTTTCCAGCAATTTATCGCCATTGCTGTATGAGACAAATATGAGAAATACAAAAGAGTTGTAACTAAATAAGAGACTGAGGAGAGACAGATGGAGATGAAGGTTAAATTTTCAGTTTTTTGAGTCCAAGTTCAAGTTTTTTTATATAGCACTTTACTTAGTCCGAGACCAACTCAAAGATAAACCTATAGCTAATGATAAGCTATGGCATGTTAAATCGAACGTTCTCTCTTGGATGCAGGCGAAGTTTACATCACTCCTCTATTTCCTTATCAATACATTTCAGACTTAAGAAAACAATTAGTATGTAATTTCCCCTTTCAATTTTGAAACGGAGTTTAGAAGCGCTTGTCTGGACCATCAGCGCCCTCTGGCGGCCGCGACGAAAAACACCGCTAAAAAAAGGACAGCTTTCAGACTTTTATTTGACTTTTATTTCTTTTTCTACCCGTTCACAAAAAGCTGCTGTAGGTTTTAAGAGACAAAGTGACCAGTACAACAACTGTTTTAAATGAAAAGACAAAGCCAGGAATAAAAAAAAGTTTGCCTCACTGAAAAAACAAGACAAATTTACAAGTGTTTTTGAAAAAGCAGCATTTTCTTTTCAAACCTCTCACACACACACACACGACTTTTTTCCCCGAAGAAACCATGATAACCACTTTCAGAGATATAAACTAGTTCACACACACACACACACACACACGCTGGTACAGTTGATTGACGCAGTCTAACAGTTCTAAGCGAGACGTGAATAAAACTCGGGAAGCTTCTGCGTCCTCAGGCCTGATGGAGCCGCGTGGCTTTGAACTTGGAGATCCTGCGGGGCTCCTGAGGGGCTTCGGAGCCAGACTCCTCCAGCTTCCTCTCGGGGATGGTGGGCAAGGCCGGAGCGGCGAGGGTGAGGTGGGGGATGGAGGAGGGCAGCGGGTTCTTCTCGATCACTGTGCCAGTGAAAGCCTGGAGCAATCAAACACAAACCTGTGAATAACACTATTATAACACTATATAACACATCTAGATCACGCGAGACACAGAGTTTAAAAGAGACACGGTTGAGAGAGAAACGTGTTTTGAGAAAATGAGAGTTTTGATAGAAGCAAAGAGAAAAAGACAGAGAGTAAAGGAGAATGTTTTAAAAGAAAGTTAAAGAGTTAGACATGGAGAATTCAGAGAGAGAGAGAGAGAGAGAGAGAGAGAAATTAAGGAATAAAAAAAGAGAAGACCAAAAAGAGGGAGAGGTAGTGTTAGATCTTATATTAAGAGATAAGCTATTAGAAATGTTAAAGATATTATATGCCTGAAATGCCAAATACATATATAAAGAACAATGCTTAGGCTTTTACTTGGGTGCATGCCAGTTAAATAAGGGACTGAATGTTGACATTTCCATTCAAGGTGAGTGTGTGTGAAGAAGAGAGCTTGTGTTATTCTTTAGTCCAACGTTCGGAATAGCTACAGGACAGGATTGGTTTCGAAACTCCCTTGTATTGTGTTAGTCCCAACTGAAACTATTATTGCGCTTCCAAAGTATAAATAATGGACCAGCTAGAAGAGAAGAGCTTTGGTTGGTGGAACTGCGGAGTTCACCTCAATCTACCACATCTCAGAGCTCCAAATTCTTAACTTTGAAATTGAAAACTAACGTGTGTGTTTTTATTTTTTGAACAGTACAGCGGATCTGGCAACAAACGGCAGGTCTTAGAACCAACAGGTAGACAGAGAGGAGGGAAGAGAGAAAAGAGAGAAAGAGAAAGAAGTAGAGGGGGGGGGGGGGTAGGGTACGGGGTAGACAGGCAGCAGAGAGAAGAAGGCGAAGGGACAAAGAGAGGGATTAGAGAGAGAGAGGGAGGGGTGAATAGACAGGGGTTTAGAGAGTAGGATTAGAGAGAGAGACAGGGGGTGTAGAGAGAGAGCGAAAGAGAGAGAGCATGAGAGATAGAGAGAGAGAAAGAGATAAAAGAGGGGGGGGGAAAAGGGAGAACCGGGGTAGAGGAGGTGAAGAGAGAGAGAGAGCAGCATGAGAGAGTGAAAAGAGGAAAGAGAGGTGAGAAAGAGAGCGAGCGAGCGTGAAAGAGAGAGAGAAAGAGATACAGAGGGGGGGGTAAAGCTACTGGTAAGGGCGGGGTAGAGAGGTGAAGGAAGAGAGAGAGAGGAGAGGAGAGAGAGCATGAGAGAGTGAAAGAGCAAGAGCGTGAGAAAGAGAGCGAGAGCGTGAGTGGAAAGAGAGAGAGAAAGAGTTCCAGGGTGGGGGGTTGGTAGGAGAGAGAGTGAAGACGAGAGCGAGAGAGAGCGTGAAGAGCGTGAGCAAGAGAGAGAGAGCATGAGAGAGAATAGAGGTTGAAAGAGAGAGAGAGACGTGAGAGAGATAGAGAGATAAGAGAGCGTGGTGAAAGAGAGAGAGCGCGTGAACAAAGAGGAGAGAGACAGAGAAGAGATACAAAGGGGGGGTAAAGAGACCGGTGGTAGAGGGGTGAAGAGAGAGGGGAGAGAGAGTGAGAGAGCGAGCGAGCGAGAGAGGCGGTGTATATTGCGTTGGTGTGAGCACCTGGAAGCGTGTGCTGAGGTGGGACGTCCCGGGGGGGCTGTGCTCCTCGTCGCTGGCGTCGCTGTGGGGCGGGGCTTCGTCGTGGCTGAGTGAGCGTGTGTCTGCGGTGCTGCTCTCGCTGGTGTCACTACACACACTGTTCTCACGGCTGCGTGTCTTCAGGATGGACTTGCGCGGGACGGGTTCTCCTCCGAACACCCTGAGCACCACAGCGGGGCGTTAGCGTGCTAGCACGAGCGCTAGCTGACTGACCGGTACCTGTAGATGTCGGCCGGGCTGGAGATGCGACACTCCTGAGGAGAGTGACCGTTACTACTCTTCTTCTTCTTCTTCTGCTGCTGCTGCTTGCCGTGCTCTTTCTTTTCTTTCCGCTCGCTGAACTTCAGCATCGTGTTCTTGCCCGTGTTTATGCGCACCTGTAGTGGAAGAAAGAGTGAGTCTGGTCATACGTGGTTCATAAACGAGAGAGAGAGAGAGAGAGAGAGAGAGAGAGAGAGAGAGAGAGAGAAACTAAGGCAGAAAACAAAGATAGAAAGAGGAATAGAAAAGAAAAAAAATAGAACGTTTAGGGAGAGAGTGATAGAAAAAACAGATAGAAAAAAAAAGAGGAGAAAGGGAGAAAGAGAGAACCTTTTCTTATAAGTAGTGATGAAGAGAAAGACAGAAAGAGGGAGAAAGACAGAAAGGCTGGATGAGAGAGAAACTATAGGAAAGAAAGAACGACAAAGAAAGAAAAATAGAGAGGAGAAAGGGGGAAGAAAAGATAAAGAAGGCCTAGGGGGAGGTACCAAGAGAGTGATTGAGAGAAAGACAAAAAGAGGGAAAAGACAGACAGGTAGAGAGCGCGAGAAAGAGAGAGAGAGAGAGAGAGAGAGAGAGAGAGAGAGAGAGAGAGAGAGAGAGAGAGAGAGAGAGAGAGAGAAACTAAGGCAGAAAACAAAGATAGAAAGAGAAATAGAGAAGAAGAAAAATAGAAAGTTTAGGGAGAGAGTGAAATGAAAATGTCTTTTTTGTCTCAGAGAGGGGAAGTGACGGAGATAAAGTCGAAAGAGTGAGAGACGAGCAAAGATAGAAAGAGAAGAGAGACAAAGAGTGTGAAAAGAAATGAAAATGCCTTAGTCCCACAGCAGGGAAATTATGGAGAGAAAGCAAGAAAGAAAGAAAGAAAGAAAGAAAGAAAGAAAGCAAGAAAGAAAGAAAGAAAGAAAGAAAAGGAGAAAACAAAGATGGAAAGAGGACAAGTAGGAAAGAACAGATAAATAAGCGGGAGAGACTAAGGTAGAAAACAAAGACAAAAATAGAGAAGAGAAGGGGGAGAAATAACCCAGAGTGAAATGAAAGGAAAATGCCTTTCAAAGAGAGAGAGAAAACAAAAGATAGAAAGAAAAAAAAATAGAAAAGTGAAAGGGGGAAAAAAAAGAGAACAAAAGAAGGGGGAGAGAACAAGATAGTGTGAAATGAAATGAAAATGCCTGTATGTGCCTTAAAAAAAAAAAAAAAAAAAAAAAAAAAAAAAAGGAGGAGAAAGGGCGACAAAACGAGAACCCCCTTGTGATGAAGAGAAAGACAGAAAGAGGGAGAAAGAAAGAAAGACTGGATGAGAGAGAAACTATAGGAAAGAAAGAAAGACAAAGAAAGAAAAATAGAGAGGAAAAAGGGGGAAGGAAAAGATTAAAAAAAAGCCTAGGGGGAGGTACCAAGAGAGTGATTGAGAGAAAGACAAAAAGAGGGAAAAAGACAGACAGGTAGAGAGAGAGAGAGAGAGAGAGAGAGAGAGAGAAAGCCTTTGACGTGACAGACCTTCTTGATCTCAGTGGTGTGACTGAAGTAGATAGTTGGAATGCCATTCTTGGTTTCTTCGTCGTCACCATCCTCCTCATCTTCCTCCTCCAGAGGGGTGTGGCCGTTAGTGGCGTTTAGGGGCGTCGGCACACTGAGGCTATCCTCCGCCTCCTTCTCTTCTTCTGAGGATGAGGTGGAGTCGTCTCCGTTGCAGTCGGTGCTGTCGGTGCTGTCCAGTCTGAGAAAAAAACCAGTTAAAGTCTGGTCTGATCCGGTCTGTTCTGGTCTGATCCGGTTTGATCCGGTCTGATCCAGTCTGATCCTGAAGTGTGTACCGGTATCTCTGGTCCTGAAGCTCCTCCTGCCGCTCCAGCTCATCCAGCCGCGCCCACAGCTCCGCCTCAGACACCGACCCCGCCCGATGCTCCGCCTCCTCCACCTGCGGCTCCTCCTCCGCTTTCAACACAAACTCATTCTTGGGTTTGGACTTGGGTTTGTGAGCCAATCGAGGCTTTCCTGCAGACGCAGAACAAATTATTCATATTATTTATACATAAATGTAAATGTTGCTTATCATAAACAAGAAAGAAAAATCAGTGTAGCGTAGTGTTAGATCAGACTCAAAGTACAGAAAAAATATTTTATTAGTAATATATTATTTTATTAGTATTAGTGGTCTTGGGGCGCCCTCTAGTGTTGTCAGATCGTAAACGCGCACTTTGCAGTTAAAGCAAAAATGTCGGAGATTAAAAACACAAATGTCCCTTTTGTTAGGACACGAAAAATCGATGAAAATAAGTAAATATTTAGTCATACCATGTGTAATATTTCCAACACTAAATCATTAAAAAAAATTTTTTTACACTTATAAAAGCCCAACTAGCAGGGCAAATTTTTAAAAGAATATACTTTCAGAGCTCTGGTCTCAGGAGATTAATGTTACAATGTGGACAGCTAAGAATCCTTATCTTTATTTTATGTTTTTTTTTTTGATAGACAAATGTTATGTCTATTTTATTTTATATATTTCACGACTGTCTGTTTTGATATTTACCGAGTGTGGCTAATAATCAGGCCATTAAAGATTGTGCTTTTCATTGTACACATATAAATATACACAGATTTTTTAGCGCATAGCAAAGTAGAATTAGGTTTGTTATACCTGGACAGAAAATCAAGTTTACCTTTGGTAACTGCTTCTTCATTGATCACGTCTTCTCGAATATCTACAAAGTCTCCTGAACCCTGGTCAAGAAAGAGACGTTGACGTGAAAATCAAACTCCCTTCAGCATCTCGGGGTCACATGACTCTTACAGCGGTCAGCTTGTCCAGCTCGCCCGTGAAGTCGGCCCGGTTCTGGTAATTCTTCATCACTTTCTCCAGGTCATCAAGACTCTTTTTCACATCTAAGTGTAGAAATCACATCTTTATTTTCACGACTGACTCATCAGAATCATGTACAGTGGAGCCTTAGTTCACCAACGAAAGCAAGAAAACGTGAGACACTGAGATCTTTCTGAGAGAAGACTTGTGGAAGATAATTCTGGGCAAAACAACAATTTAGAAAATTCAATTCTTCCGCGTTGAAAATCACAATAGATTTCAAGAGTTTCAACACAAACACGACTCAAATTAAAGTTTAGGGTCACTGAACCAATCAGCATCAGGGGGAGGGTCTGTCCCTTTCACAGAGCCACTTAAGTGTCAGGGGGAGGGCCTACCAGAGCATGGGGCGTGGCCAAACAGCAGTTTCGCAAAATGAAAAACACATAGCTGATTGAAATCTAAATTGTCCATGTAGCAAAGGTTTTCTGGCCAACTGGTGAATTAGATGCAAATCTGTACACATTAGTGCTGTCAAATATATCGATACTTATCAATAAATAAGAGATTTTCTAAAAATCTGTCTTGTTTATTTTTGCACTATATTGTCTTGAGATTCCTCATTTGGACACATTTCCATTTTCCAGTCTTGTTATTGTGTGATTAATAAATGTGTATTTTTGTTTTTGTGTGTCTTAAATTTTCTTTTTTTGCTTTAAAAAAAAAAAA
>CM051501.1:24302173-24322985 GCA_028031935.1 Paedocypris micromegethes | reverse complement strand
TTTTTTTTTTACAAAAAAAAAAGACAATTCTTTTCACACAGTTGCAATCCACTTATATGACATTGAACTTGATATTGAAACTTGAACTTGTTTTAATTACTGTATTTATACAAATAAAAAATACCTCCCTGATTTTTCAGGAACAAAATAAAAAAGAAATTCCAAAGACGACTTTATTTAGTTTTACATTTCTGGATCAATTACGTGAATTTTCTCTTAAATATACTATTTTTTCTTTATTTAACAAACCTAACACAGGGTTTTTATAGTTTGTATAGTTTTACTTGAATAACAGACCAAAAAAACACCAATAAAAGACGAAAAAAAAATTCTAGTGATTGAAATGACAGAACTTCATTTCCCAGAATTCTCGGCCAATCCCAAGAGCTTTTGCACCGAAAAAGAAAGTTGTTCAACGATCATGAGAAAAGTGATTCCAATTAATGATTTAAAAAAAAAGCAATAATCCATCCACCCATCCGAAGGTGAACATTTTTAGTCTGGGAGACAAAATACCATAATATCGTAGGACAGTTTGTCCGGGAGTTTCCTGATCCGCTCCTGAAGACACTCGTAATCCTTCTCCACTTTTTTCCTGTGAATAAGAGACACAATCCATTTTACTAAAGCCAAAGCACTTCTTATCTTTGGCAGACGACTTTGACTTATTTAATTGTAGTTTTATCTGAACCACAGGAGGTTTATCGTACTGCACTCACCAGTGCTGGATCCGACCTCGGCAGTCCGACACCACCTGATATACACACAACACAGTCGCCGTGATCACCTGACTACAGTCACGCTAAACCATCACAGAATGGCCGCAGAAGGTCATAAGGTCAACCGTCCAAAAACAATGAACCGAGACGGACACAAATACTAATAGAAAGATGCTTTTGCACAGTAACTATCATATATTCTGTCCACATAGAAACATTTGTATCATACAGGAAAAATAATAATGTGAGTGTCATTGTCAAAACATTGTTAATTAGAACATAATTACATTGTTCTTCAGAAATGTAATTATTTTGTAACATTCTTAAAAGAAAACAAAAAACATTTAAACACAGTTTGCCGGTCACACACGTAGAGAATATAAATACGTTCCACAGTTCTCCAGTAACGGTTAGAGAATGCATGGCATGCGCTAAATTTGAATGTGTGTGCACACAATTTACGCACGCCTGCAGAGGTGTAAAGAACTTGAGTAAATGGACTTTATACTTTACTTAAGTATGTTTTTGCTACTTTGTACTTGTGCTGCGTATCAAAAATAAAAGTACATTTGTGATTGGATATCTGTACTCTTTACTCCACTACATTTGAATGGACCTGTTACATTGTGATGCGTATTACTTTGTGATGTTGTGCGCAACAAGCCGGCATCGACTTATTTTGCAGCACATTTCTTGAGGAAATGAGGCAACGTCGCCATCTGCAGGATGCTGAAGGTATTGGACGCTATTTAGAAGCTAAATCACATGAACGTGAATTACAGGCGTGAACGTATTTTACTAATTTTATTATATCACATATAATTTACTAGTCAAAATGTAGTCTACTACTTTTTTTCTTTTCAATCTCCAGTCTGACTGAGACTGACTTTTTGTTCTTTTTACCTACTTTGTTGTACCATTTTTAAAACAAAGAGGTGTTAAAATTAGTTTCTGTATTAAAAAACAAAACCTCATGAATGGTTTGTTTTCACATTTCTTAGTTTTTTTTTGTCTAAATGTAGTGCGAGTAAAATACTGATGGAGACTTTGCTACTTTGACTCAAGTCTTTTTGAAATTGGTGACTTGTTACTTGTAATGGAGTAATTTTTACAATAAGTATCTGTACTTTTACTCAAGTATGGCTGTCTGGTACTCTTTACACCTCTGCATGCTTGTTTGTAGTTGCATGTGTACATATGAAAGTAATGTAAGTGTGTGTTGGTACACGTGGTGTGTGCGCGTGTGCTGTTCGCACGTACGTTTATACAGTAAGTAAATACGTGTGTGTGTTTGTGTGTGTGCACTTTTGTATGTAGGTACATGTGTATGTATGGATGTGTATATAATATTTGTGTGTGTGTATGCACTTTTGTATGTACATGTGTATGTAAGTATGCACGTATGTATGTATGTATGTATATACAATTCGTGTCCGTGTACTTTTGTATGTATGTGTGTATGTATGTATATAACATTTGGGTGCAAGTGTGTGTGCACACGTGTATGCACTTTGGTATGTATGTGTGTATATAAAATACGTGTGCGTATATGCACTTTTGTATGTATATGTGTACAGTATGTATGCATGCACGTATGTATGTATGCATATAAAATTCGTGTGTGTGTGTGTGTGTGTGTGTGTGTGTTGCAGCCATTTTAATCAAAGGCTCTTTCTCTCGCGAGGGGCGACACGTGATAACCCGGAACGTTCTAGATACTTACGTGCTCAAACTTTGATCAAAGCACAGAACACAAAGACGACGCAAACACAACAAAGGCCATTTTTGTGCGAAAGTGAAGTCGGTCAGACCTTTCTGTGCTCCTCCGTTAACCTCTCCACGCCCGGCGGAGACTCGCTCCTCTTCAGCGTCTCTTCAGCAGCAGCAGGAGCCATTCGGTCCCGCGGCGATGCCATCCACCTCAAACGGCGTTTCTGGGGATAATAAATCCGATCTCGTGCAGCTCAGGGAGCTGAAGTCCTATAGAAGTGTTTATGAAGGCAGTTGAATGTGTTGCGCTCGGTCGCTTTCCTCGCAGTCATCAATGAAACACACGCGCTCCAGAACATCGAGATCCGGATCATCTCACACGGGCATGACACGCTCTTATCCTCCTCAGCTCGTCCGCCGCTCACAGTCCGGAGAAGGCCCGTCTCCCCTGCGCCATGTTCGTTCTGCGACGCGAGCACGTGATCCGCCTCCTGTTTATTTTCACTTTTCGTTATGAATATCAACTCCGAAAGCGCTGGGTCGGAATAAACACGTTTTGTAGTGGCACAACGGTATTGTTGTTAGCACACTTTATTATGTCGTCAACAGTTTTGGACATCGCGTGGTTTAATTGTTGTTTAAATTTGGGAGAGGAGGTGCCCTCTAACAAACGTGTAAACAATCTCACGCGGGTCGGGTCAGGTGACGACACGAACCAGGAAGTAAACGTTGAGGGAAAAAAGTTCAACAAAAGTCCATAGAAATTCATATGATTTACGAATGTTTGTTTTCAACTTTTGGGTGTTTTTTTTAAAGACATTATTTGTGCAAACCGTCTTGAACACGTCACGCTTTCAACCTAGTTTTTTCCTAGACTTTTATTTTGAAGTTCTGGCAAACACGTTTGGTCCAGTCAGTGCAGAAGGTTGTACAACGTTCACGCGAAGCTACTACATTCTATTTAAAAAACCCCAAGGAGTTAAAGATGCACGGTAAGATGCAAGGCAATGTCGCATTCCTTATATTCTGTATTGCTATTATATAACCATGACAGCAGAATTTCAAGGACTTTCAATTTTGTCCAATAATTTAACATTTAGCTTTGATTAATTATCCGCTATTTGCCACAGTTCTTGCCCCACGTTTTCCTTCATTGACCTTTTGTAACCCCTAATTTATCTGCTTCACACAGTCATGAACAAGCACGTGAGGACCTTCTGGTTTCTGGTGAAAAGTCAAACCAAAGACCTTCTCTCCACACAACCAAAGACTTGTCTTCTCAACTCATTAACCACACGCTCCTCGCCCTCAAGAACTCAGTCCACCAACGTCCACGTCCGCTCCTACTTGCAATACCTGAAGAGAAAGATCAAAGGCGCCCCGGCCCCTCCGTACCACCACGTGTGCCAAGTAGGAGACCCCGTGTTACGCTCTCAAGCAGCCGTGGTGGAGCCCGAAGCCATCGGAGGCCGTGAAGTTCAGAAGGTGATCAAAACCCTGGTGAAGGTGATGAGGAGGCTGGAGTGTGTTGGTTTGAGCGCGCCTCAGATCGGCGTTCCTTTACGCATCTTGGCCCTGGAGTATCCCGAGAGGATGCTGGAGGACATCTCCGCAGCATCCGTGGCAGCTCGGGGTCTGGTGACCGTCCCGCTCATGATCTTCGTCAACCCTCAGCTTCGTGTGCTGGACGCACGGACCGTGGCTTTCCAGGAGGCCTGCGAGAGCATCTGCGGCTTCTCTGCCACCGTCCCGCGCTATGTTTCTGTGGAGGTCTCAGGTGGAGTGATGCTCAATTCAAGTTCAAGTTCAAGTTTATTTATAGAGCGCTTTTCTTAGTCCGAGACCAACGCAAAGTCGCTTTGTGAAAAAGTCTTTAAAATGAAAAAATGTCCATTTATTTGTTAAGAAGTCATCCTGGCTTTTACATTTTATTCATTTATTTTATTCAAACGTGTAAACATAACAAATCATAACAACATACTGTATTTGTGGAGGTCTCAGGTGAAGTGATGCTCAATTCAAGTTCAAGTTTATTCATATAGAGCTTTTCTTAGTCTGAGATCAACGCAAAGTTGCTTTGTGAAAAAGTCTTTAAAAAGAAAAATGTCCATTATTTAGAAAAATGTCTCTTATTTTTTCAATTTTCAATTTTATTTGTAATTTATTTATTTTATTCAAACATGTATACATAACAACTTGCTGTATTTGTGGAGGTCTCAGGTAAAGTGAACTTCATTAAAGAACTTGAACTTTGTTAAATAACATTACTTTATTTGACCCGAAGTGTGTAACTTTAAAACTTGACTGACCAAAAAAATGATTACTCAACAGCGCCCCCTTGAAAATGAAATTACATTGGGCCTATGGGAGCCCAAAAGGCACTTTTTTCATCACAGACTCACGAAAACTGGTACACATATTCACCATGTCGGTTCAAGCAATTGACAAAAAAAAAAAAGCCTATTGGGTCGACTCCGTTTTAACACATGCATTTGAAGGAACTAGTCATAGGGCGTTTGACCGAATGAGCTGAAAATTTCACAGACAGAGAGGTTTGGGTGACAAAAAGTTATTCGCCGATTTTTCAAAAGAATTATGTGGGGCGCGCACGACACCCGGGAATTTAGCGTTAGCGTTTTTCAAAAACACAAATCTTAAAAGTACTCTCATTCGCATACGCCACGTCAGACGGAAGAAATGTAGGTCCTGCCGTTGTAAATCCTAAAATGAAGGAATGTTTTTAATCGCACCTATAGCGCCACCTGTATAACGATTAGAACGTTTGAATGGGAGGAGCCAAAATCAGTTTGTCACAGGCGTACCAAATTTGCTGAATAATTAGTGAAGGCCGTCCTGAGCATAAAAGCCAATAGTTACCCTGTTGTAATTTTTATAACTACCTCAAAAATAACCATGACGGGGAGTTGTGGCCTAGTAGGTAAATTTCCAACTAGAAAGTCGCAGTTTCGAATCCCAGATTGGCACTGAGCCCATTTATGCATTCGCTTCACAGGTCGTGTGTTAATTTCTCGTAATACTGAAATGTGATGTCCTCCAGGTCTGGATGAGAAAGCCGAGCCGGTCACGTGGCGAGCGAGCGGATGGCCAGCCAGGATTCTCCAGCACGAGATGGATCATCTGGACGGTGTGCTGTACGTCGACCGCATGGACAGTAAAACCTTCATTAATGTTAAATGGGAAGAGTATAATGAATAAATGTTATGTGTGTGTTGTATATTTTGTTAATTAAATACATTTCCCTACATACAGTTTGCCTTTATCATAACTGGAAAAACACTAACAGGAAGGAACAGAACGCACCAATTGAAAGACAAACGAAAACACACGGTTTATCGGAGACCCTTTATTTCATATCAATAACGCAGTATTAGTAAGTAAGTAAGTAAGTACATTTTATTTATATAGCACTTTTCTCAGACAGAATCACAAAGTGCTTTACAAGGTATAAGAGACAAAAGACAGTAAAATCATAAAATCAACAAGATAAAACCCAGACAGTATAAAACTAAAGAAGAAATAAAAGATCAGAAATAAAACAGTCAGAGCCTAAAAACGCTGTCAACTAAAAGCCTGCTTAAATAGATGTGTTTTCAGCTGTTTTTTAAAACCATCAACCGAATGCATTGTCCGTAATGAGAGAGGCAAGGCGTTCCACAGTCTGGGAGACACGGCCTGAAAAGACACGTCTCCCCGAGTCTTCAGCCGAGTTTTGGGGATTTTCACGAGGGACTGACCGCAGGAACGGAGAGCACGGTTAGAGGAGTAGGGGGTTAAAAGATCAGTAATATATTGAGGAGACTGACCGTGTAGTGCTCTAAAAGTTATCACTAAGATCTTAAAATCAATCCTATACTGGACTGGAAGCCAGTGGAGATAAAATAGGACTGGAGTGATGTGGGCAGTTCTGGGAGTGCCTGTTAAAAGCCTTGCAGCAGCATTCTGGACAGTCTGGAGACGGTGTAAGGTTGACTTGTTACAACAGGTAAAAACAGAGTTACAATAGTCGATGCGAGACGAAATAAAAGCATGAATAACCATTTCGAGATCCGCCTTTGACAACATTTTCCTTACTTTAGAAATGTTTCTCAGGTGGTAAAAGCTGTTTTTGACTAACTGTCTCGCATGATGATCTAGCGACATTGATTGGTCAAATATGACACCAAGGTTTCTGAGTTTTGAGTGAACAGAAGAGTCCAGTTGACCAAGGTGTTGCCGGATTGAGGTAATCTTTTTGTCCGGGGCAATTATCAGAGTTTCAGTCTTACTTGAGTTTATATGGAGGTAGTTGTTATTTAGCCAGTTCTTGATGGATGACAAGCATTCTGATAACATTGTTAAGAAATGAAGCTCTGAGTCATTAAATGAACAATAAATTTGAATGTCGTCTGCATAGAAGTGATAAGAGACATTTGGGAAGGAGCGAATGATCTGACCAAGCGGAAAAATGTACAATAAAAACAAAATTGGACCCAACACTGAACCCTGTGGGACTCCACATGACAGACCAGCCACTTCAGACATGATGTTATTAACCGAGACACTGAACGTGCGATTGCTAAGGTAAGAGAAGAACCACTGGAGGACGCAGCCAGAAACGCCTAATTCCGACTGAAGTCGAGTTATTAAAATCCCATGATCTACAGTGTCAAATGCAGAATACCAAACCAAAAACAGACCCACTTAATATGCTGGTCAATATACAAAAACAACATACAGCTTTTATAGATTTATACATATAATAATAATAATAATATGGCATATACATTGTACAACTATAAATACATTTAGGCATCTTTTCTTATACAGAATTGTTTGTAAATTCAGACTTGTAAAAAAACAAAAACACAAGTTAATATTGGCCCGAAGATGTTAGAGAGATTCTGTCAAATAATGTGTTAATTCTGATTCAACATTCTGTGGTTCATTTAGTTTTTCCTAATACGTTAATAAAAACCTTTCCGTTGAAATTAATTGCAAGTCATTGATCTGAAACCACATTGTTTCCATGTGGTTTCTCATTTTGTAGTGTTGGTTTAAATTGCAAATCAATGATTTCAAAATAGTGAAAAATTCCACCTAGTGGCCAAGTAGTGTCACAGAAGTAAGTCAAATGTACTTAATACTTTTGAAACCAAAATTACAAACACTGTGTTTTTCAAAATCAAATTTTGACATTTCACACTTCGGCAAAAATGTCATTCTAAAGAATGCCTAGATTTCACACTTTGCCTGTGACATATAGAGCAAACTAAATGAAGGTATGTGTGAATGTATCTACATACATACATACATAAATACTTGACTAAATATACACGTGTAAATAATAACAGAAATACGCACTGTATAAATCAATACCTGTATGTATACACACACACACACACACACATGTATTTATATATGTATGTACAAACACACACACACACACACACACACAGACACATTTGTCGTACAGAATGTAAACTGGATTAAATTGTACTCAGACTTTTCCTATTTAAGTTTTCCAATTTCCTAAAAAACCCAACAAGCTAATAAAACCATTCACGCTGATTTCCCGCACTGGCACACCATGGCGTTCTTGAACCAGCAGGTTTGGCAGTAGAGTTTCCCGCAGTATCGGCACAGGGCGTGGCACTGGGCGTCGCCGCAGACGCAGGTGGTGCTGAGGCGGAGCGTGTGGTGCTGCTGCAAACACGTCCCACAGTCGGCACACGGCAGGAAGTGGAACACCTGACAGTCCCGGCACAGGAGGTCCGGCCACGCCCTGTCTGAAGACCAGCAGCGGTGAAACGGGATTGGCTGCTCCGATCCGCCCGCCTCTGGGAACTCGATGGCGTGGGACTTGATGCAGCGCGACTGGGCGTATTCGCAGACGACGTCGTGGACGCTGTTGCAGCTGTGGCAGATCAATCCCACGGGGGCGTCGGCCGTGAGGCAAGAGTGACGCCTCATGATGTCACTTCCTCCTCCCACAGGAAGCTGAGGCTGGATGTGGTGGGTGGTTTGTTTGCAGATGTTGAGGTCGTAGCAGGATGAGGCGTGGATGACGCGGCAGCTGTGGCACACCAGGAAGGAGTCCGGCTTGTCCATCCGCACGCAGTAATGGTTCTTCAGGGCTGGTGGTGGTGAGCAGGAGCGAACATCTTTGCACTGGACCGAAGCGTTGTAGTAGCTACACGTGGCGTCAGCTTGGTTCTGGCTCTCCAAACTTGATTCTGATGCTTTAGGAGGCCTGGGATCTTCTACACTCACCGCGTCGGTGTTTAGGATCTTCTCCAGGACACTTGACTTGGGTTCCAAGGATGAGAAGCGAGACATGGATGGAGGGCTTTCTAGGTAAATATTGAAATGGATGCTCTGGCTGGGCTTGGCGTCGTCAAGCATTTTCTTGGTGTTCTCCACCGCTTCCTGAAGACTGTGACCCGTCTGTCTCTCCTGAACCAGCTGAAGAACCCACTTCACATCCCGGTCCGCTGGTCCTAGAGAAGACCACAGCACCTGACACTCCATCCGGGCCGTGAAGAAGCCACAGGCGGCGCTGAGCAGAAGGTCCGCCGAAGCTTTTTTGGAGCTCAACACCATCTCCTCGTTGCTTTTTGAGGGCTGATATCCCAGCAATCCAAACGTCTCCCTTATCTGCTGCGTGGTCAGTGCAGACTTGATGAAGTGCGTGAAGGTTCCGGAGAACATCTGGAACGAGACAAACGCAGGTTGCTTTATATACGATAATGAATACATTAAGAAACACAAGAAACCGTCCATTTTCTGAACCACTTTTCCATTTCTGGGTCACAGTAAAAGCTAGAACCACAAGCAAAGATGTAAAAAAGATTTCTAAGCTCCTCCTCATACTATAAGCCCCACCTTCTACATCTTTACCCAATATCTAAACTCCTTACCCAACATAAACTATGCCTAAGCCCCTCCTCCATCTCTACACCGTTCAAAAACCCACAATATCTTCACTTTCTAGACTCTCAAGTGTTTTTGACTTTCAGCTTTTTAGAAATATATTTTCTAAAAAATATATTAAGAACATGAAACAAAATTGTGGCATGGAGTTTTGAAATTTACAACGGAACAAGGGCTTTTTAAATATTTTTAAAGGGGAAAATTTATTTAATGTGTATTGTTGTATCGTGTACAATAAGCAATTAAATTACACGGTCCTCAAACTCGGCCAACATGTGAAAAATGTCGCTTTATTTTGGACCATATTTGAATATATTGTATATTGTTATTTATATTGGATTTTCAGTGTATATTTTACCATAATCTCTTCACAAACCTTCACACATTTGAACTCCTTTCTCCAAGGGAAGAGATAAAGATTCAGAGCAGCAAGCTCCAAAACCTCGAAAGCCCTGGACAGCTTCTCCAGTCCAGCGCCACCCGACCGGGACGAAAACTCATTGAGAGACTTTGCAATGATGGTCAGCGGGTCAAAGCCTCGAAGGCCGGGTATCTTCTGAATCTTGCCTTTGGAGAGAAGCTTGTCCACTTCCTTACACAGTTCCTCATCCCGGCAAACCAAACTCCGATCCTCCTGTCCAATGCGCCAGTGTAGATTGGCCTTGTACCTGCTGACGAGGCCGTCATCTCCCTTTTTACTCATCCTAAACACAACAAAACAACAAGAGATGTATTAGATCGGTGATTCTTAACCACGTAAGAGCACCACCTAGTGGACAGCAAGAAAAATGTCAGTTCTGATCGGGGCCGCAGAACCACAATGCAGCTCTCCACCACTAGGGGACACTGAGGTGTTAATACGCTCCAATAAGCAGCAGCAGAGTAAGTCAGTAGCCTTTTGACTGAGGAAACGTTCTTAAAACAAGGATGAAAGTTACAGTTTAAAGTTACGGATACAATTATAATCATGGCAAAAATATCAAATGTAACTTTCTATCAAGTTATTTCACGCTTGCAATCTTAAATCTTTTTTGCGAAAATGCAGAAAAAAAATCTGAAACGACACAAAGAAGAAAAAACGATTTCAGTGAAAATGTGAAGCATTTCATAGAAATTTACGTCTGATGTTTTTTGCCACTAATGTAGGCGGAGCCTTCGACATTAAGGCCAAGCAAACCTCTAGAAACCAACCAAACAAAACTTATTGGAAAGCCTTGAATGGGCTTTGTGTGCATTAACCTAAATCATAATTTGGATTGGCTGAAATAAAGTTTGTTTTAATGGGCCGGGGGCCACTTTGATCTGGAAAATCTTAGGTCAAAAAGGTTAAGAACACTTGTATTAGATAACATACAGTGACCTTGACAAACGATAGAGTGATTATTGAGTTGCAATATTCAAAATATTATAACCAAAATTGAAATAGCCACTCCCCCCAACGCCTCAATTATTGTGCTTACGGGCTTTTTATTTGCAGACAATCCTGATTAGAGGATGAGGAACATTGAATTAAAGCGTAACATTATGAGGAAACTGTGAGGACTTGTTCACAGCATAAACCTTCAATGTCTACAGTGTGCAGGATTTTAAATCCCTAGGTTGCTTGAGTTACAACAAAAAAAAAAGGGTTAAAATGATTTCCAAGCCCCTCCTCCATCTCTAGGCTCCTCCTCTGATTGTTGTTGTCTGGTCTCCAGGGTGACTACGCAGTTTAAAACCATAGAAAGATTCTTATTTCATTTAAATAAATTATTTACTAACACGAATCATAAAATAAAATAATTAAAATTATGGGCATTTTAGGGAAATGAATTTGATGTGCACTGGACAAATTAAACTCACAAATTAAAATGTAAACATTAAAATGACATCACAATGTCAACACACGCATGTATTACGACCATGAATAAAAAATGTATACGACAGTCCGAATTTAATATTGTTAAAGCAAATACACTCCCCATACAGTACTGTATTTGAGACAATACTATACTTAAATGTATGTTGATAGTATTTAAGCCAACGATTATATTCAGTGACATTTAAATCAAGGCACTAAAGTGAAAGTGAAATTGAAAACAAATCCGGACTTTCCTTTAAACTCGTCATTAACTTTTCAGTTTCTGTTCAGTTTATAGTTTCGAAATTAAAACTGGAACTCCTCCCGCTTTTCGTTTACCTGTTTACATCCAAATCAAAACTCACAGCTGCAGTTTCACGACAGAGCCGGTCAGATCGACACTCACGACGGATAAAGTCGAGTAAACTCCACAAACGAGCGCGACTTCTTACCTGAGGAACTTTCAGCGCGGCGAGTCTGACGCTTGTTTGAAGCGCGTCACCGCCTGGGAAACTTTCTCAACGTCACTTCCGGATCTGGTGACAAACTAGGAATAAAGTCAAATAAATAAATTAAAATAAACTAAAATTAAAGAGTAAAAATGCTTTGTTTTTAGTATATATAGTAAGAATATACAATAATTTAGTACATTAAAAAAAAGAAAAAGACAACTTTATGACAAGATTAATATGCACTAGACACATTAGACACTAGAGAGCGCCAGAACGTAAGATATGCGGGAAACCTGCTTACCGGTAACTTGAATTGAACAGCAATTACTGGACATACGTATATAAAAATTAATATTTTTGTCGGTCCGTTTGTCTATATATGTAGGCCTGTCAATCCAATTAATGTGTGTCAATTCTATCTAGAATAATCTATCTGTCTACGAACGTGCATAATGAGGTGGGTGTGTCGTGGGCGTGGCAGGAGTCGTGAGCGCGGTGATTATAAAGGCAGAGGTCAGCGCCGCGGCCGCTGTTGTGCGCACGATGTCAAGCGGGGACAGGCTGGTTCTGGCGCTCGGTGGTGCGGGGACCGTCGGCTCCGGGATAGTGAAGGCGCTCCTGGACAGAGGTATCCATCCGCGCATCGCCATTACGCGTTATATCGTCGAATTTTTCCTATTACTTTGTTTTAAGAAGTTCTAAAAAGTATTCCCCCTTATTCGTTATTTATATGGCAATTAATGTTTAACTAATGTGTTTGTTTTAAGAAGTTCTAAAAAGTATTCCCCCTTATTCGTTATATTCGTTATTTATATGGCAATTAATGTTTAATTAATGTGTTTGTTTTAAGAAGTTCTAAAAAGTATTCCCCCTTATTCGTTATATTCCGTTGTTTATATGGCAATTAATATCAATTAAATAATAATAATAATAATAATAATAATACAATAACCTTTATTGGTCCCTCATGGGGAAATTCTTTCTCTGCATTTGACCCATCCGATCAGACACGAACTGGGAGCAGTGGGCATATCATTATACATTAAATTGTAGTTCATTTTAGAGAACATTCAATGCAATTAAATCCGATAATATATAAAAAATTTTAAACATTGCATACATGTGATGTTATTATTAAAATAACTGTGGAAAACTCTTTCAATTTGGAATTTTCATGGTAAGCAAATACACTTTACCAAAGGTTTGTACATCCAGTTTTATCCAAAAGAATAATTTAAGTAATAATAAATAAAACAACAAAAACATGTGTTTTATTGTCATTTGTATTACATTCCTATACTACTTAACAAAACCATTACAAAAAACATTTTACTCTAACACGTTTTTTTTCCCCCAAATCATCATTATTTGACCATAAAGAAATGCTATTATAATTTGTCTGTATAATTTCTATTGTAAACAAATCTACTACCAAAAGTTTGTACATACACCTTTATCCAAAAGTAATGAACATGGCTGTAACAAGTATAGTTTAGTATTAAAAAAAAAAAAACCCAGAAAACATGGTTTATTTTTTATTTCCTTTAAGACATAAAATATCAATGTCAACAGAACTATTATAAAACTTTTTCTAATCTAACAACAGCATTTTCCAACTCTTATTTCGGCTTATTTGACCATAAAAAAAAAGAGAAAAACCGAGATCAGTGTGATTGATGATGTATTGATGATAGTTTGACATCTAATCGAGAACATTTTGCCGCAGGATTCAAGGTGGTCGTGGTCTCCAGGGATAAAAGCAGGTTGGAGAAGCTGGAGGAGTTTGTGTCAAAAAACACAAAAAGCAACTTGACCACTCTGGTGGGGAACGTCGGTGAGGGTCTTTCTGCCTTCTTCACTCCTGGAGAGCCAAGAACTCAACAGTGTTCCCATCTCATCAGGTTCAGAAGGAGGAGCGGAGGAGGTGAAGCAGCATCTTCTGAAGTCCGTGGGGCCGGTCACAGACGTGGTGTCGTCTCTGGGCTTCAGCTGGTGGCAGGGTGGACCACCACACACCCAGCCCCTCAAAGAGCTGCAGTGGGTGAGCATACGCCTCCAGATCTCCTCGCTCCAGGGATCTACCCGTTTTTAGGATGTTCTTCTCTGGATGACAGGTTGTCGAGACTTTACTCTTCAGCACATTCGTGTCTTGGAAAACGTTTTTCCCTCTTGTGAGAGATGATCCCAACTGCACCTACACGTTCATCACAGGTGGGTTCAGCAGAACGTCCCTTGTTTTAATCTAAAGGCAAATGTTGTTCAGGAAGTCAAATCCTCCATTGTTTAATGCCCAGGAACGTAGTTGTTAAACATTGGGAACAGAGTTGTAGGCTCGTAAATTATGATTACCTTACCGTTAAATTTTCGCTCCAAGTAGACTTGAGTAAAAGTCGTCAAGTATCAAGTTGTAAAAGAGCTTAAGTATTTCACTAGAACAGAATTTAGGCTTAAAAAAAACACCAAGACACTTTTAATTTATTTCTATTTTTTATTTGATGTTTTATTTTGTAATATTGAAATTAACTTTCACCATAATGTTTCAAAATGTTGGAACGAAACATATATAAAAAAAAGGACAAAAAGTCAGACAATCGAACACAAGTGTGTAAAAAACCCAGCTATTTCACAATTACATGATTTAGCTGATAAATAGCATCCAGTACCTTCAGCATCCTGCAGATGGCAATATCACCTCATCTGCCTAAGAAATTAACCGCGGTAGAAAAAAATGCCGACTTGTCGCACACAATCACAATGCAACGAGTAAAGGTAAGTGTCCATTCAAATGTAGTGGAGTAAAGAGTACAGATACTCAATCACAAATGTAGCCAATAATAATAATTTGATAATAATTTTGACACTCAGCACAAGTACAAAGTAGCAAAAAAAAAAAAAAAAAACGTACGTAAAGTCCATTTACTCAAGCAATTTGCTCTCATTGTTCACGTGGGTTTCTTCCAGGTCTCCAGATTTAACGCAGGCCAAGAACATTAAAAGGAGTTAAAGACTGGAATTTGATATTCTAGAATAAAAATGATTGAGTTGCACACAAGCAAATAAAAACCAGCATGATTGTTATTCACGCTCAGTCTGCTGTCAATATTTGATAATTTGCACATTTATAACTCTAAAATTGTAAATATAATATAATTGGCTATTGTTTTCTAACACTTAAAAAAAAAATACTTTCGCATAGTTTTTTCCCTAGTTAATATTGAAACTATTGTCTGTGACTTTCAGGGGCCCCCTGGTGGCCACGGGCCTTTCAGCAGCTGCTTATATCGTATTCTTATCAACCAGGTTTTATAATACATGGCCACACAATACATACTTTAAATTTAGAGTGAAATGAAAAATCAGTGTCTGGCCGTCCATTCCATGCATTTCCGACATCTGTCGTATTTTCGGAAACCGGTTTCAGAATGATTGCGTCAAGATTCGTCAGCCTGATGAAGATGATGGTCAGCAATGCGAGAACATCCTGTTTAGCTCTTCATCACGTGGTCATTTTCAGTTTTGCACATTTGAAAGTTATAAAGTTATAATGTTTGTACTCTTATGTTTTGGATAGTTATTAGGGTGGAAAAAACAAAAGGCATGTAATATTTCCTGTACATGTTTACATTCGACTTTTTGCCCAATAAAAAAGGTGGAGAAAAAAAACTAATTTGTCCTTCAGTGTCGTCTGAAGGTCATCTCAGAGTGAAAGCTCTTCAATTATAAGCGTAGTAATAACCACTAATTGAATCACCTTAAAGGGCCAGATGTGGCCCGCGGGCCGTAGGTTGGGGATCACCGATAAAAACTAAAACCAAACCTCATCTGGTCCACAGGGGGCGCTGGAGAGAAAGTGCTGATGCCCGGCACAGGCTTCCTGACCATCGGGGCGGCGAGCGCTCTGGCTTTCTGCCAGGTCCTGCGTGAAGAGTATCCAGACGTGGCCTGCAAACTCAACCAGGTGCGTCACGCCGGACATCACACGCCAGAACCAGTCCGAGCTGATCCTGAAATCTCCCGACAGGTCAAAATCAACACGGGCGTGGCAGCCCCGCAGCGCATGGCCCCCGGGTACCTCAACCACCTGGACCTGGGCGAGGCCGTGGCGACGCTGGTGGAGCGGCGGAACACGTCCCACGCCGTCTTCCCCATCAGCTGCGCCGCTGATCTCAAATCACTGAGGCTGGACGAACTAGGCAACTAAACTACGCAATTACCACAAACTGGATCTACAAATTGTCATCAGTGTTGTTTTTTTATGCACATCTCGCAAAAACTTCTACACAAGTTAGATTCCGTTTGATTGGACCAAGAATCCTAAGGAAACAGAAATAAAATGTATTGCCATATTTTCTGGACTATAAGCCGCACCTGTATATAAGCCGCATCCGCTCTATGAACGATTTGGAATTGTAAATGCACATGTGTGTAACTAAATAGATCCTTTCCTAACCTGCATTTTAACACGGCAGAAACTTTGCTGATTAAAATGAGACAGAAAAAAAGAGAAAATAAACGGTATCTACCGTATTTACCTTCATTATCAAAAAATCTGCAGAATAGTCGCACCTTTGTATAAGCCGCATGGGTCAAAACCTATGAAAAAAGTAGCGGCTTATAGTCCGGAAAATATGGTATATAAGCCGAATATTGTCTACATATTTGGAACAAAATTCCATTTAAATGGACCAAAAGACGTGCACGGGAATGTAAAACACACTTTAGTCAGTGAAGCATGCTTGTCTGGTCCATCTAAGGCAAAAATAATGTCAGAACTTTTGCAAACTGCGAAGAATTTGTCTCCCTCGAGAACAGAATTCTACGATGAAAAAGACTACGACGCTAGAAAAACACCTGTCAGAAATAGGAAGCGTTCATGCGAGTCGTGTTTGAGTTCAAAAGGATGAAACGTTGAGAATCTCGTTAGGTTTGCGAGAATTTGTACGAAGTTCTTGGTTTCATGTTCTTACATGTTTGTGTTTCGGACAATAAAGGTCAAATTGACATTTTCATGTTAAAGTTCGTCTCAACTTATTGAGCAGTTTAAAAGGTTATATATCGGACCAATCGGTGTGTAGAAGCAATATGATCTGATCCGGATGGTGCGGACTGTATTTTTCCCCCTCACACTTCCGTCTGTAATCCAGGTGACGCGGATCGTTCCAGAGATTAAAAGTGTCTGGCGCTTCACGTGTGAGAACAGACGCAGGTTTTTTCCCGTAGCGTGACTCTCTCCGCCCTCCTTCACTCCAGGCCCGGGTGCCATTGCCAAGCCGCCAATTATTCCAACCCATGTAGCCCAAAATAATCGTGCAACGGGACAAAGGATCCCGAAGGGCCGCTTCCCAGGCCTGACTGAGGTTTACGCGCTGTTGTCTGTTTATCACCTTATTTGCATAAAGGCATTGGCAGCGGGATTGTCAATTACAGTCGAGGAAAGTTGGCACTGCCCTGAATGACAAACGGTTTTCCATTTGTTTGGGCTGACTGAAGATCATTAAATGTGAATTAAAAACTAAAATATGGGAATTTTTTAAACTTGGAGAGGATGGGTTATCATTAAATATACAGTTGATATTACCCATTAAATATACAGTTGAGGACATAATTATCAGTTTACAAAAGTGATTGATTTAAAAGCATTTAAAAAGTGCTTTTAAACAGTAACAAAAAATAAA
Source organism: Paedocypris micromegethes (assembly GCA_028031935.1). Lineage (NCBI taxonomy): Eukaryota > Metazoa > Chordata > Actinopteri > Cypriniformes > Paedocypris > Paedocypris micromegethes. Next base: position 24,305,659 of record CM051501.1, on the reverse strand, counting down.
TTAATTAATTAATTTAAAAAAACAGCTTTATTAGACATAGTTAACGGTCAGAATATATAATTATGGCTCTGCTAAGAATTGTGTCCAATTTGAGGTACAACTGTACAAAAACTAATGTTTCCCTAGTTACCCTTCACTTTATCCTCTGAATGTCAATAAAAATAAGAATTTGAATCATTCAAGTTAAAAACACATTAAATTTAGTAAATTTTTTAAAAATGTATCATAATTTGGATATCTTGAAACCAACTTGATATTCATAGCGTAAGATAACACATTATCTTATTTAATTTGCTATAACTAAGAATATATATATTTCTAGCACATATTCAAGAAAATACAAATATTTAATTGCATTCACAAATCAGTAGAGTACAATTTTTTTTTCTTTTTTAACTGACTCTTACTCCTAATTTTGAACACAGATGAACAATGGACATTTTTCTTCTTTAAACACTTTCCTTTTTTCCCCAATTCCGCATAGCGGTCAGGGCCCAAGAAAAGCGCTATATAAATAAACTTGAACCTTAAAAACGACTCTATAGAAATCCGAATTTCTCATTCAAAAATCAGTTTGAATTCCAAACCCTGGAAAAACAGAGCCCATGCGAGAACTTACTTTTTAAAGTCTTTTACTTTAACAAAATAAAAAACCCCTCTATTTCTCGCCCGATTGCAGCAAGCAGCTTTGCTCATGTTTTCCAGGTCACCACAGTCTAAAAATCGAATTAAACGCGTACAGATCTCCGCAAACTTCCCACGATTCCCCTCGCCGTGTTTTGATGCTTGACTTTGAGCTTGTCACTGGCTATTTAGAGTCCGGGCCCAAACATACGAGAGCAATTGGGGCATTTATGTAGAGGGACAAGAGAAGTGGACTGGAAGGCTTTTAAAAGGCCGCCCACAGATAAGGGAGGAAGCGTGGAGGGGATTCTAGGACAGAGGCCCGACCTCCTGATTCGGAGTGGCATGTTTTCTCCTTTGGCCCGGAAACTTTCGGAACAATCCATCCATCTGCCCATCAGGCGGCTCGGCCTCCCACCGTCCTACAAACTTCAACAAACAAACTGGTTTGGTTACTCCTTTTATTATCGGCGAATCCACACGCCATGGACCTTCTGATAAAAACACACACTCGCTGCTATAAAACACTATGTACAGTCACATTCACATTAAAGACCTTTAGAGACTTTTGACCTGAGTAACTATTCGCAAAAAGACTGAAATTCACGATGTTTTGTTTTTTTCCAGCTTTAGTTCTTCTTGCACTTCATTTTCACATTCAAGTGTTAAAAGCATTTAAACAACGTCATGCAAAAACCTGGACGGTAAAGTCTCCAGCGAGGAAGACTTGATCCCGACTGGTTAGTGGAATCATTACAAAAAAAGAACATCATCAGACGGAAGCGTTTCAGCAAATTTACTCCATAAAACAAGATTCATCATCTCATCTGCTGGAAATCAAATAAAATCCCGCTCTCAGACAAAATTCATGCAGCGAGGACAAGCCACGTGATGCTCCTAGCTTTACTCTTAATAAAAAAAGCCACACAAAAAACGTAAAAGCGGAGATAAAAAGCAGCTGCCGTGACTTCTGAACAGAAATTCCCACAATCCCTTGCGACTCGCTTCATCGCATTACCGGACTGGTGTTGTGTCCAGAGATCCGGTGTGATGGGGCTGTGATGAAGTCCTCTCTGCTTCCAGGCCGCTGACGTGGTTCCGACCAGGTCCAGAACGCTCTGGGCTCTTGAGGGCATCTGCTGGGCTTCTGGAGCATCTAACACACAATACACAAGCATTTCAAGTCTCACAAAAGTCAGAAAAAGGCTGCAAAAGTTATAGCGTGTGTGTATTAAAAAAATTATAATAAAAAAAATGATTGATGGATGGTGTGTATGGTGTTCTGCTGTGTTAGAGGCGCTTTGAGAAGACGCTGTTGGTCTTCTAAAGCGCTGCTCAAAAACAAAAATAAAAACAAAAACTGAATGAATTATTATTATTAATAATATTATTATTGTGTGAGAGCAAAAGAGAGACAGAGGGCGAGAGTATAAAAATTGGTGCTTTGAGCGTGTGTGTGTGTGTGTGTGTGTGTGTGTGTAAATATTGCATTGACAGTAATAATGATGGGACATGACTGGTTTTCAACCATGAACAGATGTTCCTCAATCCAGCCGTTTCGCCGCAGACTATTTCAGACAAAGTGTGAAACGCCAGTGTGGTTACATACGTTGCCTCGGTGATCCTAATACAATACCGGACGAGTTTCACGTTAAGTGTGAAATGTTTGGATCGGATAGACCTGCTATAAAAAGGAAGCACCTAAAAAGAAAATAAAAACAGAAAAAAAAATTGGAAAAAGAATCTAAAGCAGCAGTATTCCACTAAAATTTTAACAAAAAAGAAATCCCAAATTTTTTGGGAGTGAACGTCCAGACGTATATCTATTTCTTATATAGCCTGCTTATAATCTACTCTATCATTATATAATCTATAATCTTGACTATCAAATTAATTATTAAACAATTGTATTATTAAATAATTACGTTGAGCGGAGCATATATTTACAATGTTATCCACCTTATGACACAAAAGCATGGCTACTTTTAAAAATTGCATTAAAAAAAATAAAACTACATTCTTTTACATTTTAACTTATAAACATTAAAAAAAAAAAAAAACTCTGAACATATCCCAACAATTCAATTGGCTCATATTTTTTTTAAAGTTTTCAAACATATCAGACACACTGATGTAGTCTCCCAGTGTGTAATTTGAATAGAAAGGAATCTGTCCATTCCGAATGAAAGACAGTTTTGCTCTTCCTTTTTCTGTCTCACGCGTCCCAACTTTGCCTCTCTATTGTCTGTCTCTCCTCTGTAGTTGTTTTTGTTTTTGATAACTTTTGATACAATAACTGTAACTGGAATTGTTATTGTTATTATTTCCTTTGCAACCTCCAACGCTCTCTAATCTGCCGATGTTCAGTCGCAAAATTTACCGCCTGAGATCGGCGTCATCGTGATTCTACGTGTGCCGAAATTTAGTCACTTAGTCAATAAACAATCCACTATAAAAACATGGCGGTTCACTTTTCAGGAATCGTAGAATGCCTAGGCAGTGTGTGAAATCCGACACTCTTCATTCTCTGCCAGCTCGATTTTGTTCTTTACGTTAACATAAGAAACCTTGATGTTAGTCAGACTCACTGATGTCCGAGACCACCGCACCACTCGCCTGCGTCAGGTGGGTTTGACAGCAGGGGGCGGAGCTCCACCCACGAGCAGCGACTCCACAAAGGTCAGGGCGCTCTGCAGTGAGGTCAAGCAGTATCCCTCCTCTCCAATCAGATACCTGCAGAGAAAAGCCCGTCAGGGAAGATCACCACCACGCCTCGTGTCTGCAGGACCCCGTCTGCTAAGAAGAGCAAGTTCCAAAAATTACCAAAGCAATCCAAAGCCAGGAGTCAGTGTGGATCAAAAA
>CM051501.1:24259826-24302158 GCA_028031935.1 Paedocypris micromegethes | reverse complement strand
ATAAATAAATAAATAAATAAAAAAAATAGACAATGTATAGCAACCGTCATGTAGAAACGGTTATTATTAGCGTTAATAACATCAATTACATAACTCCATTAACACAGCAATGCCAGAAAAATGCAGGAAAACAAACAAAACGACTTTAACGGTGAAGACTGTTCACACAAGCACTGCCATTCCGGCATTTTACCGGAAAAGAACTATTCACACAGCGTTTTCAAAATCCCTGTATTTTTGGTGACATCATCAACGTGGCGACACCTTTTAAATGACTGGACTTGTGTAAGGGCAAAATGAGCGCGCGAAAATTGAGCACGTGACCCACGCCAGAACGTTCTGATTGGCTCAGAGCAGTGAGTGACGTCAGCGCGTTCAGAACTTCTTATTCCGGGAATCTTCGTTCCGCTTTCACACAGGGTAGAATGCAGGCAATATTTTCCGGCAATTGTCTGTTCACACTTAAGTGCATGCAGGCTATATTCCGGTATTTTGCCGTGAATGTCTGTTTATGTGAAAGGGGCTAATGATGAGTAGAGTTTACCGGTGCTAATGATGATAACTACAATCGAAGGCTGGTACATTCAGGACATTTTGGCAGCAGGACAAAATTCAGATTGTAGGTCTGCATTTCTCACAAAAACAGACAATAAATAGCCATGTAGAATTTTTTTTGACAGAAGGACAGAATTTCTCAAAAAGACAACAGGTTGCAACTTGCATTGGACTCAATTTAGTCAAAGGAACTAGACTTGGTTCAACACAGACTAATGAACATCAGCTAATCAGTAATACGGTGAGAGCTTCTTCAATAGAAATAACGCGCATTTAAAAAAAAAAGACGACAGCTGGACTTTAATAAAAGTATTATCTCAACACCCTGTTGAAAAAGACTCTCGATTCCAAGCCACAGAGCAGAATAAACATCTAAAGGGATTTTAATGGCACTTTTATAGAAAAAGAAAACCCCAAACCAACACCAAAGTGCCAATCTATCCAGCCTGTAAAACGCTGGGCTTTGTGCTGATGAAAGGCTCAGGGTTGTGGTGGAACTAGACACGCGAGAGAAAAGTGCAAAAAGGTAGCAAAGGACTCAATCTCACGAATGTCACAATGAAACTCCGTCCTAAACTGAACAGCATATCAAGTGTCAAACTTAATAAAATTGAAATTATATTTTCTCAAGAACAAAATGTTGCGGCCAAATGATCAGCGGCAGGTTCGACTTAAACCAGCGCCGACATGTGTTTGGTTTATTATTTTTTGCTTGCAATCTTCACGTTTTCGTTTGAAACTGTTTTTTACTCTTCTGATTGGCTGGAGAGAATGTGATTGGCAGCTCTGTGACCAGAAACGTGAAGATTGCCAGCAAAAAATAAGAAACCAAACGTAATTGTGAAGCAATTTTTTTTTCGTTTCGTAGATATTTACATATTGACATTTTTGACACTGACTCATGCATGGCTTCTTTTATGGAATGAGATTAATTTACGAAAAATTAGGCTTTTTTTTATTTTTTTGTAATTTGATGGTCATTGTGCAAAAGATTAAAAATCTTCAAATGGAAGTTAATTTCTCCTTCTGAAAATTATTATTTTCATTTTGTTCAAACTATTGCATGCCGTGAAGCTTTACTTTACAGAGAAAAGTTAAGAAGCTGCAAAATGCCTAGATATATCGGGATTATGGCGTAGCTTTGGTTTCATATAAACAACGTTACCAGTAGAGATTGGCTCGGAAATTGAGTTTTTTTTTCCATTGAAGGTACCGTTTAAAATTTGAAAAAAAGTTATTGCGAATTGTTTTTTTTTCCCCCCAGTTGAAGGTTAAACGAAAGGCCTAAAACAATCAGAAAAATAAAACCTAAGAAACATATATCGGTCGAACCACAAGCCGAACTCAAACCTGCATAATATTCACAGTGTCTGTAGAAAATAGAAACACGTGATAAAACTATAAACACTGCAGGAAACCGCAATGTCAGTTGATGCTAAAAGTGGAATGAGGGTTTAACAGTAAAAACTGCTGAATATACGAGTGTGATGCTGATCAGCTTCTTGATGTGTGTGTGTCGACTCAAGTGTAGGAATAAAATGGAAAAGAAAAAAAAAAGCAGTTTTAGTTCATTCAGATATTTTCTTAAAAATGTTTAGTCTACCAACCGTAATAAGAAAAATCTAGATACTCTGTATTGAAAAAATGTAACCAAAGCAGTGAAGCCAAATAACTCCTATCATTTGGCCCAAACTTGCTTGTAATAAAATACAGAGTATTAAATATTGCAGACGCACCCTTCGTGAATGAACTCCTCCAGCGCCGCACACTCAGATATCAGCTGAGGCGTTTCACTCCTTAAAGCCACGAAAGACAAGATGGGCAGCAGGTCGTCAGCACCACTGAGGAGATCAAAATACAAAACACATCAGAAAATAAAATTAGACAACTCAAGTTCAAGTTTATTTATATAGAGCTTTTCTCAGGAACGGGGAATTAGGACAAAAAAAAAAAAAGTCTATAAAAAGAAAACACATCCAAATATTCATGTGTGTTACAAATTATGGAAAAAAAAAAAAGTCAATTAGATTGAGTCAAAAACAGTTTGTTATTCATTGGTGTTCAGACTCCTGGCTATGACCAGAAGAGCAAGCTAGATCGCGACAGTGGCTAGGAAAACAAAACCTTTTATATGACATTTTTAAGGATTTTATTCGAAATACTTCTACTCAAGTCAATGGGTTTGATTTAACACAGAGGTTCTGCATTCAACTCCCTGGAAAGAAGGGCAATGCAAGTTCATTCCAAACCACTTTTTCCATTTCTGAGTCACAGGGAGTTGTAGCCAATCACAGCTCAGAATCAGACCAGTTGAAGCATTGGTTTGCGTGAGAGAGGCAGAGTGTTTGCTTTTCTTGCTGACAACAGGATATTTGAGATGTTCCACACAGGTGAGATATCAAACACACCGTCCTCTTCCTCTGATATAACACTGCTAATCAAATCAAGTCACGCATAGTTCAAGCGAGTTCAAGCCAGTTTGCTAAATCTAAATTTTGCCCAATTCACAAAAAATGCCATCTATCTCAAAAACTTGCAGAGTAAACGAGAAGAAACAGTACGTAACTCACCAGGAAAGCGTGACTGTGACTTGGTTTGTGTGTGAGACGCACAAGTAAAAAATAAAACACACACACACACACACACACACAATGATATGACACAGTGTGAAATGTATCAAATCCAAAACATGTCAAAGCAATATCAAAATTACATACTTTTATATTTATATCAAACACTTTAAAACAGCTACAAAAGTGCAAGTACCAGAGTAGAAGTACAAAAAGTACAGTATAATATCAAACAGAGAAGTACAATAGAACAATGTTTCAAATTGTTGCAAATTGGAATTGCAAATTGTTATTGTGATAAATAATCAATTTGTACATTTTAAAACTTCTTTAAACCATTGCTGCCCTTATTTTTATACATTTATATATACACTGATAATAAATTCATGCTCATAAATTATACGTAAAATAAGTAAAACTGCATTATCTTTTAAATATTCCAGAAGAAGAAAAAAAACGACTGCTTAAATCATTTAATAAATCATATAAACTGATTTCGATTTGGGATTTAATTAAACATCATTATTGATCAGCGCATAGACATCTACTGTAATTACTTATTTCAAGGTATTAACGGGGCAAAACATAGCACTTTGTAGAAATTGTATAGAGCATGTGTACACGCAATTAATTTATTACTTAAAATGTATTGTATTACAGTTAGTATAGCAGACGCTTTGCATACGTTATATACGTATACACAATTACAATATACGCATATGAACACTGAAATGCCTCCGGTCTCATTACAGAACCAAACAATAGAACAAAACCCAACAGAGGAAGTGTCCGCTGTGCCGAAGGAAACGCAATAACACAAATTTTAAAAAGAGCCAAACGTGATCCAAAAAGAAGGAGCGAGCAACAATGGAACAGAGCAGGCGAGAGTGGCCAAATTGTTTGTGACCACGCATGCATGAGGACATTTATTCTCCATCACAACCAAACACAAACTTAAAAGCAAAACAAAGGCATAATACGTCTTGACGGTTGCCGCCGAATCGGAATCAGGGTCAAGTCTCGCGGCGCCGCCTTCGTTAAATCACCAGGGATTTTATGACCAAACATTTCACCAGCTAAAGAGCAAATGCAAGATCAAAAAAAAAAAAAATTGCTGCTAGCAATGGCACGCTGTCACCGAACAATTGTTGCAAATTTATATAATTTGTAAAAATGCATTCTCATTAGAGCCAGAAGAGCAGGAATGCCCATTGGAATTGTCTGAAAAATGTAGGAAAATAAACAAATGTTCTGAATTATTTTCAAATTCCCTTGAGTCAAATTGAGTGAATTGAGTTTTGAATCTGAATTGAGTAAGTTGAGTTTTGAACTCCAATTGAGTTCAAATTCAATCGAGTCAAATCTATTCAAGTCACTTTAAATTTTATCTCAAAAAAGGTAGGAAATCCAATTGGCTACAATCATGTTATCAGAGAAAATATGTGACAATACATGTTATGAAAATTGACACTTTTATAAAGTGAAATAGTGTTGTCACGATACTAGAAATAGAGACTTTGATATGATAAGTATCGATACTTAGAAAAGTATCGTTACTCAATAAAATTTTTGATTAGCACGATTATGTAGCAGCGCTTTGCGTATGTATTTGCATATGCAATGGCTACTTGCGCTCATTTGCATCAAAGCTGAAAAGGTTACAGACAAAACTTCTTCTTCAGTGCTTTTTTTATTTAAAGCGCTCGCGAAGACTCCGCACTCGTCGTCTGACAATATTTATCATGTGCGTGTTTGTCGGAGGGAGAGATGACCCAGAAGTGCTACCTTTGGACCAGACTCCAGAGTATTGTATCGCCTCAGATTGTCCAGAATCGATACGTATCGAAATATCGATATTTTTGTCAATACTAAAGTGAACCCAACCATTTCTAACAACTGAAGCACTAGAGCAAAATGAATGTGGAAAAGGGTCAGAAAACAGGCCCGATATAAACAAGCCTTATATTTTAAGTATTTTTCTTAGAGATCTAATAACCCACTCTGATTGGCTACTGATTAAATGAATCATTTGGATTGGCTCCAAGCGTTAAATTGCTCTGGAATCGCTCTACTGAGATGTGACAGGAGAATTGATAAGCTGTGAAAGTTAAGTTCCACCACTTATGAGTCAAAAGATGTTTAGTTGATTGAAGACATTCGGTTCATATATTTGTCCGTCTTATACTATTGGCACTTAAATCAGTATTAAATTAACAATTAATTGAGTTTTATTAATGTCAATATCAATCATAGATTCATGCAACGCTAGTTTGGATTTGAAAAGACAAAAAAACACGGACTAGTTCAATGTTGGGTCAAATGCAATGAATGGGAATTGTGGCAAAAGGTTAATAGAAATTGATAAACGTATACTGTTGAGATAAACAGTTTTGTTCATCTCCTTCATGTTGCTGAGATCTGTGGGAAATTCAGGCTGGCGGTTGAGTAAAGCACAATTCAAAGAAAGCAAATCCAAGCCGCATGACTCGGACGGATCGGCAAACGTGGCCAATTAGGGGAACGTGCAGCAAAAGATTGTTTTTCAGGAATTTCCTAAAGAAACTCCATCAATTCAAGCGTCGACTAACTCCGTTCCCACAGCCGCTCAACACACACACACACACACACACACACTTTTCCTCCAGACAGGACGACCCACTTAGAAAGGAAGTTTGGTCCGAACCCCCGCAGCGGGCAGAGGGTCGAGACGGAAACCCTGCCGAGCTTTCACCCTCGAGTCTGATGAAGTCAGACAAGACATTTCTGAAAGTCGAAACTACGGTTGTGTCGTGTCGTGTGAAAACTGGTTCATTTTGCTCATCATCACATATAATAAGAAATTGTGTATGAAAAATAGCTTAAGGGAGAGAGGAGAGACACACATGGATGGAGAGACAGACACAAACACAGATAGATAATTTGAGAGAGAGAGAGAGAGAGAGAGAAAGAGAGAGAGAAAGAGAGAGAGAGAGAGAGAGAGAGAGAGAGAGAGAGAGAGAGAGACAGAAAAACAGAGACTGGTCGAGAGACAGAAACAGAGAAATAGATGGATAGAAACAGTATAGAGACGTATAGAGAGACAGAAAGCTCGTGGAGCAGTAGTGACGTGTGTTTGAAACACTCACATGGCTGCGGACCGAGGTGCAGAGTGGCTTTCCTCCAGGAGGCGGTATTCTTCAGCACAGGCGCAGATATTTCGAAGCGTCCGCACTGTGTCGCGAACATCAACAGTCTGGTTAACTTCACAGTGACTCAAGGTTAGAATAAGATCAGACCTATACACTCCAGCTTCTTCTGGGGACTGTGGTCTCTACACAGAAGCTTCAGCTCCTGCACCGCAGACTCATACGGGTAGGAACCATGAAGCAGCGAGGAATCTGTGGGGAAGAGTTTGGACGCCACACCGACATCACAAGGGGAAATATCGCGGTAAAGACGCATGCTGCTGTGGACAGCCATCTCCCGCTCGCGATTCACCCTCCTGAAAAGAGATACAAAAAAAAAAAAACAATATTAAAATAAAATGGGTAAATGTGGTAAAAAAAAAAAAATAAAATAAAAAAATGACGTAAATTTTTATATTTTTAAAAACACTAAATAAGGCACTTGATGTTGTATAAATATATATAAAAATATATCTTTTTCGTTCATATATTTATAAAAATTCTTTGAAAAATGTCAAGACCCCTAGAGTTGGTTAATAGCGCTATCTAGTGGAGCCGGAAATTACACAAGCGTGAATTTCTTAATTTTACACACTAAATGTAATTATTAGTCAAACTAAAATGTTAATTTAAAGCATGGGGACCAAAGATTATTTATAACAGTATAACAAAAACCAAAATGTGAAAAATGTTATAGAAAATTGAATATACGCATTTGTTTTTCTTTTTGCAACGCACAGCTGTCATCGCTCCACATTACTGTGCAACAAATGAGAATAAAAAAATAAAAAAAGTTTTATATTAGATATTAAAACAGTAACAAAACTAATTTCAATTTAGTAATTAATTTTCTAAAACGAATTTTCTGAACCTCATATTACATGTATTTAGTATAAGTTTTACTATATTTTTGTACACTACAATAAAAGGCATTCTATTTAGTTCTATTGTCGAAAATACTATGTGCCATATTTACAGCAGAAAAGGTTCAAATTTAAGTTAGAGTACATTTTTATTGTATAAAATGTCGTAGTTGTTTTGCAATTTCCCTGCTTTGGGACAAATAGACATTTTTCAATTCAACTGAAACAGTAATTAAAGTAATGGAATTGGACCACTTAACACAAGTATGATACAACAAAACACTCGTGAATTGTAAAGGAACTATAATCTATTCACTATAACATTTTCACTTTACCTGGATCAACTGAATCACTTTTTGTATTTTTATGTATTTTACTCACATTTTATCTGTATTACTCTATTTTACTCACATTTTGTCTGTATTAATGTATTTTATGGAATTTTTAACTCTTTATCATTGTTATTGTGTTTATTTGCTCGCTTGCATCCACCCAAACCCTCATGTTTAAATGCTGGACGATCGGAAAATACATTTTAAATTCAAGTACATTTACACAGCGCTTTTCTTAGTTCAAGACCAACGCAACGTCGCTATTTCACAACACGTTGTACCATGTATAATGTGTACGTGACAAAATTTGAATTTGAATGGATTGTTTCAGTAAGAAGTACCTGAAGAGTGCCAGCAGGGGGTGCCACACAGGGGCAAAGAAGACTTCTTCTAGACCGGCCACACACTGGTCCTTGGAGTTTGCGGTGTTGAGACATTCGAAAGACAGAAGACACAGAGACAGCAGGCGATCTGTTTCAGAAGAACACTCGGGTCACCGTACACAATCAGCACATTTGTACGACTCAAAGGACTCATTGAAAACGGCCTTCACGTTTGATTAAAAATCGATGGCCTTTTAAAAAGTGACGCAACATCCACACAACCATGAAAATGCGACTTTAACAGGGGATTTCTGGGAATGTTGATCTCACATGCCGAGTTTACAGAGCCCAGCAGAACTACAAGTCCTATACTTATAATTGTATTAAAAGTTAAAACCCTACACATATTCGCCAGTTTATCGCAATTCTTCTGAAAGAGAAACGTAATAACCTAGAAAACTCGATGCGAGTCAGATGAATTGTTTTGTGGCCGTGTAATAAGCGAGTTTATGATTCTTATCTGTAGAATTACATTTTTGTGGGTAAATCAGCAGCACCACAGTATATTGTGACGTAAAAATTTCTTTTGTATGTGATTTGTCATGTAAAGATACAGTGTTTTATACATATACTTTGTGATATTAAATAAAAATAATATAAAAAAAACCACACATTACTAAAAATTACTGCCACAAAGTATCACTTTTTCACACAAAAATTACAACAAAAAAGTACCGTATTTACACGAATATAAGCACCCCCGCTGATTTTTCAGGCACAAAATAAAAACTATAATTTGTTTTGGTTTTTACTTTTCTTGTCCAATTACGTTAATATTCTCCTTAATACCATTTTTTTCTTTATTTAACAAACCTAACTTTTGTCGATTCTAGTGGTCAGAACTTCATTTCCCAAGATCCTTTGGTTGGTAGTTTCTGTTTGTTGTAATATTAATGTTTGTATTTAGTGTAAAGTGTCGAGGCGTGTCTAATGTTTTTTTTTATTTATGTTATAAAAGCTTATACTCTATGCACGTCTGCCTACGGACAATTATTTTAAAACGCACACACGCGCCTCTGCATAAAGATGACATGTTTCAGTTTATCTGTGATTACTCCTGACTAGAAATACGGAAACATGGGCGCTTATATGTACGCGCATATTTGAAATCGGCGATTATAACCATCCCTCAAAAATTTTAAAAGAAGGTGTGCTTCTCTATTCTATTCACGTAAATACGGCAACAATGATAAATACCAATGGCAGTGTGGATGTCCTTGACTATGGCCTTCAGATGCTCCTTCAGCGCTCGCTCTTCAAGATCTTGAATGTGAGAATCCAAGTCCGTTTGTGACATGTCTAAAGTCATAGAGTCCGTTTCCTCAGAACTGTGAGAAGGAACCCAGTCCAGCTGAGTAAGGAACTTCTCCAGGTCCTCGAAGGAGCTCTCCCGATCCGTCGAGACAAGAGCCGGGGATTCCTCCAGGTCGTCTTCAGCTTTAGTGTCGTTGGCGTTGAGGTCGTGGATTGGGGAGATGGAGATGTCGGAGACGCTGTGGTTCAGAGCGGGTTTGACCGGGCTGTGGTGCTGTAGATGGAGGCTCTGGGTGCTGCGGGACGGTTTTAGTGGCGAGTGGACAGACTCGGGACTGTGGAGGGGATCGCGTCGGCTCACTATGGGATACAGTCTGTTATAAACTCGGTACTGAAGCCTCTTCAGGAGCTTCATGACTGGGTGATCTGGGCAGCTGCATTCGGGGGGAAAAAAAAAAAAAAAGCATTTGTTTTAATTGAAATTCTTAAGGACACCAAAAACCTTATTGCCATTTCAACACAAATGTAAACACAGTGACCCTTAATATACCTCACATACACTGCTACTATAGATAATATGAAAAAAAAATTAAAAATGCTTTAAAAGAAATTAAAGATGATTAAAAAAAAATTATTTTAAAGTCTACAAAATAAAAATACGTATGTGGATTTTCATCCCTTGTTCTCTTTTTCTGTTCATCTCATTCTCTCATTTTTTTAATATATTTTTTTCTCTCTCTTATCTTTATCCGTCGTCTCTCAATTTCTTTCTCAACCCCATTTCTCTCTTTTTCTCACCGTCCATATTGTTCAATCTTTCTCTCTACATCTAGTTTAAAACCAAATTACCCGTGATGATGTAATACATCATAAAAAATGTCTGAAGGAGCTACTGGCACAAACCACACCAGCAACAATGTTTAATAATTGTTTTTTGTAATTTATTATGTGTAATAATTCTAACACACAAATTAGTCTGTCCATTTTACTTCATTTTGTGTCCTTATTTGTTTGATTGAATGATTATTTAGTACGTTTGTTGCCATTTCAGCTTCAAAGGCCATGGCAGAAACAAACGGATACGGACAATATATTATATTGTGTCATTCCAAGATAAGTGTAAATAACATTTTCAGGAAAATGTATACATAAAAATATTTAAATAAGTAATTATGTCCATGTCCCTCCCCTTTGTATCTAGTTTTTTCCTCCCCAAAAGTAGATTGTGATTGTTGTAGAATGTAGAAGGTCCATTCTAAAGCAAATTTGCAATTCCTTCTTGCAACACTATGTGTAGATAAAATATTATGCCATAATTGAGTTTTTGATAGGGATATGTGGTCTATTAAGTGTTTTATGTGCTGCTGTACACAAAGACAGACAGACGACAAAAGAAAAACAACAAAACTCATACATTTACTTTCTGTCTGTCTGTCTTATCAATACCGGCCGTCCTACCTGAGCAAACATGAGATCAGACCAGAAACCAGTGCTGCGTCGCTTGGATTCTTCTTTAGCTTTGCTTTCCAGATTCTAGGCCATTCCTGATTAAATCAACAGATTGTTATACACATTCAAGGAAACAGATTAAATTAGCACATTGAGAACTCTTACGTGATCTTGCTCATACTCGAGCACGCTGGCATACAGAACCCTCTGCTCTTGCTCCTCAGGCGTCATGGACCCACAGCTAGCAAACCTCCTGCATACAAACAGATTCACTGCTTAGAAAGGCTTGATCACAACCCGGGCAATTTACAATACCTAACATTCTCAATTCGAGTTTAAGGTGGAGCATTGAATACATGCAGCAAGACAAAACTTTATTAAATTAACTGACAATAACACAATAATTAAGGAAATAAGTATGGAAAGCCTAATTAAGACATTTAAACCTGTGAGGAAACTATTTTTCAGACAATCCAACAAGTGCAGCAGCTTTGTATCGGACTAAATTAACTGAAACAATGTTACAGATGTTTGCCACATCTCTCACTCAGTAACACAAATAAAATTCACTGAATTGTAACGCATTCGGGAAACAAAAAAAACAACAAAGGATGTTTAGTGCGACTTAATGTCTAATAATATTGCATCTTTAAAATTAATACAACAGATTTAAACACACTAATCCTCACCGATTAGCTTCTTCCTGCAGCCTCAGTCTCCTCTCCTCCATTTTCCTTTGAAGCTGCAGTTGCTCAGGAAAATATTACGATTCTCACACACACAGATGTTGGTTAATGATAACCGATGATACTAAAGTAGAAAATAAACAATGAACTGCTGACTATATATTTCCTGAAATAAAGCAATGTTGAGCTTGATCACACGTTCCAGATGGTTGAGTTACCCAACAAAACACAGAACATGAACAACACTACAAACGAAAGATTATCACTTAAGTGCTTTTTGATGTTCAGAGTCAATTATTGCTCTTATTTTACTAACTAAAACAAACCGCTAAACCACAACCTGAATGGGACTTTCTAATGAGAAAGAAAGAAAAAAAGTTCAACATTTTACAGGGTTATTGACCACCTGAAGTCCTACAGACATGACAATCCTGACCTCCGCACCTCACAGGTCAAACATTGGTCTGCTGACGGCACATTCTTAAAATAGAGCTCAAAAATCCGTCACTGAACTTACACGCTTATGTCATAACCTCTACAACAGCAGCATATCTTATCGACAGAGAGAAGCAGAGGAAAAACACAAACCGCATCTGACAAATCCTACTCATGCAAACATCCGTCCCATTGGTCCATTTAATTCGGCCTGTGAAATCAGAGTTATGAATTGATGGCAATGCTTAAAAATTTCGATTCATTAGTAAAACAAAAAACGGTGTAAGAAGAAAAAATTTCTATATTTATATAACTAAACAACTCTACTAATGTTTGTCCTGAGAAAAAGGATACAGCATCTTGTCTGGCTTTAGCGATGATCAAATTCTCCATCATTTGCCGCTGGAGGGAGAGAGTCTGTATGAAGAGAGAGAGAGAGAGAGAGAGAGAGAGAGAGAGAGAAAGTTCTTGTGAAATCAATGTGTAAAAACGTATTTCGAAATTATTACGTTTCTTAAGAATAGCACTAAACGTCACAATTTGATTCATGATTTGTATGGTTCATTAAGAGTATTTACAAAAACAAAACAAAAAACAAATTACACGTAAAAATGAACATTTACAAAGCAGTTAACACAATTGTCTTGATACATGCTATACAATTTTCAAATGTTTGGTCCGCACATGATCTTTATATCTAAACCGCTCACTTACAGTTCAAGCCGCTAAACACCATTTAATTTTTTCCCTTGACTCTCATCATCCAATTTTCTGATATAAGCGAATAATTCAAATGATATTTACCTTCCAAAACGCCTTGAGTTTTCTCCAATACAAGCGAATGTCTCCGGGTGTCTCTCGGTGCTTTCGCATCATCGTTTTAAAACACGCGGTTAACAAAGTTTGAGCGCTGCCGAAAAGCGTAAATATCGACAGAACTCAAACGCGATTAAACTAAAAAGCGATTAAAATGTGCAGATATTAATTTAAACTAGAATCGCCTCACCACACAAACCGCCCGCGTCTGTCTGAGTGACTGACTGACTAACAAACACAGCTGGCACGCGCCTCGTGAACACGCACGCACGCACGCACGCACGCCGCGACTCTGGCACGCGCAACCCGATTTAAAAGGTGGGGCGTCACGGATGTTGTGCTCATGCGCAGAACAGGTAACGGTTCACGCGACGTAGACGTTCCATTACGACGTTAAATATTAACATCGTTATACATCGATTAAAAAACATCTAGCAACTCATATTCACATTCAGACTTACCAACGAGGTTTTTTGTGTGGCTTGACCGGGCGTCAGTCGCGCGACTCGTGCCTCATAATTAGCCTTAAGTTTCTGGTTCAGACGAGATGCCTCTTCGATAGGTGTTAAATCTCTGTCTCACACGGGCACACACACACGCAAAAAATATATAAATATATAATATGTCCATATAAATATCTAAACTGCATCTCACAACAGAAGAAAGACTATATAGAAGAATAGATTACATTATACTGTGTGTATAAAAAAAACATATCTACATAAAACAAATCAACAAGTAAATGAACATGCATAAATGAACAAAAACATAAACAACACTGCACATACCACGAATAAACACAACTTTTTTTTCATAAAAACAACAATATTTATTCATAGGCAGGATAGATTTACTTCTATCATGAAATCGATAGCCTTGAAAAATCAATTGCTTTAAGTGCTGAACTGTGGAATTGCACGTAACAAATTGTTGAAAATAGTAAAATGCTCATATTCGGATTTAAAACATTTAAGACCATGCATTTCATAGAGGCTTACAGGAAAGGAACACATAGTTTGAAACATTTTGCTTTGCACATAAATAGCAGGCTTGACTGTAACGTATAAAAGAACACAAATAAAAATATAAATATAAAATATAAAAAAATAAAAAAAACTCAAAAATAAAATCTATTGTAATAATTATTATATTCATTCCTAATACTGTATAAAGAATGAATATGTAATTTTAAGCGCTGTTTCTCAATGTACTACTTTTCACTGCCTTTTAATGTACTACTTTTTACTGTCTTTTAATGTACTTTTTGTTATGTTTTACTTATTACATCTCTTGGCTTTGCATATTTTATACGTTTGCTATGTCTTCCTAC
This sequence comes from Paedocypris micromegethes, assembly GCA_028031935.1. NCBI lineage: Eukaryota > Metazoa > Chordata > Actinopteri > Cypriniformes > Paedocypris > Paedocypris micromegethes. The sequence continues at coordinate 24,288,321 of CM051501.1, read as the reverse complement.
AGTACTACATCTTCCTCCCCTTTCCCTCTTGTCCACCATGGTGGTGTCTAAATGTGCTACATAGATACATTTTACTTGACTTGAATAAATGTAATACCGTAAATGTTTGATTTGTTTACTTTAAACAACAATGTGTTTAAATCTTTCCTGACTTCAGTTTGCAAAATGCATCTCCGACAGAAGGTCGATTCAGATCCTAAAAACCTAAAGGCATTATTGCTTTCTGGAATAATGTTATTTGAATGCCATTTAAAAAGAACCAGCAGCGTTAAAGACAAACGCCTTGTTGTCTCTCAACAACAACAGCAAAAATGCAATAATACTCGACTGTGAAAGAGCATAAATAATATCACATTAGAAAAGCAGCACTGCAGTAGGACGTGGTTTATTACTTCAGTTTAATAGCAGTTACTTTAAGGTAACTATTTACGCTTATTTACGCAGGCTATCTTTGTACATAGAAGTCAATATCTTCAAGTGGCTTCTGAAAACCAGTGACCTTAACAATCAATGGCCACTCGGACTCTGTCCCATCACTGTATAGGTTCCTCAGCTGTTATGTATACAAGTGTTATGAAACCACTCACTTTCTGTCTTGTGACTCGACTGTCTGCAGTTTCTGGAAGACGTCAGGGGGCAGAAAGGAGGCGCCATCCTTCACTCCGTCTGACTGGTCACTGCACTGCCTGCTGGTCTGGAGGTTCGGATGGTCTTCACTCGGAGTCCCAGAAGCCGAATCGGTTGCTTCTGAAAAAAGTGTTATGTAATCACACTGGTGGTGAGATAGGGCAATAAACAAAAACAAAAAGACCAAGACAAATTGTGCAAAAAAACAGAATGCGATGTAGACGTAATTTATGGTCACTTTGTTACTTTTGTCTGTTTTAGCATTTACTGTTTTAACAATTTGTCATCATAACATTTATTTTTTGTAGTCTTTATTGTATTACTTGTATATTATAGTCTGATAAATTACTTTACATACAGTAAGTATTTAATACATTACTATATGAATTACTGTATATTACTGAATGATTATATTATTATTATTATTATTATTATTATTATTATTATGGTCTGACATATTACTGTACATACAGTAATATATTAGTAATTATGAATTACTGCATATTACTGTACATTATAGTATATTTACACATGTATATGTACACACACACACACTGAGACACACACATAGATTGTTTCTAAAATGTCTTTATAAAATTAAAAATCGTGAATGAACAGATAAACTGACAGACCAAAATATGAATTTACAAAACAATAATTTATTAGAGCTAGACAACAAAATCACAGAGTAAGACACAGATATAAGACAGACCGATGTATAGAGAGACAGATGAATGGATGGAAGAAAGCAAAAGGAATAAAGTATAGAGCGTTTATGTGTACCTGTCGAGTTTGTAACAGCAGGATGTTGTTTAATAGACGGTAAATGAGTGGAGGAGAAGACAGATTCAGAAGACTTGCGCTTTCTTTCTACGCAGGATTTCACTCTTTCTAAACACTGATCAATCAGTTTCACCATCTTCTCCAATTCTTCAGATTCCATTTCCCCGTCTTCTGGAAAAGGAAGTGCAGATTCCATCAAGAGAAAAATCTTAACTCTACTTCTCTAATCAGCCAGACTAATATTAAAACCAGTAAATTAAATCACACAGCAAAGAGAGGAGATCAATGTTTGCCTCTCTAGAATGTTAAAATCATTGAACGTGATCTTTAAAACATTCATGTGTGATGAATAAATCATTATTAGTAGTTTATCAAATTTTCAAATTCACTAATTAAATTCCAGGCAAACTGAAGTTGATTAAAATGTCTTGCGTGATTGTGATAAAGGAATTAATAAATAACTTGCCATTAGATGCAGCATCCTCGAGCAAAGCATGAGAGATGTAGTGGATACTCTTCAGGTATTCACAATAAGCGTCCTACAAGTAAAGGAACAGCATGACGTTAGAAAGAAAGACTTGCTTTAGAACACAACGTCAACAAACTTCCTAAATGTGTTACTGTGACGTCACACACACGCGAAAACATTCTGCATTTCACACACACACACAGACACACACGCACACACACACACACACACACACACACACACACACACACACAGCACAGAGCATTGACTAGCATCTCATGACAGCATTTATCTGTTTTACGCTGATAAGTGACGTCCCTTTCGTTTTCAATCATTGGCTAAAACGTCTAGATGTGAGTCAAATACAGTGACATATTAACAGACATTTACCTCGTGTCTGTTGCTCGTATCCAGCTGAATGGCAACTCGAACGAGTCTCATGGCGTTCTGCAGCGGCCGCTGAAAACTGTCACTGAGAGGAGACGCCATCCTGCCAAAACAAACGTGAAGCCGACTACAACAACAACCTTCATTCAGAAATGTACACCGTGCTCGCTAAATAAAAGTCCTGATAAATCTATATGATTAAAACCAAATACGTTCTGTAGTCTTAAATTCAAAAGTCTTGAAGTTTAGGCCTCATTTTATACCGTAATATTATTATATTATTATTTTTATATAATAGTATACGTAAAATAGTATAACATTTATTTTAATAATAGTATACGTAAAATAGTATATTTAACTTAAAAAAAAGCATTTTTCGAATGAATAAATCATAAAATAAAGTTACTTACACACAATATATCTACGCATGGAATATATTTTTATTCAAATGATGTATCAAAACGTCGTCAATTGTCAAGTAAAATAAAATAAATACAGTATTGGTTAATTTGTAAAACATAACAAATAGCATCTGATCTGATATATCCAGACGTTTTAGCAATTAAATATCATAAATATCCATGACCATATATTACGCTTCTCACTGCTTACTGAAAATGACACCGACGACGGACAGAGACTCTTGTTTTATAGTTTGCAGAAAAGCTTCACTTCCGGGGTAATTGAACCCAACGTGCTGCAGATTTCAACGTGTGTGCCGCTAGTAAGAGGTTCTGAACTAACCGATAAATAAACACAGCGCGGTATGTACTCTCTTTAAACACATTCTCTACTCACCGGGTGATATGAAAGGGTTAGAATACAAAGTCGGCAAAGAATGGCAAGTCAGTTTTCATTCCAGTTATTAATAATGTTTTATTTTCTGTGGTATTACAGGAGAAACTCTTTTTAGAAATCGATTAAAAAGTCCATATTCTGACGTAAACTGTCACAATTCTGAGGTAAAATGTAGCAAATCTTTGAATCTAGTCGCAATTCTGTTAAAATACCGATAAATCGCGAAGCCTTTCATTTAATTTAAGTCACATTGCAGAGGTAAAAATGAATTAAATTAGCAATTCTGCGATAAATTCCCAGTATGCACGATACAACTTATCAATTCTATAGTTTAAAGGCACACCTAAGACAAAAAGTAGGTTTAAACAGTTTAAACTATCTACTCTTGTCACTCAATGGGTGAATATTTAAAGAGTTTTAAAGAATTCTGAGGTAAAAAGTAGCAAATCTTGAACATTAAGTCACAATTCAGGGATAAAACAATCTAGATTTTAAATGGTCAAATTTTTGCGGTTAAAAAAATAGCAATTCTGCTATTAAGTCCCAAAATGCAGGATACAAATTAGCGATTTTACAGTTTAAAATAACCTCTCTTGTGACTCTTTTTCTTTTCTGTGATGCCCGTGCAGCAGCGATGGGTGAATATAACGTTCACCGGGTCCGGTTCTTTGACTATGTTCCATCTGGAATCAGAACATTGGCCTTCAACCCGAACACCGAAAGAATGGCTCTGGCAAGAGTGGACGGTTCTGTGGAAATTTTCAACTGTGCTGACAACTTTTTCCAAGAAAAGGTACCTACATGGCTTGTGCTCATGGGCAATTTTGGCTTAATGTTAATGGTCCTTCAGCCCTGACCACAATGTCGTGACATGTTTATCCACAGATTATTCCTGGTAAAGAGCAGGTCGGCACCGAAGCCTTGTCCTGGGTCGGGGAACGTCTGTTCAGCGCAGGACTGAATGGGGAAATAACAGAGTATGATCTGACGAACCTAAAGTCCAAATACTCCATAGATGCATACGGAGGGCCAATTTGGACCATCACAGGAAATAAACAAGGGACACACTTGGCGGTACGGATAACTGACCAAAATATTTGATTAATTTCATGGTTAACAATTTTGATACCTTTAAGTCCTAATTGCATTCGATGATTTGTTTGACTTGTGAAGGTTGGGTGTGAAGACGGAACTGTCAAACTGTTTGTGGTGAATGAAGATAAAATACAATTTGAGAGAAACCTGGATAGACAAAAAGGTGAGAGCGGTAAGATGTGTATGGAAGCCTGTTTAGCCACACAAAAAAATAATTACAGCATTTAAGAATGCCTCCACAAATTGGAGAAAAAACTTGAAAGTTGCATTCTGGGAAAGAAAGTTACAATTACGAGATACAATCAACATAAAACGTCACAGTTCCGAGGGATAAAAACACCAGCGGAAAAGGCATAAAAAAATGACAAATCTGAAGCAGCAAATGTAAGATAAAAATGTCACAATCTGGATGAATATGCGGAATTAGAAGTCATAATTCTGCAAAATTCTGAGATCAAAAATCCAAGTAAGAAACAGGCTTCCATGAGTTTGTTCGAGTAAAGAATTGATTTAAAACCGATGCTGTGTTTCCTCAGGCCGCATTGTCTCCTTATCCTGGCATCCGTCGGGTGATAAGCTAGCAGCGGGCATGATAGACACCATCCAGATGTTTAATGTAGAGACAGGTAAACATCACAAGCAGACTGAACACCACCGGAAAATTCAGTCGTTTTCCTCTTTTTGTCACTTTTGTATATCCATCTTAGGGGTGGGCCATAACCCGGTATTAAGTCGTGCCGCAATATGGATTTTGCAACACTGTCGATATAGTTACACATTAATGAATTAAATTTGTATGCACGCATGTAAAGACTTTATTACAGTAAAGCACATTTGTTTCGTTACAATTGTAAATTACGACATGGAGACATGCTAATCGATCACAGAAAGCGTTGTAACAGACTGAACTAGTAGATTACACTTGGATGTCAGTGTAATGTGCCTTTTAAGAGCAATTGTAGTGAGTTTGAGATCCGTGAAGACCCACCTGTGTTTCTGCTCATTTAATTTATCATCAACGTCATTTGTAAACGTTGACTTCATGTGATGTTAGGATCACAGACTCACGCTCCATGAAAGAAAGGTGAAGGTCTCTCTTTCTCTCTCTCTCTCTCTCTCTCTCTCTCTCTCTCTCTCTCTCTCTCTCTCTCTCTCTCTCTCTCTCTCTCTCTCTCTCTCTCTCTCTCTCTCTCTCTGTCTGTTTCTCTCCCGCTATCTCTCTCTTTCTGACTCTCAGTGTCTCACTTTCTTTCCCTGTCTCTCTCTCTTTCTCTCACTCTCTCTCGCCTGGGCTACTTTTAAAAGATTTACTGTATTAAAATGTCAGATGCTTTAATTGTATACTTTAAATAAAGTTAGAATAAACATTTTGTATACTATTTGTACTAGTTGTACTACTTAATGTAATTAAGGTCTACTAAAATGTAATGCTCCCCTTTCACGGCCCCCCAATATTGTGATATAATACAGATTTCATCTAGACACTAGAAAATACTGTAATATGAATTTTCACACATACCGCCCACCCATAGTCCATTACAATTTTTATTATTTCTGGATGTGGAAGTGGAAATCTTTTGACAAGCTCGCCTCACTTATTTTTCAGGTCACTCTATACACAGAGTGATGGTGGACCGTGGAGTTGCAGCATCCAGAGGGAAGGAGTGTGTGGTGTGGAGTGTGTTGTACCTCTCGGACGGGACCGTGTTCAGCGCAGACTCTGCGGGGCGAGTCCAGGTTTGGGACGACTCCACTGGGACACTCATCAAGAGCCACAGTGTTGCCACATGTGACGTGCTGGCTTTAGCCGTCTCCCAGGTGAGACCAGCGCTCCTATTGGCTTTCAAGCTGTGATGACATCACTCAAAGTCTTTTTGGTTCCCAGGTGCAGACTCGTGATCCAAGTCCTGATTATGCAATAATTAAATGCAAATGAGTCAGATCAAGCAACAGTGTGGGCTAAAATGAAGTCCTTGCTAAGTTTTCTCAATTAAAAAAAGTTAAAAAAAAAAACCAATACGAAATTTGTAATAATAAATGTGAAAAAGATATGTCATTATCATATATAATTTTATATATTAGATCACGAAGCTAAAAATTGTATACATTCAAATGCTTGGTAAAAACTGTATAACTCAAGTGATAAATACTCCTATATTACCACCCCTACACTGTTTGTGTGTAAATAAAAACGTACAGGAAGAGCAAAAGACGAACATGAATTTAATTGTAATAGGCGAAGATAAGCGTTCCTTTAATTTCTTGACTTTCCTAAAGACCTAAAATTACAGGCTAAAAACTTCATCATCAGAGGATTTAACAATCCACAAGTGTGTATTTATGTGAAATATATACGAATATATTGCACCCCCAAGTTAGTAAGCTTCTAATTTTGGAAAAGTGGTGCTTGTATTTGCGTATTTATGGTGTATTTACATCATGAAAATAATATGTTCACACAAGTAGATTTTTAAGATAAAGGAAGTGGGATTTAATAATCAGGTCTGTCGCCGGTTTGGTGTCACGTGACCGGCTGCTTGTGTATTCATCGCTAAATAAACGTGTTCACTAACCGATGGAGCGTTTATTGACATGTATTGACAGGAAGAGGACAGTGTGGTGGCTGGGACGTCCGAGGGATGTGTGGTTCAGTTCCAGTTCATCTCGCTGATAATAGGACAGGAGGCTAAAGAATGGATGCAGACCAGAACCTTCAGGAACCACACGCACGACGTGAGAGCGGTGGCGGAGATCTCCAGGGCCGTGGTGTCAGGAGGTGGGTGTGCGGATTAGGGCCTCTGACGTTTGAGTGACACGCCTATTAGCCTATCAAAATTGTCGAATCTCCCGTTTCTGGCTGGCTGAGCAATCAGAATTGACGACAAAGTAAGGTTTTATGCAGCGCACCGGCTTTCTGTTAGCAGCAAAGCAGCTAACACGCGATGGCGAACAATAATAATAATAATAATAATAATAGTAATATCATACAAATGTATTATGTTTGGTGATTGTTCATTTTTTACAATGTTTCAAGTAGTGTATTTTACCATTTTGTCTTTTTATTACAAGCCATCAGAGCATTTTTTTTTTTGGTGGCAGTGAAATGTGTGCAATGCAAGTTCTATGTTTACTAAATGCCAGTAAATGACACTGGATTTGTTTTGTTTTCTAATTCACAGTAAGAGTAAGGTATTTTAAAATGTTTTTTTAAGGATTGTTCACTTTTTCATTTCCTGCCACTGACAACATTGTCTGATTTAATATCAAATAACAGATAATTTTTCTGTGTTTCAGATTGTTAAATTAAAAACCAAATGACTAAGTGGTTATTTTCCACTCTTATTCTTTGGTATTTAGGTTCAGCTACTGTATTTATTAATCACGAAGCATCAAACAATCTCATTACCTCTATCACTTTGTGTGTAGTTTATTTAACCCTCTGTGTTGTTTAATTAACAATATATTTCATTCATGATTTTTGTTTTATGCACTTAAAAGTGCAAAACACGAAAATTGCTTCGTAATATTTTTCAGAAAAATCGCAATTAGGATTTTTCTCAAAATCGTGCAGCCTGAGTGCGGATGGTGTCGTGCGGGGTCAGTGTGTGTTTGCTGACGTGATCTGGTGTCTCAGGTATGGACACGGTTCTAGCGGTCAGGCCTTTGCTGGACAAGATCGAAGTGAGATCGTCAGCTTCAGCTCAGCGAATCATCCGCTTCCCGCACGTGAGTTGATCATCAGGAAAAACAATGCGTGTTTTTGATCTAAACGGTAATAGCAATTGTGAGTGAACATTACTTACGTTACGTCTCAGATACATATTTTGTACTACAGATTTGTTCTTATAAATAATATTATGGCTCTTTACAGCCATTACTATTTAACAATCGAATTTCAATGCTTCTGAAAATTGTTCGACATGCCAAACAGTACAACAGCAATACAACTTTAAAAATAAAATAGGTGAACTTTATTAAGACACAATTTTACACTCATCCTTGACCTCTAATTGCTAATTAAATGCTAATTCATCTTATCATATTTTATATGACATCACAGCGCAGATAGATCGAAAACACACTCAAATACACCACACTATGTAAACACAGCATCTTTACTTGGATCAGTGGAGTCACTTTTTCTGTATATTTGTATTTTTCTCTCTTGTGTTTTATTCATATTTTATCCTTTCTCCATTTTTATTGTATTTTATTGCTTTTAGCTCATTTTTTTTTTATTGTGTTTCTATTGTGCCACCCACTATATGACGATTGTAAAATACATTTCACTCCACATTGTTGCAAAATAATGTGTATGTGACAAATCAAATTTGAATTTGAATCTGTGTTAAATTGTTACTAAACTGTTACTGTGACTGAAAAACAAAACTATTTTTATTGTTTTTTTTATTAATCATGAAGAACAAACATTATCATGTTGAAAAACACGTCAGGGTAGAAAGATTTCTTGTAAAGTTCGATTAGACTCGAGCCAATTAGACTGCAGTAAATCTTACTGTATTGATCCTGAATTATTACCACATTTCTGAATGATCGGGTCTTTTTGGACCCCGCCCACACTGCCCCACCCAATTTTAGTCTTTGCATACTAATTCCTCAATGATTATTGGATGTTATTCATAAGGTACAAACTTTATCTCCATCCACTGGTATTTTATCATGACGGAACACTTTCTCTCATTTATTGTTCTTTTTCCTTCCTCAGAGGCGTCTGGTGTCCTGTGCACGGAAGTCTGGCCTGATGCTTTTTCAGTACCCGAGTCACCTGGAGCTGTGGAGACTGGGAGAGAGCGATGGTGAAGGTGATGAATAATAAACACAAGTCTTATCGTGTTCGAACTTGGCTGGAGTGAACTCATTTTAATATTCATTTTGGCAAATTTTGGTTTTCAGGCTCGCCAGGAAGCAGTTTGGCGATTAAACGGAAACCAGAGAAACTGCTTGAATTGAAAGTGAAGGTACTTTTAATGCTTCACAATTAATGAACGCAGATTGTAATGACTAGAGTATGTTTGTAATATGTATACGGTATTTTACAATGTATACTTGCATACATTTGCAGTCTGTAAATTGGCACTCACAATCACTCTGTGCTCACAATCCACTTTTCTCTTTTTCTTTGATCAGATATAAGAAGTAGGGCTTAAAAGAGAGTTACACAAGCAGATAAGTTGTTCAATGTAGCTGAAGTGCGCCATCTTTTGGAGAAATGCGGCCACTACTTTCGTTTACCTAATTCTTTATAATTTAATATAATAATGTATACAATAAATCAACCTTTATTGGTCCCTATTTAATCATAATGTAATTGTATTTGTTAAGTGATACAATTTCATAATTGACATTATTAACTATTTTTATTAACATAATTAGCTAAATAACAAATGCATTATAATTTCAAATTATGATTTTCATATAACGGCAATCTAAATTCCATTTTAATAATGTTAATCAATTATCCAAAAATGTACATAAATTAATTTACACTTACTCTCCATACAATATTTTTACACACTGTTTACAACTATTATATAGATATAGGACGACCATAGGATGGTAATTACAATCACGTTCATTAAGCAAACTCTTTTAGCAAAAAAAAAAAACTGCTTATACGTTGCCAGACTATACGATTTTACTTGTTTTCAATGTACAATTATTGTCAGTGTTTATTGGTTGCAGTAATCATACTGGTAAACCGTGGCCAGCAGAATAGAATAGAATGCTTTTATTGTCATTATCACAGGGTCACAATGAGTATGAGTATTACTACTCCAATTGGTGCAAAAGAAAGGTGTGATGGAGTAAAATACACACACTGAATAAACCAACTAAATAACAATATTTAAAATTATGGTACAAAGTATAGAAGGCAAGAAACACAAGAAAAAACATAAAAATGCACTTGAAGAAATATACATAGTGCAAAGGCAAATACAAATAACAGAAATCGTCTCTCTGTGTTTTTACCGGCAGGGCGAGGACCACGTGGGCTGCAGCGCCGTGTCTCCCTGTGGAGAATGGATGGCGTATGCCACACCGAGCACGTTACGACTGTACCGACTGCACTGCGATGGCAGCGACGTCAGCATCACCAAGGTAGAGCTCCACAGAGCCGGCGGTCTTTCACAAGGTCCTGCATCTTCACCACGGACCCCCCTCTCCAACAGATATCCAAACTCCCAAAAGTCCTTGGCTCGGCATCTCAGCTCTGCTTCTCCTCCGACTCCTCGCGCCTGTTCTCCGCCTCTGCCAAAGCGTCTGTTCACATGGTCTCTCTCAGCCAATCCGGTTGCAAGTTTGAAGCCACACTCAAACCAAAGTCAGGTGGGTTAGGGTCATGATGACGCAACTCCTCCGTAACTTATCAATGATCGCTGATCAGACTGTGTGTTTCAGGTGTGCATCAGACGGTTCACGCTTTAGCCGTCAGCGAGGACGGGAAGTGGCTGGCGTCAGCTGACAGCAGCCCTGAGGTTCACGTCTATAACCTGCAGACACGCACAGTGAGTCCTCAAGGAACCGGCCCGATGAAGCCGTTCAACACCGTCACAATCCCATCATCGTGTCATAAAGCGCGTGTGTGCCGCCTCAAAAGTAGTCACATTTATTACTCAAGTAGAAAAGAGTTGAAAAAGACTTCTGTGGAAGTAAAAATATCAACTCAACCTTTATTCTGTTAGGGTATCAACTCAACCTTTATACTTTTACTATAAAGTACTGGTTTGATAACTACTTGGAGCAATGTGTATAAAGGAAAAAGAATGACATTTTATTATAACTATACCGTCCTAAAACATTAAAAATGTTTCCGTATTCAATTACTGTAAAATCTTCCAATAGAAGCCCGAGAGTTTATTCAAAAAATTATTTTAGCATAGACTAATGGATGTTAAAAATGGATGTCCTCTAATGGAGACAGGCTCTTGTCCAAAAAACTGAATTATATATTGAATTTTATTTGATTGAATATTATGTTATGTTTTATATAATACAATGTAATATAATATGATCGAATATTTATATAATTTTTTGTAGAATAACATCTGCTTGCACTGAGGACAGGCTTCTATTACAGACCGCCGTTTAGTTGTTCACGCCAGTGTTTTTTGGAGACGGGCGTCTGAAAGAGACCGGCCACTAATAGAAGATGTACGGTGATTACATTGAAAATGAATGCATTTCATCACAGTGCAAACATGTTAAAGAACTATATCAAGTTTACTGTAACCAAATGGTGCGATTTATCTGATGACAGTTTCAACTTCAATTTCAGCTTGACAAATTCATTTTCAAAATGTACGGAGCAGAAAGTACAGATACTTGCCTAAAAACTCAAGGAGTAGACGTTAAAAGTAGCAGGAAAAACAATTACTCAAGTATAAGGCAAAATTCTACTAGTAACTATTTTAACTTTACTTGACACGTCTGGTTTCTGTGTTTGATTGTTTGAGCGAGTGTGTGTTTGACTTGTGTTTTGTGTGTGTGTGTGTGTTCTGAGTCTGTGACGTGTGTTATGAATGTGAGTGTGTGTGTGTGTGTGTGGATTCAGTGTAGTATCCAGACACTGATCATCTATCTCTACACGCGTCTTTCAGCTCCACTGCCGTGTTCCTGCTCACACGTCTGCGGTCAGCGCCATGGCCATCCATCCCTCCACCAACCACCTGTTCATGACCCACGCGGATCAACAGGTACGCACACACACACACACACACAAACACACACACACACTCACCGGCAGCTCCGTTGCAGATCATGGAGTTCTCCATCGAGCAGAAGCAGTACAGCGAGTGGAGCAGACGTCTGCAGCGCTCGGGGCTCCACCCCCTCTGGCTCAACAGAGACACGCCCTGTCTGAGCGTCATGTTTCCTACCCACAATCCTTCTCACGTCATCCTGTCTGACATGTACATGCTGTGCGTCATCGACAAGAATATGGTGAGACGTCTGCACCACGCTATATATAGATGTGTGTGTGTGTGTGTGTGTGTGTGTGTGTGTGTATACGTCGCAAAAATGTTGTCCCAATATACAAAATATACAAAGCATGTCTTTTTCTTACCGCTAGTATGCATGGAGATTTGAGTCCAGACTTGTACAAAAATAAATAAATAAACAGTTTATTAATCTTCTTTGCACATCAAATAAACAAAAAAATGCTAGTTATTTTATATTTTGGAAGCAAGATCTCTGAAACTAAGCTCGTCTTCGCTCGCTTAGAATGACGATGTAGTTATTTTTCTCCCGTAGAGCCGCCATCTTGAAATGACGTCTTGCAAATCCCTGAGATTTCCGTATTTTCGCGAACCTCGCGAATAGTGAATTACAAATTATAAACAGTGTTGTGTAATTTTTGTGAGATTGTTTTTGTTTAAGTCATGTTCTACAAATAAATAATATTTGCCTGTAATATTTATTATTTTAAAAATATTTCCTTGTTTTTGATGTTCTATTGCTGATGTGACTGTTCTTTTTCCCTATAGATTTCTTTATGAATTGTGCCTATAGATTTCACCTATTTCTTTGCGTTCTGAATTCATTCTAAAGCTGCAGTTTCGTTAACCGTTGCATGGTTTTGCTTTTCCAGCCACTTCCTGATAAAAAAGCCCAGTTTTTCAACCAGCTGACGCTGAAATGTCTTCCAGAGGAGCAGAGGAAATCACACAGCCATGCTTTCAAAGTCTGCAAGAGCTACAAGGTACTAGCTGGTGGTGAGAAGGTGTTGGCTTTATATTGACCAGTGTGTTCACGCTGTAGGAAATCCTGTACGTGGACCTGATGAGGGACCAGTCTCTGGTGGTGGTGGAGCGGCCGCTGACCGACATCATCGCACAGTTGCCTGCGCCAATCAAACAGAAGAAATTCGCTACCTGAGGGCAAAGGCCGAGTGAGGACGTTTTTAAGATTCAAGCAAATTTTTTTCCAAAAAAAAACCCCAACATAAAATTGACAAAAATAAATAACTATTTACTTTTGTCTTCTGCTCAGTTGCTTCACACATTTGTCTTGAAATGCGAACAAATCATTTTTTTTTTTCTTTTTGTCTTTTCAAAACCAAACTAGTTTCCCAGGGAAAACGTGGAGTCTCATTTTCAGCATTCGCATAAAATAAGGAAAGTTAAATAATGCAATAAAAATACGAGTTTAAGTCGTGAAAAAATGTTCAAACTCTCAGAACCGGTTCAGCCAATCAGGGTTCAGATACAAGCGCGTAATTTTTTTTACCTGGAAAATGTTGGATCTGCTTTTTTTTTCTCGAGTGCTTCGGTCGCCGGAAACGGTGGGGTTTAATTTTTTACAAGTGTTTACGATTTATTTAATTTTACCTAATAATTTATTATAAATTAATATATTAAATTAATATAACAAATTAATTTAGGAATACTGCATTCCTTTTAACTGCAAAATCTACAGGCGGCACTAAATACTAAATAAAAAATTATCTTTTAAATAAGAAGTTAAGAAGTGAATAAGAAGTTTTTTTTTTTATTAAAAAATTAAAAATTGTTGAATAAAAAGTACTTAATAAAAAAATTGTGGTCGATCATTCAAAACTTGATCAAATTGATCACAAAAAACTATTAAAAGGCTCAAATCCCAGCATTGTTGCTTGCAGCTGTATTTTTTTTTTGTACGTATTTATAAGGATAAAAAGACTGCACAATGCTATTGGTTTAGGTGCAAGTTTATTTTGTTTTTTAAAGCCCATCAACACCTGAACATTTGCAAAAAAACGGCAAAGCACCGTTAGAAACGTTTAGCAGCAGTGGCCAACGTTGTTTAGTGTGTCATTTTGACCTGCGTTACCCTGAAAGTAAGACCTAGTGAAGATGTCAGTCATTTATGAGGCTTTAGCATTTCATTTCACATTTTTTTTGTTGAATTTTGGGACAATGACAACATGTGATGAGTATTTGAAAAGCGTTCTTTTAAACCTCATTTAATACAGCTACTCTGAAAATAAGACCTAGTGCCTCACGTATTGGCATTCTAAATGTAAAAGCGTAAAAAACGACAAACTCGTGAAGATTGATCTTAGAAAAGATACTCTTACAATAAAACCGATTTGCTTGAAGGAAAAACAAACATTTTTTTTTTAAATCAGCAGCATTTAAAATCTGGAACAATTATAAAAAAATCTGCATAAAATTTTTTTCAGAACTCTCGTCCATGTCAAATACAAAGAACAAATGCACTCATCGGTGTGTTTTTGGCTTTTGTGAGAGGTAGGAAATGGAAGGTTTTGGCTTTTCGGTCCGTCGTTTTTGAGCACCAGATGAGCGTGTCCAGTTATTCTAGTTTTGTAAAAAAAAAACAAATCCCATTTAGTCAGGAGTAAAAACACTCTTATCATTTACTCACTTTTGCCTCAGCCCAAATGCTTGTGCTGGTTCTTCTCGTAGCTCATCGCGTTGTTGGAGCTGCTTCCTGAAGGTTAGAAGAGAGACAATCCCTCGTTCAAGATGGCTTCTTCAAAATAAAGGACTTCAAAAATCAGAGTCTCAGTTCAATGTCTTGCTTTGCTCTACGTGGTTGAGATGACAATAAAGCTTCTTTGACTTTGTGTGTGTGTGTGTTACAAAGAACAATATATAAATACGTATTATGTGTGATTTATTAACATATTGTGAGAAAGATAGAGAGGGAAAAAAAAAGAGAAAATAATTGACATATAGAAATGTAGAATAAATGAGCGGAAGACAATCGAAGTCAATGAGAGAGATAGAGGAAGAAGAAAGTTAAAGTGGAAAATGTAGAAAGAAAGGGAGAGTCGAGAGAAGTAATGGAGGGAGAGAGATAGTATGAGTGACAGAGAAAGGAGAGCAAAGAAAGACATTTAAAGAGTAAATGGACAGATAGAGAAAGGGGAAAGTTAAAGAGGAAAATGGAGAAAGAAAGGGAGAGTCGAGAGAAGTAAAGGAGGGAGAGAGATAGTCTGAGTGACAGAGAAAGACAATCAAAGAGTCAACGAGAGAGTTAAAAGAAAAAAGTGGAAAATGGAGAAAGAAGAAAAGGAGGGAGAGAGATAGTCTGAGTGAAGGAGAAAGGAGAGCAAAGAAAGACATTTAAAGAGTAAATTGACAGATAGAGGAAGAAGAAAGTTAAAGTGGAAAATGGAGAAACAAAGTGAGAGTCGAAAGAAGAAAAGGAGGGAGAGGTCGAGAGAGAGAGATAGTCCAAGTGACAGAAAGTGAGAAGATCAGAGAAAGACAATCGAAGAGTAAATGAGAGAGATAGGAGAAAGTTAAAGTTGAAAATGGACAAAAAAGGTAGAGTTGAGAAAAGAAAAGGAGGGAGAAAGGTAAACAGAGAGTCCAAGTGACAGAGAAAAAGAAGAGCAAAGAGAGAGTTAAAAGAGTCAATGAGAGAGATAGAGAAAGGAGAAAGAAAGGGAGAATCGAGAGAAGAAAAAGAGAGAGAGAGAGAGAGAGAGAGATCCTTTCCCTCCCTGAAGCTGTAATCTGGTGGTCATACTAACCTAAATAATCCTTGTAATCTTTGAAGTACTTGTGTCTCAGGCTACGTCCATCTAGGAGGAGAACAGTTAAAAAAAAATGTCTTTATTATGTGGAGAATAAATCAGTGTGGCTAACTAATGCTAATCCTACTAGGTGTCATTCAAATAAATGGAGCAAAATTCTGGACAAAATAGAGACGAGATTGAGTTGCTTTAGTGTAGTGTCTTGCTGAATGCTTCCTAATACAAACACAGGTTCTGTTTGCAGTGTCAGCATCAGTGGGAGGGGCTTCTACACAGTGGGCTGGGACTGGACTGGAAGGGATGTTTTGATTGGTGTTTTTGAGGAACCAATCAAGTAAAGCCTGTTAATCTGGAGTAGTAGCCCCTCCCTCTGACACCGATGGGTTATCTAATTCTGATCAAAAAAATGAAAAATTATTACAAATGTTTGTAGCAATCAATTACAAACAATAAGCGACATTACTTTTGTGAGATTTTACATTGTTAGTGATGCTGGTTTTTTAGAACATGGTTAAACATTACACAATATTCAAGTGTAACATTTATTATTTAAGAATTATGTCCATGTTTTTTGATGTTTTATAGCTGATTTGATTGCTATTTTGCCCTTGCCGTTGTTTTATTGCTCGTCTAACATCTTGAAAATAATTCCCTGAAAATGTTCTCCTACAGTACACTGAATCAAATGAGTAAAACCTGCCCATCAGACCATTTTAGGCAAGGCCCCAAATAGTAGATCCTCCCTCTGTCGCTGATTGGTTCTTTTATCTCTCAAAACCCTGCGGTTGCCAGAGGTGTGTGAAGTACTTGAGTAAATGTACTTTGTTTCTTTACTTAAGTATGTTTGTGGCTACATGTGGCTATCTTTTTTTGAAGATGAATAAAAATACTGTTCCTCTTTGAGACTTTGAGTCAGAGTCTTTCTCAGTCAAATGCAGATCGGAATTTTTTTTTTTTTTTCCATTTAAATTTTTTTGCACATTTGAAGTAGATTGATACTTTTTGTTCTTTTTATTTATTTATTTTGTTGTACCATTTTTGAAACATTGAGGAGTTACATTTCGCTTTTGTATTAAAAAATAAAAACCTCATGAATAGTTATCATGAAACAGTTTTAATTAAAAATTTAATTTCGCCTAAATTCAGTATGAGTAAAAGATATTTTAAAGTAAAATTGATATTTTTAAATGTTTGACTCGAGATTTGTGATCCAGACTCTATTTGAATGTGTGCTAGCTTTTGGTTTACAAAAAAAAAAAAAGAGTCACTAAAAAGGAGTTTTTGATCAGTATGAGTAAAAAACTACTTTTTGATATTTTTAAATGTGTGACTCAAGATTTGTGATCCAAACTTTTACTCCATGTTTCTATATTTGACTGTGTGCTAGTTTTCGGTTTACAAAAAGTGAGTCACTAACATTCATTCAGCCACTAATTGTACATGCAATATCGATTCCGAATTTTGTCCGGAATATTGTTACATGGGAATATTGAGAACCACCAAGCTAGTGCACAGTATAATAGTGTGGTGCGGGATGGATGTGTGTGCGGGACTCTCCACGGACCTGAGTTTCCTCGCTGTTTGATGCATTGCCCTCGGTTTGGGACTCCTGCTGAAGGGTTTCCGGCATTAATGATGTGGCACTCATAGCCGGTGGGACAGAGTAACGGCTCGTCTCCGTCCTCCGTGGTGCTGCAGGCCTCAGCTGCGGGAGAATCACCAGCAGGGGGCAGTGTTATACAGAGCTCACGCTTCAACAAGTAGCCCATCTAACACAATAATAAATACTAAAACCCCATCTAATAAAACAATAACTACTCATTTGAATTGTCAGAAAATGAACGGGGATAAAATATTTGTCCATTTCTGTCTCCTGCCTGATTTTTGTCTAATTGTCTTTACCTCTGTCTATCATTTTCTGTTTGTCTATACGTCTGTCTATTTGTATACGTCTGTCTATAATGTCTGTCTGTTTGTCTGTCTATACATCTGTTTACCATGTCTGTACATCAGTCTACCCATGCCTGTCTGTCTATCATGGTTATCTGTCTGTCTGTCCCACCACACACCCATTCATCCCTCTCTCTCTCTCTCTCTCTCTCTCTCTCTCTCTCTCTCTCTCTCTCTCTCTCTCTCTCTCATCTACATATGTTTATATACATATGTGTTTATCATATATGTGTCTTCATCCATTTGTTCTTCCACGTTTCTCACGCTCTTTTAATATTCTAACCATGAATATGATTATATTTATTTTATTTTGTTTAATTATATACAGTGTTTATTAATGGGTCTTCCATGAATCCATGGATGTCAGTCCCGTTTGTACTCGTCCATCCCCCCATACATGTCTCTATGCATTCATCCATCCATCTATCATTCACACTTTAACATGTTAATTTATTTACATGTACCGCATACACTGTATTCACATGTTTACTGCATATACATATTTACATATACAGTATTTATTCATGGGTCTTCCTCTTTTTATTCATCCCTGAATCTCAGTCTCACTACTCGTCCATTTCCCATACATGTATCTCTCGTCCAATAAATCCATCCATCCATCCATATATATAATAATATATATTAATTTTATCAATGTCTCTATTCACCCATGTTTCTCACTCTCCCATTCACATCTCTCTCTTTCCATCCCTCAATCTACATCCATTTCCCTGCCTCTCATCAACACTTTTTCTTTTCCAATAATGTATCTGATGTGAGGGATTGACTTGATTTCTTCCATGATCTCTCACCTTGAAGAACCTCTTCTGGTCCATCTAACAGCCAACCATTCCCTCCCAGCCAGCGCGGCTTGGGCTGCACCAGCCAGTCCAGCACTGAGCAGAAGACAGAGATCAGCACCAGACCGGGACCTCCAGCAGGGGGCGCTACTCACCCGCCGGCGGCTGCACGGACTCCAGACAGGCGTAGATGCAGCCGTTATAGCAGCAGCGCTTGTGTCGCTCACACTCCGAGTCCGAGCGGCAGCCCGGCACCTCACACGCCCGCTCCGGGAGCGACTGCGGCGGGGGAGGACAGCGGTCGTTCTTCTGATGCTGAGCCGCCTGCGGATGGTTGGAATACTCGTAGTCCTGAGGAGCAAATAAAGCTATAGTAAACATGAGAAGAAAATCTGTCTACCTATACGTATCTATCTATCTATCTTTCTATCTATCTATCTATCTATCTATCTATCTATCTATCGTCTGTCTGTCTGTCTGTTCCTGTCTGTCTATCTGTCTGTCTGTCTGTCTGTCTTCTGTTCTGTCGTCTCTATCTGTCATATCTATCTCTTCTAATCTCGATCTCTCTGATCTGATCTGTCTCTGTCCTTTCTATCTGTCCTGTCTGTCTGTCTGGTCTGTCTATCTAAATTGGAATCAATGTATCATCCTTTAATTATCCCACAGCGGTCAAATTTCACGTCTATACATCAAAACCACATCCAAAGCTATAAATACCAATCATCACCATAACGCACGTGCACACATCATCGATACAAATCTATCTATCTTCGATCTATCTATCTATCTATCTATTATCTATCTATCTATCCTATCTATCTATTATCTATCCATCTGTCCGCACCATCTTCCACTATCCATCTATCCATCCATCCTATCCATCCATCCATCCATCCATCCATCCCTCCCATCCATCCTCTGTCATCTAATCTATCTATTTATCCACCTGTCAGTCTGTCTGTCCGCCCGTCGTCCGTCCATCCATCCATCTATCTATCTATCTATCCATCCATTCATCTGTCGGTCTGTCTGTCTGTCTGTCTACCTGTCGTCTGTCCGTCCATCTATCTATCCATCCATCCATCCATCCATCCATCCATCTATCTATCTATCTATCTGTCTGTCTATCTGTCTGTCTGTCAGTCAAGATAGCACGAGCCTGATGGGTCAGTCTGACTCGTGATTGTGTGTCTGTGGCTGCGATTGCAGTTCGTGTGAATTTCAGTCTTCAGCTCCTCTTTTCTCTTGCTTTCTTTAGCGGTTCACCGTCTCGCTTCTGACCCCGGACTAGTAAAATAAACTACATTCTGCTGCTGAAATTCCTGCACAAAGCTGTTTAGAAAGCAGACCCCTTAACAACCTCTCTCTCTCTCTCTCTCTCTCTCTCACACACACACACACACACACTTTCTCTTTACTGTGAACCTTATAAAGAGTTCAACAATCAAAGTCAGATTATTGCAATTAGATGAATACACCATGAGTGTGTGGGTTTAGACACAAAGAGCATGTAGACTTCTTTCTCTAGAGATAGTCAGAGAAAGAGAGAGGTCAAAAGGATAAATGAGTGAGTGAGGGAGAGGGAGGAGACAGAGAAGCGAGAGAGAAAAATAGAAAGAAAGAGAATGTGAGTGTTGATTGAAAATAGAGAGAGAGAGAGAGAGAGAGAGAGAGGGTAAAGGGAGAGGGGGACTCAAAGAATCAGAGAGACAGAAAAAGAGAGTAGATGGAAAGAAAAAGGGGGGACTAAACGAGAATAAGAGTCAGAGAGTGATGACTCAAAGAGAGAGAGAGAGAGAGAGAGAGAGAGAGAATTTATCCTATTTTATTGAATGTCGAATGTTAACTTCAGTAGTAAGATAGTTTGGTCAATGAAAAACGACCCTCGCTGGAAAAAGTAGTGGAGCTCATGGAGTCTTTGCTTATTTCATCTACAGATTACAGATTCCCCAGAGTTCTGGGGTCCGGGCGAGAGGAAGCGGTGGTGTGCTCTTCCTGTCCATCTCTGCGCTTAATGCGGTCTTTGAAGTTGAACGCATCCAGGCCTGACGCAAACACTGCATCGGTTGTTGTTCGTCTCGCTCTGCCTTCATGAATGAAAGATTTTGCTGAGTTTTGAAGTGGTTTGGGATCCTGACAGTGATTCTGTGAGATCACAAATCCAGCGGTCGAGCTGATTCAAACGCCTGACTGTGCCAACGATTCAACCATTAACAGAAGACAGCCTGTTATTATAATGTTGCAGAAAGTCAGAGAGAGAGAGAGAGAGAGAGAGATGGAAAGAGAGAAAGAGAAAGATGGAAAGAGGGAGGGAGAGAGAAAACTCAGGAGAGAGGGAGAAACAGTAACGAGAGAAGAGACAGAGTTAGGTGGAATGAAATAGGGGAGACTCAAAGACACAGAGAGAGAAAGAGAGGTGGAACTCATAAAAGAGAAAAAAGATGAGAGGCTAGAAGTAAGAGGGGAGAAGAGAAAGCAAAAGAGTGAGCATAAATAAAGAGAGAGAGAGGAGAGCTGAGGAGACCTCAACAAGGAAACTCAAGGAGAGAGGGAGATACAGTGACAAGAGAGAGGTGTGGAATGAAAGGGGGGGGGTCAAAAATACAGAGAGAGGGAGAGAGAAAGGGAGACAATCAAAAAGAAAAAAAGAGAAGTTGAAAGTAGGAGGAGAGAAGAGAAAGCAAAAGAGTGAGATAAACGCTGCAATGGACAGACTCAAAAAGCAAATGAGAGAGAGAGAGAGAGAGAGAGAGAGAGAGAGAGAGAGAGAGAGAGAGAGAGAGAGAGAGAGGAATACAATTACGAAATAAAAAAAGAGAGGGAGAGAAACAGTAAGAAAGAAGGTGAAAGAGAATGAGACATTATGACTTCTAAAATTCTTTGATTAAAAAATTACTCTGTTCACTACCCTAATTTGACTGAGTAGAACCCATAAGGGAAAGAGAGAGGGAGAGAGAGGGAGACAGAAGCAGCTAGTGACAGAGATATAGAGAGGGAAAGACTCAATGAGAGAGAGAGAATAAAAAGTGAACAAGAGAAGGAGACTCAAACTCAAAGAGAAAGAGAGAGAGAGAGTGAGATGAAAGACTCAATGAGAGAGAGACTAAAAGAGTGAACAAGAGAATGAGACTCAATGACAGAGAGAGAGAGATGAAAGACTCAATGAGAGAGAGACTAAAAGAGTGAACAAGAGAGTAAGACTCAGACTAAAAGAGAGAGAGAGAGAGAGAGAGAGAGAGAGAGAGAGAGGAGACACTAATTGAGTGAACAAGAGAGTGAGACCCAAACTCAAAGAGAGAGAGAGACATGAAAGACTCAATGAGTGAGAGACTAAAAGAGTGAACAAGAGAGTGAGACTCAAACTCAAAGAGAGAGAGAGAGAGGAGACACTAATAGAGTGAACAAGAGAGGGAGACTCAAACTCAAAGAGAGAGAGAGACATGAAAGACTCAATGAGCGAGAGACTAAAAGAGTGAACAAGAGAGTGAGACTCAAAGAGAGAGAGAGACATGAAAGACTCAATGAGCGAGAGACTAAAACAGTGAACAAAAGAGTGAGAGTGTGAGACTCAAACTCAAAGAGAGAGAGAGAGAGAGAGAGAGAGGCAGATTTCAGCTGTCGTAACACTAGTTGTAATGTCTTAAGCGGGAGAGTTTGAGAAGGTGTGGTCTGGACCGTGGCTCCACTGCGACTCTCTCCATCCTTCAGGTTCAGCGGGTTGAGGCCCAGATTAAGACGGACCAGGAGGATTAAACGAATGCGTGTTGACGTATTTAGCGCTTCTGAGCGGTTCCTGAGCAATCATGGAGATAATTACGAGGGGAACCGAACGCTGTGATCCGCGTCTAGACGCCTGCTGCCGCCAACAGATGAGCTTCATTTCCTGCCAACTTCTGCCTAGTTTACAACTTCTGAACAGCTCTGAAGTGAAAAGAGCGAGGGATTGTCCGTGGAGGACTGACAGACGGAGAGAGAGAGACTCTTGGCAGCCTCGAGTTTGAGTTTGACCTTTTCTGGAGCAACGTTTAATGTCAAATTTATCTTAGGAAATGTTGGAGATAAAGATCTATCCATCCCTAGTTCTTTAATCCATCATTACTTCTGTCCATCAATCTGTCATAGCTGTTTTATCTACTCTACCATCCAACCATTTTTCTTTTCATCTATATATCCATCCATCAATTTTTTGAGCCATTTTTCAATATCCATCCATCCAACCATCCATTTATCAATCATTATGCATCCATCCATAGATCCATCCTTCCATCCATCAATCTATTTATCCACACATCCATCCATCCATTTATTCATTCATTTTTTTTATCTCCATATATCCATTCATCAATTTGTCTTTGGAGCCAATCTTCATTATCCATCAAATCATCCATCCACCCATCCATCAATCGACTTTTCATCTGTCCATCTTCACATACATGCATGGTTTTTAGTCCTTCATTGATTCATTCATTTTTCCTTCCTTTCAGCTATTCATCAATCCATCCATTCTTTCATTTAGTCATTGATCTCTTTATTCAACCCTCATTAATCCTTTCATCCATTCAGCATTCATTAATTTAGCCCTATCTGTCCATCTACTTTTTTAAATTCATACTGTTTCAAACTAATTCACAATTCATCTTTTTTCTCCATTCTTTGCTCATTCACCCTTCAATATATCAATCTTTCCGTCTATACTTTTATTATTTTTGTCATCCATTGATCCATCCATCCATTCATCTCCCTAATTATCTAAACAATATCTCTTACATTCGTCTGTTCACCACTCCATTCATTGGTCCTTTCAACCTTCATATCATTCATCTAGCATCAATCCTTCCATTAATTTATAAGAAATAAGTCCCAGAATCTTTTGACATTTTGCCCAAACCACTTCACTGTAACAGCAGAATAACTTCTCAGGACGGTAAGACCCAACTGATTGAACTCTGATCCAGACTTTTTCATTCCGATGTTTATCCCAAAGCCTAAAAAATCCCAAACCACAGGGACTGTTATTGCCCAGAAAGCATTAATGCTGCGCGCTTGTGAGCCAGTTGGAGCGAGATGAGTTCTGGACCGCTTCAGGCCCACCCAGAAGAACCACATCAGCCTGTTTCCCTCTTACAGAACCTCACCTACATCTCAAGAGTCTGAAACACACTCCATCACACACACACACACACACACACGCACACACACGCTCAATGAAATCTGTCTTTCACTAAAACACACAGACAAGGAGCGAGGTTCTGTCTCGCTGTCTGTCCACTCATCCATTTGTCTGCCATTCATCCATCCATTCATCAACACATCACTATTATATTCACGAATGTTTAGTAATAAACATAATATATACAGTATAGACAGTTTTGTCGTTCAGATACATTCATTTGTATTTTCATCCATCCGTCACACGCCCATCACTCTACTCATTTACTCATTCATCAATAAGCACATTTGTTTGTCTGTCTATTCATCTGTCTATCTACTCATAGGCAGGAGGAGGGAGAAATAGGGTGGATATAGAGAAAGAAATGGATTTGAGAGAAAGAGAGAGCGAGATAAATAAAGAGGGAATAGAGAGAGATGGAGAAAGAAATAGAGTAAGAAAAAAGAAAGAGGATTGAGAGAGAGAGTGAAAGAGAGGTGGAGAGGGATGTAGAAAAAGAAAGAGGATAGTGTGAGAGAGAGAGAAAGAGGGGGGTAAACAGAAAGATATGGTGAGAGATAATGAGAAATAATGAGGATTTATGAAGAAAGAGAGGAGTATAATATGAATAATGAAGAAAGAGAGGAGTATAAAGAAGGGAGATAGGAAGAGAAAGAGATGGATAGAGAAAAAAAGAAAGTAGATTAAGAGAGCGATAAAAATGATGGTAGAAAGAGATGATGAGAGAGATACAAAGAGAATTAAGATAGAGAGATAAAGAGGCGAGAGAGAGAGAGCGATAGATTGAGAGAATGAGTGAAATAAAAGGGAGGAAAGTTACGAGGGGAAATAAAGAAAACAGTGGAAAGAGAATCAGTGAAATAAAGAAAGAGAGAGACACAGAGGCGAGATAAAAAAAAAGAGAGTGAGAGAAAGAGAAGAAAAGGAGAGAGAAAGCAACATGGTCCCACTTTAGCATAAAAACCTAACATTTGGGGCCCCACTTTGAGCTAAGTGCCTACACACACACACACACACACACACACACACACACACACACTCCTCTACCTTCTGGTTGAGTCCTCTCTTCCGGATCAGGCGTGTGTTTCCCGGCTCAGAGACCAGCAGCATGAAGCCCACCAGCACCAGCAGACTGAGCCCCTCTGCTCTCACTGTCATGGTCCCGCATGTATGTCCCAAAGAGCCGAAGGTCCGACGAGAGCCTGCGAGAGGGTTAAAAGCGTCTACTGACACCAGAAGCACATGGTCGCTCCGAGCGAGGGAGCGAGAGAGAGAGAGGGAGGGAGGGAGGGAGAGAAAGAGCGGGAGAGGATTCCTGAAGGTCCGTCTGTGGAATACAGTAAATACAGTGGAGTTTCCTGCACCACCTCTGCATTCCACTCAAGTTTCTCCGTGACCGGCGTGTGTGTGTGTGTGTGTGTGTGTGTGTGTGTGTGTGTGTGTGTGTGTGTGTGTGAACCGTGTGAACCCCTTTCCATGGGATAAAACAGACTGGGTGATCAAGCAGAAAGAATGAAAGCATGTGGTGAATTCTGAGGAAGGGGCCGCTGCTCTTTGAAACCACACGTTCCCTCCTAAAGTAGGACATCAGACCCTCACACACACACACACACACACACACTCTCTCTAGCCGCGCCGTCACACCTGTCACGCTTCTGAAGCTTCCATGGTTCAAGTTCAGACAAGCAATGGGTTTAATTGTATAAAAAACGTGATATACTGTATAACATTTACAGTAGTTTACAGCATTTACAGTGTAAATTTAACACACAAACACACCAGAGGCGTAAAGAGTTCCAGAAAACTATACTTGTTACGGATAGTATACGAATACTTTACTGTAAACAATGCTCCATTACAAGTCACCACTTCCAAGAAGACTAGAGTAAAAGTCAAAAGTATCCGATTTTAAACTTGAGTTTTTTTCCTATTCGGGCTCAAAAAACACCAAGAAATGTGAAAACAAGAAATTCTTTATTTATGGGGTTTTATTTACTAATATAGAAATGAAATTTAACAGGTCAGTGTTTCAAAATGGCTGAACAAAATAGATAAAAAAAGAAAGAAATGTCAAACTCAAATGTACAAAAAAGTGCAAACGATTTAGTTGATAAAAAGCATCCAGTACCTTCAGCATCCTGCAGATGGCGATATCACAATGTAACGAGTAACAGTAAGTGTCCATTCAAGTGGAGTGGAGTAAAAAGTACAAATAATCAATCACAAATGTAGTCAAGTAGAGAGTAAAACTTTTCTTAATTTAATACTCCTCTTTTTTAATACTCAGTACAAGTACAAAGTTGCCAAAATACTCAAGTAAACCAACAAAGTCCATTTACTCAAACACTTTACACCACACACCCACATTTCTACTCTCTTTGTGTGTGATTGGCTGGTCACTTCCTCTCTGTCTCCTGTCAGTGGAGGATGGATGAAGCTCAATCAGAAAGAGCAAATATAATGTACAGATGGATTTCATCATGTGAGATGCTGAATTAACATTCTGAAGGAGTAAACTGATGCACACGTGTCGGATTCTGACGTGGAAAACCCATCGATCTGAGGCAGAAAACCTCATAAAAATGCATTTGTCTCCTTCCGACCTGCTGGAGCGATGTAGAGCATAAGAAAGTGTATTATGGGAAACACACTGTCTCGGAGAAAGCGCTGCCGTGATGAACGCCTCCATTGATCTGATGTTTGAACGCCAGCATAACTCTGTCAGTGATGGGCGTGCGAGCGTCTGCAGGGATGATGAGTCTTTATTCTAATAAGCTTGAGGAAATAGTCTTTCCTGTTTCAGCCGACGATAAAAAGAAAATTGGGGTCTGATCTCAATGTTCTCAGAAGTGAGATGGAGCGATCTGCAGGAAAAAAGGCGCAGAGAGAAAGAGAGAGAGAGAGAGAGAGAGAGAGATTAAGATAAAGAAAAAAAGAGAGATAGCAAGAGTAAGAGTTAGAGTTAGCAAGTAATAGAGAACTATAGAATAAAAAAAAGACTGACATAAAGAGATGGAGAGAGATGAGAAGAAGGAAGCAACAAGTGAGACGAAAAGAGCCAGAATGAGAGAGAAATATGGGAAAGAGAAAGAATAAGAATAAAAGACCAAGACGGATAGAGAGAGATGAAAAGAGTAAGTGTGTGTGTGTGAGAGAGAGAGAGAGAGAGAAAGAAAGAGAGATTAAGATAAAGAAAAAAAGAGATACCAAGAGTAAGAGAGATAGAGATGACAAGTAAAAGAGAACAATAAAATAAAACAAAGACTGACAGAAAGAGAGAGAGAGATGAGAAGAAGGGAGCAACAGGTGAGAAGAAGAAAGCCAGAAGGAGAGAGAAATATGGGAAATGGGAGTGAAAGGGAAAGAATGAGAATAAAAGACCAAGACGGATAGAGAGAGATGAAAAGAGGAAGAAAAACTGTGTGTGTCTGAAAAAGAGAGAGGGAGAGTGTGTGTGTGTGTGAGAGAGAGAGAGAGAGAGAGAGAGAGAGAGAGAGAGAGAGAAGAAAAAGCCATTAAAAGAGAGAAACAAACAAATAATAAACACAACATAAGTTGCTGTGTTGAAAATCGTTTTCAATAACGGAAGAAAATATAAACTTATTTGAATTTGGTTTGTTTTGTTTTGTTTTAAATTCATTAAGGCGTTTTGAAAGCAATGGACATGTAAAAATAAAACATGAATATATTGTTATTCTTAATTTAATACCCCTCTTTTTTAATACTCAGTACAAGTACAAAGTTGCCAAAATACTCAAGTAAACCAACAAAGTCCATTTACTCAAACACGTTACACCACACCACCCACATTTCTACTCTCTTTGTGTGTGATTGGCTGGTTACTCAATGTTGAATGTTGAAACTCAAATGTTGAAAATCATTTTCAATAACGGAAGAAAATATAAACTTATTTGAATGTTTGGGGTTTTTTTGTTTTGTTTTAAATTCATTAAGGCGTTTTGAAAGCAATGGACATGTAAAAAAAAAATCATGAATATATTGTTGTATTTAAATTAAATTAAATTAAATTAATAAATTAATTAAATTAAATTAAATTAAATTAAATTACATTACATTAAACTAATTTGATAATCATAACACAGTCGAGTCAAAGGTGTTTAAATTCATTTTAGCACCAAAAAAATCAGCAATAATAATAAAAAAAAAAATTTCAAAATTTGACTTTTTCATCCAAATTCCACCGAAGGTCCTAAAAACAGCAAACCTCGCATCACACGTGTGAAACCCCCTAGAAAAGACGTAAAGTCCACTTGCATTTTCTAGTGAAACGAACTTGAAATACAAGCGAGGTCGACCTCACGTGCATTAAAGCGGCTGGTTCAAGTTCAACCGCAGCTGCTGGCTGTATTTCTGCAGAGTCTGAAGTTCTGAAGTTCTGCATTTCTGGAAGTTTACGAGGCCATGCTCTCCACAGCTGTTCCCATCACTCCTGCTCCGTCCTCATCCACGTGGAGCTCCCAAGACCCGAGAACCAGGCCAGACGGGCCCCAATGCGCGGAATTCCACTGTCTTTAGGGTCACGTCGCCCACCTCGCGCCACAATATGGAGGTCAGCGTTAAGAGACCCGGGGGAATGGGTGGAGGAAGATGGGAGGGGAAGTAGATCTGGGATCCTTTGGACCGATTCCACTCGAGTCCATCAACTGTTTCCAATTACGGACTTCAAAGGAGCCATCGACCCGAGCGTGTTTGAAAGAAAAGATGGCTCAGGTCACAGGAAAACAGCGTGAGTCCTATTTTCTTTCATTAGGGCGCCATTTCTTCTTCTTCTCGAGATTTGAGGAAGAGATCAAGTGTCAGAAACGTGTCTGCTGGCCCTTGCTCCTGTCCACTTGGGATAAGACAAACATCTAGGAGAATGAGGGAGAGGTTACACACACACACAC
>CM051501.1:24195626-24259807 GCA_028031935.1 Paedocypris micromegethes | reverse complement strand
ACACACACACACACCAATTGAGGAGTTTCTAACAGGTTCGGCAGCAGAAACCAGTAAGAAGTCTCACGCTGCGTAGAAAAATATTGGTTCCTTCAGATTTATGGCAAAAAGGCTGTTTTCCCAGATTGGAATGTCGCTGAAATATGGAGGATATTCTCAAGACGGCAGGAATAACACACTTCAAAGTGCAAAAGACATGGCTGGAGATTCGGAGAGTGTCAGAAATATGCTTTGATTTCTCTTTAAATGTGATTCAGCTTAAGAATCGCGACGTCACTCGATCTAAACAGGAACATCTCAACACTCGGTTCAGCAGCAGGTCAGAAGTAATAGTTAAAACAAGGATTACGTGGCATTTACTCGATTACGATGGATTTTTTTTTCATCTAGAGCGGCCTGCAGTGGTCTACAGATCTTCACATTCATGATTATGGGAATCAAACTCTAGACCTTCCGTGTTACGAACCCTATTCTGGGTATTGAACTCATTAGCAATCAGAGAAGATTCATATTACTAGTTTCTACAGTTTCCAAAAAGTCAAATTAATGCACTTTCACAGTCCATGTTCAAGCTTTTCCAGCACCATGCAGTTGTGATAAAATATATATTTAAATGTCTGCCGAAACACTACTAAAATTAAACTTTGCTATTTCAAATGCATTTAAAGAGATATTATGCAAAAACCAAGTTGTGTTTTTTAATAGCACCAGGAAAGTACAAAAATTGTAAGTGCCATTACAAAGACAGTCGACTCTGTTTTATATTGATTGTACAAACATATTGAGAGTGAGGAAATGTAAATGAACCACATGCACAAATGACTCTAAATGATTTGTTCACTTTTTTTGCTCAAGAGTTAAAGATTTGAGTCAAAATTACAGAGTCCAAAATGTAACAAATATGGATAATAAACTGATTTTTATTATTTTACTTTGTCTTTTTACAATAACTGTAATCTAATGTTTTTTTTATTACAGTTATTACAACATTTAATCATATTGTTAACAAATGAGTCTGAATTTACAAGAGTTGGGAACTTAGTAGGGCATTTACATGTTAATTGCATCCCGACTCAATTAATACGTGAAATCAGTATAATTGCATTTTCAAGCACTTCATTCAAAATTCAGGCATTTTAAGGCCTTGAAAACACATCATTTAAATTCAAGCATTTTCAAGGATTAAAGCACTCGTAGGAACCCTGCATTACTGACTAAATCCTTCATTTATGGGTCGAAGAGAACCTCTAATAGTTTAGACAAAATAAACCTGAAAGCAGTGGTGTAAATTACTTGAGCAAATGGACTTTACTTAAGTGTTCTTGGCTACTTTGTACTTTGTATTGAGCTTAAAAAAATACCTTACTTGACTATATTTGTGATAAAGAAGCTGTACTCTATACTCCACTACATTTGAACGGACGTATACTGTTACGCGTTTCATTGTGATAGGTGTGCGCGACAAGTCGGCATCTTTTTTCTATCGTGGTTAATTTTTTGGACGGACGAGGTGATATTGTCATTGGATTTTTTGCACATTTGAGTCTGACTGACTTTTTGTTCTTTGTTTTGTCTATTTTGTTTTGCCATTTTGACATTGTGGTGTCAAATTTCACTTCTATAGTAAAACCCAAAATAAAAAAATAAATAAAATAAAGAGTAAAACCTCATCCTCAAGATTTTTCTGAGTTCCTCAAACTTCTTGGCTTATTTTGAGCCTAGGTTCAGTACGAGTGAAATACTCAAGTTCTTTTGAGGATGCTGAAAGGCTGATACATGAGTTTTTGACCTCAAGGTTAGATTACTGTAATGGTCTTCTGGGAGGTTCTCCTGCCCGACTAATAGATAAACTTCAGTAAGTTCAGAATGCGGTTTCCAGATTACTGACCAGAACAAAAAAATATGACCATATTAGTCCAGTGTTAATGTCGCTAGACTGGTTACCTGTAAAAGGTAGAATTCTACTTAAAATTACTTAAAATTAGACCGCTGCGCTCTCAAAGCTCAGGCCAGCTAGTAATACCAAAAATCTCTAAAACCTTCACAGGGGGAAGATCTTCCGCTTATCCAGCACCAAAATCATGGAACACTCTGTGAATCAGAATCAGAGTCTCCGAGCACAATCTGTGAATCAGAATCAGTTAGTCAGTTTAAATCTAGATTGAAAACACATCTATATTTTCAGTGAAGCATATTTATAACAGTAATAATAACATGTTCAATGACTAATATTAACATATAGAAAGGCTGCATAAGGTATAAGCCTGGAACTGAACTTAACCTGCACCAGAGCATCACTACTATTATTATTGTCGTTATATATAGTCTTTTGCGTTGCACATACCTTTTTTCTAGCTTGTTTCACAGATTTTGTTTTCCTAGCCACTGTCGCAATCTAGCTTGCTCTTCTGGTCATAGCCCATAGTCTGAACACAGATGAACAATGGACACTTTTCTTTTTTAATGACACTGTTCTTCCTAATTTCCGTTGAGCTTAAACTTTTAAAATTTGATACTTTACGACTTTTACTCAAGTCTTGGAATTGGTGACTTGTGTCTACTAATTGAGTTTTTTTTTTTTTACAGTAAGCTTTCCATACTTTTTACACCTCCGATTAAAAGTACGAAAAACTTTCACTGAAATACCTGGGGATGCTTTCACTTCAACCAATTAAATTTGAGCTTTTCAAAAACCAGCAACTGTGGTGTAACTAAAATCGTTGATGGATTGATGGCGAATTGTGTCAGACACACGACTGAAACACATGAAAACTTTTTCTCGTGACTAATAAGACTTTATTAGTCGATAAGGCAGAATCTATGATCCCGACTTCCCCGAGCTAGAGATCTGATGAAACATTGCCTCTCCTTGCATCATCCCGACACCGAATCTTCCCAGGATGCCTCAAAGCCTGTTCCATTCACCTAAAGCCATTACGGGTTCAGGGTCCTGCCATCCTGTTTAACCCATCGCTTCACTTTACACACCTTAGCGTGACCGCTTTTCAAAATAAAAGCTCTGTATACCACCAAAGCATCTTTAGATTCCAAGATCGGAGTTTCCGTTGCTCAGATCTTCGCCAGCGTTGCCATTCTGTGACGGCGTGTCTTTTACATCTCGTGCTGCTTTTCTCTTCATCTGACTCAGTGCGAGCAGAAAGACGGCAGAGATGAGAAGAGACGCTCCTGCCATCAGGAAGCCGGCGCCGTAGTCGTTCATTTGGTCTATGAAAAATCCTGGAAAATAAAACAAAAGCCGCAGGTGTCAAGTAGCGGAGTAAAAATACTTAGTTACTTTACTTAAGTAGAATTTTGGCTCATTTACACTTCCGTTCAAAAGTTTGGGGTCCTCTAGACAATTTTGTGTGTTCCATGAAAAGTCATGGTGCTGAAAAGTCATACTTTTATTTTCTAAGAACAAGGAAATGTCGAGTTTCACAAAAGTTCTCCATTTCTGACCCTTTCTGGATTTTCTTCAACATTAATTAATACTTAATAAACCATAGAACAGCTTTCACTTTAGAAGAGGTCCCAGAAAACCTTAACTTACTATTAACTAACTATTAACTAGCTTCTGAACTCTTCAGCAATTACAGTATGAGGTAATCATATCTTCATGTGTTGTTAAGTATTAATTAACAATGACTAAGCAGCTTGTTCATGAGTTTATTCATTAGATTTTCATCGTTAACAAATGTGTTACTAAGTATTTACGTCTAATTCATACATTGTTAATAATGAATAAAGTTCTTATTCATGCTTAGTTAATGCTAAATAAGTTGTAGTTTATATAAAGTGCTACCAAAAAAAAGTATGACGAACGGGTAAAGAAACTGAAAAAAATTCTTTAGACATTGAAACACCGTTGAAATAGTACATGTACTTGTATTAGTACTTGTACTTTATTGATTGGTGAATTTATTGGGAATGCGTGAATTTAAAAATTGCTTATATTTTTGATACTCAGGACAAGTACAAAGTAGCCAAAATACTAATAAGTAAAACAATATTTACAAAAATTCCAAAAGTGTACTCAAGTACTTTACACCTGTGAGCAAAAGTGACTTGATTTGTCTGGTAGTTTTGATAAAAAGTGCACAATTATTTACTCGCTTTCTGAACTCACGTTCCATTCAGCCAGAGTGCAAAACTACTCGAGATTTAGAGATAATTTGGAGAAACAGCCAGAGTTGAGAAAGCTTCGGTAAGGGATTTATAGGGCGATTATAGAAAGACTTAAGACACAAAGCATTCTTAACATATTCAGCCTTTCTTCTTTCTGCCAAATGTCAAGTGGTTTATTATCAAGTCGATAAAACCCCCGGAGAACCACATGAGGAGCATCGGTCTGCTATAATGGAGACAGTGGCACGGTTTGGGCAGGTGATGTTGTGAAACGGACACATTTCCAGGGTTGTTCACTGGAGAAGACGAGGTTCGGGAGGTTCTAGAAAAGTTTGGGAAAACCATGCTGGACTTTTTCCTCAGGCCCGCTAAACGTGATTAAAATGATGATATAATAAGACACACTCAACACCTCCCTGGTTTGTTTGTGGTGAGTACATCAACATCCAGCTGCCACATTTTTGGGCCAATACTGCTGCCGTAGTCAGTGTGTGTGGTGCATTGTGGGATGAGGACATGTAGTTGTTGATGGTCAGAGGTGTATAGAGTACCTGAAAAGCATACTGGAGTAAAAGTACTTTACAATAATACCTCCATTGCAAGTTACTTGTCGCCAATTCCAAGACGACTTGAGTAAAAGTATCCACTTTTTTAAAAAAACTTAAGTTTTACTGGCAAAGAATTTAAGTTTAAAAAAAAAACAAGATTTGGAATAACTTGAAAAATATGAACCTATTTTAAGGTCTTTCGTTACTACAAGTACAATGTAGGAAAAATACTTAGGTAAAGTAACAAAGTCCACTTACTCAAGTACTTTACACCACTGTGGATATAACCTAAAATGGAATTGAATTGTTCAAGTTCAAGTTCAAGTTCAGAGCATTTGTAAGGCTTTTCAGTTTTAATTGTCTCAAAGCGCATTGTATTTTTGCCTCAAAGCGCACGAAAAATTGTTGCCAATTTTTCCGTAGGTTAGAAATGTCAAATTTAGCAAAGATACGAATATAATTTCAGTCGTTTCCATGCTTTTTTTTTTTTTAATTGTAAGGTTTGTCAGCATTGATGTACAGCACACAAACAATAGCACCACAATAGGAAGTCTGACCAACTGAAAGGTAGATTAGACTATACACCCAATGACAATACGTGATGTGGATGGATGTCAGGACGTAGCTGCACTTAAGTTACGTTCAAATTCCCCCCTGTAATGACTTAGTTTCCCCAAAAGATGGCGCACTTCATATACATTGACCTTGTTCATGCGTTACTCTCTTCTTCTGTTAAGAACTCTTCTGCAATAATTAGCTTATCAAGGTAATCAAAGTAAGTAAAGAAGAGGGAGGTAAACCTGAGTGTTTACTATAATGTGGACAAAAATGCCAGGAAACTTTTGTGTGTGTTTTCTTTTTAAAGAGAACAATGCTACTTAGCTGCTACTTTGCTATTTGATCCCTTCAACAAACTCAGCATCAGAAGTGAAGTATGAGGGATTTAAACTAGCATTCCTATTAGCATAACTTTTTCGATTTGTTTTAAACGATTGTGGAAGGCAAAGCAAGTTTAAAAAGTGTATTTGTCAAGAAAAACTATGATTTGCTGACAAAGATAAAACAAAGCATTGGACTTTTAGTTTTGAGATAACGGATTCCAACAAAACGAAATTTTTATGTTTATCATCATCATTATTCATTTGCAAACTGAACTTTATCACAACAAATTATCACATTAATTAATTGGTGATTTACATTTTATTACTATTTTTATATTTTAAACAGCATTAGAAATCTTACGTTGTATGCCTTGCAGTCTAAGAAAAGGATGACAATTTTCATAACTATTTATTCCTTTTCACAAACATACATTCGATTTTCAGACGTTTAGAGTTCAGTCCTCAACAATATTTCATTTTTCTGGCTTTATTTTTTAAAGACCAAAACAAAAGCCCACCGCTGTTCTAGAAGCATCTTTCAGACGCTTCCTTTACAAACCTCATCTGACAATAATCAGTCACGCTTCTCTTGGCCGGGCTGTATATTTACAGATCTATGGGTCACATTTGTAAAGCATCATTGTGAGTCGTTTCTCGCTTCGTGAAATGTTGCACGTGATAATGGAATGAAAAAAACAGTGGAAGAGAGAAAGCGGACGGGTTCCGTTTGGATGGGCCGACACGGCATGAATGCTGCGACCAATAGTCCGTGAAATTAACACAATAGCTGGAGAAGCTTTATGGGAAGATCACAATCATGTAAAATGAGTCGAATGGTAATGAGAAACCTTATCAAAGGAGTTGATCAAATCTGAACGAGCAGATGAGTTCCGAACCGCTTCTTCTTTTACCCACTAGTTATTTTTCCAATTATATTTTTATTTAATACAATTGCAGATGGTTCTGCAAAAATTAATCTTTCAGGATGGATCAAAAGCCTATTAAACTGGCAAAAGGATGTCTGAAAATGATTTTTCATTTTTGGGGTAGGTCTTATATTTCAAAACCGTCTAATAGCTTACTAGGGCTTGTTTTTGGGGTAGGTCTTATATTTCACAAAAGCTTAAAATCTTACTAGGTCTAAATTTTGGGGCAGGTCTTATATTCCACAACAGCAGTAAAATCTTACTAGGTCTTATTTTTAGAGTAGGTCTTATATTTCACAGCAGTCTAAACTACTTCCTAGGGCTTTTTTTAGGGGTCCTCTTATATTTCACAGCAGTCTAATAATCTTACTAGGTCTTATTTTCGGGGTAGGTCTTATATTTCACAACAGCCGTAAAATCGTACTAGGTCTTATTTTCAGGGTAGGTCTTATATTTCACAGCAGTCTAAAAATCTTACTACTGTAGGTCTTATTTTCGGGGTAGGTCTTTTATTTCACAGCAGTCGAAAAATCGTACTAGGTCTTATTTTCGGGGTAGGTCTTATATTTCAGCCCTAAAATCTTATCAGACTATATTCCGTTTTTGACGCTTCATAACGTAACCCGACATCTCACCTGCTATGGGCGGTCCAAGAAGCCCACCACTGCTGCGTATGAGCATGAAGAACCCCAGGGCGCTGCCCAACCTCTCGGTGCCCACCACCTCCGCCAGCACAGTGACGTGAACGGCCACGGTCGCTCCGAACACCAGTCCGTAAGCGGCGCTGAACAGGGCGAGCTGGGTGAAGGAGCTTGTTAGCGGGCAGAGGAGAAGAACGATGGCGAGCAGGGTGACCGTGGCCAGCAGCTGATGGATGGTCTCCACCACTCGCAGGTTAGCCACCCACCCAAACAGCAGCCGGCCTGACAGGTCCAGCGCCGCGGAAACGGACATCAGCGCCGCCGCCTGGTACTCGCTCATTCCTTGGCTCCGAGCAAAAGGCACCAGGAAGAGAGAAGGAGCGAAGAAGCCCAGAGCGGCGAAGACCCCGAAGCTGGAGTAGATCACGAAGCCGGAGTCGGCGATGAGCGTGTAGTCCACGTAGCGGACCACTTTAGCCTTTAGCGCGTCGGACTTAGCGCTCGAGCTCCTCTCCGCGGAGGGGAGGGGCTTCAGAAGGGCTCCGCAGACACACAGGTGGAGCTGTAGGCCTCCCAGGACCAGCATCGCTCCTCTCCAGGAATACCGCTCCACCAGAAACTGGAAGGACGGGGTCAGGACGAAGGTGAGGACGCACTCTCCAGCACTGGCCAGGGCGTTAGCCACGGGCCGACGCTTCTCAAAGTACCTGCCCAGCGTGGTGACGGTGGGGGTCCAGGTCAGAGCGAAGCCCAGACCTGGAGCAGGAGACAGAGAGCGATGGAGCAGGAGTTTACTCTGCTGACTGATGGAGGACGCTTTCAAGGTGAGAACGTTGCGGTCGGTTGGATGTGGACGAGCATTTTGAACCGTTTTCAAGGTTTTAGCCGCTAGCTAGCGCAGTCTGTGGGACAGTGAAGGTCATGGGTTTGAATCCCGGAACAAGCAGGATTGATGTTAAAAAGGTCATGAACACTAACCGTTTGTTAATTCATCCATCAATACATCTAATTATTTGGCTGTTCATTTATTCGTTTATCCATCCATCCCTCCGACCTTCTGTCCATTTATCTTTCTATCTACTGTATTTACGTATCTATCTGTCTGTCAGTCCGTCTATCTATTTATCTATCTATCTATCTATCTATCTATCTATCTATCTATCTATCTATCTATCTATCTATCTATCTATCTATCTATCTATCTATCTATCTATCTATCTATCTACCTGTCAGTCCGTCCGTCCATCTGTCCGTCCATCTATCTATCTATCTATCTATCTATCTATCTATCTATCTATCTATCTATCTATCTATCTATCTATCTATCTATCTATCTATCTATCTATCTGTCTGTCTGTCTGTCCGTTCATTAGCCCAATATCTATGTATCTATCCGTCCGTCCGTCCGTCCGTCCATCCATCCATCGATCTATTCATTTGTTCTTTCATCCATTCGTCCATTTGTTCGTCATCCATCCATCTGTCCACTCATCCGTCCATCCATCCATCCATTTGTCCACTCATTCATTTATCCATCTGTCTTCCCATTCTACTGTCTGTCTACTCAACCATGCACCATGACTTTTCTTTTCAATTTGCTGGAACAATAATTTGTTTCATAAAATGTATAATAAATCATTATTTGAAGAATACTAAATACAAATTAAAGCAAATTGTTTTTTTTAGATTTGAATGTAATTAAAACAATGCATTAAAAAAATCATCAAAAAATCAATCATTTTAAAAACATTAAATCTCAAGTAAATTATCTCTGAAATAGAAATTTCAACCTACAAACTTTATTATTGAAAAATACATTGCATATCATAAATTGTTATTACGTTTGTCAATCATTTATCAATCAATAAGTTGATGCATAATTCCCCGTGTTACAAATTGACAGAAAAATTATAATCATAGTTTATTAATTAATTAATAAATTAATAGTTAATTCATAAAAAATGGAAATGGTCTTTATTCAGAAAAGCTCTTGCTCATAGAGGCTCATAGAGTCTATAATCACCGTGTGAAACACTAATGGTGAGTGTGTCGGAGTGTGTGCCGATGAGGGTTCTACTGCTGGTCTTACCTGTGAGGAACCCCACCGTGATGTACAGCTGCAGCAGGTCCCGGGCCAAAGACCCCGCCACAGTGCCCACGCTGGCCAGTAGACCACCCGCCATCACCACACGCCGCGGGCCCAAGCACGAGCTCAGCACTGAGCCCACGGGAGCTGAAGAACACACACCCGCAAAACACACCCAAAAATGACTAAATGCCCAGTCGCCCGGAAACCAGAGCAACATATATCCCGTATTTTACACACTGGGTTTTTCACATCCTATATTTTTTTGGAATAAAAGTTGCGGCAAAGTAGTAAAGGAGGAGCAGAGTTGGGTATTTCATGTAGTGTGGGTTTCCTCCGGGTCTCCGGTGAATTCCCACAGTCCAATAACATGCAGGAGCATTAAAAGTCTGCCCAGTGGTGTGTCCTGCGCTGTGATTGGTTGGCTACAAATCTAGGGGGTGTGTTGCCCATTGGTGTCCACTTTGTGATTGGTTGGCTACAAATCTAGGGGGTGTGTTGCCCATTGGTGTCCACTTTGTGATTGGCGGCCATTGGTGTCCTGCTCTGTGATTGGTTGGCTACAAATCTAGGGGGTGTGTTGGCGATTGGTTTCCTGCTCTCTGATTGGCCACAAAACTAGGGGTTGTGCTGCCCATTGCTGTCCTGCTTTGTAATTGGTTGGCCACAAAACTAGGGGGTGTGTTGCCCATTGGTGTCCTGCTCTGATTGGTTGGCCGCAAATTAAGGTGGTGTTGCCCGTCGGTGTTCTGCTTTGTGATTGGTTGGCCACAAAACGAGGGGGTGTGTTGCCCATTGGTGTCCTGCTCTGATTGGTTGGCCGCAAATTAAGGTGCTGTTGCCCGTCGGTGTTCTGCTTTGTGATTGGTTGGCCACAAAACGAGGGGGTGTGTTGCCCATTGGTGTTCTGCTCTGATTGGCTGGCCGCAAATCTAGGGGGTGTGTTGCCTATTAGTGTCCTGCTTTGTGATTGGTTGGCCACAAATCTAGGGGGTGTTGCCAGTTGGGGTGCTGCTCTGTGATTGGTTTGCCACAAATCTAGGAGACGTGTGGTCCATTGGTGTTCTGCTCTGTGAATGGTTGGTCGCAAATTTAGGGGGTGTGTTGCCTACTGTTGTCCTGCTTTGTGATTGGTTGGCCGCAAATCTAGGGGGTGTGTCCTGGGTGGGTTGCGGGGCTTGGCTTTAGCTCCTTGTGACCCGGAAATGGAAATCGTTTTGAAGACAAAAGAACAAATAGAATGAATTCCCAAAACACAAGTGCATGTTTGAAACATGCTGTTTGTAAGTGGAAGGAGCCACCTAGTGGTGGAAATGTGAACTCAGGAGACTACTATAAACCTTCACTTTGGCTGAGATGCCTTAAGAACGGATAAATGAGCTTAATCTTAATAATTTTTCAAACAAATGTGATATATAATAACGATAAATCATATAATCTCCCATGTCTGAGTGACTTATTCAAACAGTCTTACCTCCAAAATGCACAGTCGCCACCGAGATTGACGTGATCCAGGAGCTGGCAGTCGCAGTGGTTTGGAAGTGCTGGTGGATCTCCACGAAGAAGACCCCGAAAGACTTGATCACACCGAACGTCAGGCCGAAGACGAGGAAGGTGGAGAGGACGATGAACCACCCGAAGCCTCCGTCCGGTGGAACTGAGGGCCGAGACGTCCATCTCTGTCCTGGGACACGGTTCAGGGAATCATCTCCCATCTACAGTCAACATACAAACCTCAGCTGATTATTATTTTTGACTATTTCTTATTAATGTGTGTGTGTGATGTTCATTCTTATTATTATATAAAATGTGTTATTTATGAAATTATGTAAAATATTTTAATGTTTTTTAAGCTTTAAACTGTAGTTTACCATTATTTTAGCACAAACAGTAAACACACACACACACACACACACACACACACACACAAACACACACACACAAGTACATATCTATCTATCTATCTATCTATCTATCTATCTATCTATCTATCTATCTATCTATCTATCTATCTATCTATCTATCTATCTATCTATCTATCTATATTTATACTTTTATATATATTATAAATATACACAAGTAATATACACAAATATGCAGACTTTTACTCTATTATAAATATATTGTATAATAATACAAAATAATGTTTTACTTTTTTAATTTTTTGACACAATTATTAATTTTATAAGATGTAGTAAATATTTGTACTAAATATAATATTGACAAAATGTACTTTTTCTTTTTACTTTCCACATGATTACTTCCCACAATGATTTTCAGTATTATTATCCAATACATTTAAGATTTGATTTGTTATTTAAATATTTTCACTTAAAATGTTTTATTGCCACTCAAAATGTACACAAAAATTAAAATGTACACTATACAATTTAGCTTGTGATCCTCCAGCCACCAAAAGCAAAAGCTAGTAGATGTCCACTGAGTCTGTGCTTGAACTGAATGTGGTCTTACCTCTCATCTTCAGTAGGACAGCGAGGGTCTTCTCTCTCACTCGGACAACCCTGCTGGACCTGCGGGACAGTCAGAGCTTCACGTAAATACAAAGGTCAACAGAGGATGAAGCAGGAAGTGGGAGGAGCCATACAAGTAAACGCCTTCCTATAGGAGGAAACGTTTATATTACACAAACATCAGTTAACTCTAAAATTGCACTTGTTTTGTCCATTTTCATACAATTAAAACAATCAAAGCAAATATAAGAAGAAACAGGATTCTATTTGTAAAAATACATTAATATTTTTAATTTGCATATGTAAAAACAAATCCAATTTACAATTGGGTAAACTTTGAATTTTCATCACTAAGATCATCATTGTTTCAACTTGAAATATTTTTATAGATTTGTTTGTCAAATAAAAACCCTAATAAATAAACCATCAATTTGTGTTTTCCTTAGTAAAAAGCTCTACAGATTTTTGCTAGTAATATTTTAATTTTAGTGTCCAGTCTCTCAATGTAGTTTACCGTCAACTGTTATTTTCAAGCCATCAGAACTTGCAAAAATGATAAGGATCAAGTTTTAAAAGAAATGGAACTTTTGACAACTTAAACAACTTGAAATATAAATTGTGCAACAATCTTACCAGTGAAACGATGATGTTGCAATATTGTGGAAGGCTTTGCTTCTCTGGACTTTGACGTCTGAAGCTGTTTTGTAAATGGATTATTCTGCAGAGAAACTTGCGCAGACTCGGTTCTGTGAAGAAACAATCAGCTGAACAGTCACAGGAATTTCTCTTGAATTCTTATTCACATATTTATGATAGTTCTAGTTTTTTAGGTTTTAATACGTTTCAATTAATAAATGAAATAAATTTTTGTCATTTTGTCATTTTTCTTAGTTAAACAAATATATTTTATCATGAAAAAGTTTTATATTTGATATATTAATTTATCTTTGTGGATTCTATTGCCTCTTGTTTTATTTTCAGTAACTTTTAAAATAATATTTGAATGAAGGGGTGGTGGGCAAAGCTGTTTTTTTTTTCAGTAAGATTGATTGATTGATTGATTAAGAAACTGATAAAACTACTGATAAACTGATAAAACTACTGGATGAGGGTTGCTTTAATGATAGAATGAGTGGATGAGAGATGGTAGATGAATGGATGGTAGGTTGAATGGATGGATGAACAGATAGACAAACGGAGAATTGTATATAGACAGACAGAGACAGACAGACAGACAGACAGACAGACAGACAGATAGATAGATAGATAGATAGATAGATAGATAGATAGATAGATAGATAGATAGATAGATAGATAGACAGATAGATAAACCGACATAAAAAGATAAAGACAAGCATAAAAAGAGATTGACAGACAGAAAATATACAGAGTGACAGAGAGATAGACAGATGGATAAACTGGTTTGTTTAGTAGATTGATTGAATAGTTGATTGGTTGAAGAGTGTCAGTATATTTTCTTCTTATTTAGCTCTTTAACTATTCAGACGTCAGTGATAAATCAGGATTGTCACAGACTTGACACTCATTTTCGGATCCAGCAGGGAATTTTTACACTGTGCAGGTGTAAACGCTTCATCCGTAATGTTTAACCGTAAGATGCTGACCCTTCATTTTTACTAAACCTCAAGCATGAAATCGACTTCGGCCCGGCAGCGTAAACAGTTCCGTAACAAGCCCTGCTTCATTTATTCCTCCAGGTCATTTAAGCTTCATCTACTATGCAAAACCCCAAGGGACTTTTATAAGCAAATGTATTGAGAGCTGATTTATAAAAGCCAGGGAAGCAAAGAGAAAAACTTGCATTGACATTTTCATTCGTCCACAATTAGGAAAACGCAAATATGAGCAATGAACGACAGCGAAAGGAAAAGCATAAAACTGCCAACAAATGTATTTAAGCATTGTCAATCGTTATTGAGCTTCGCATTGAGCGGTTTCAATGATTATAAAGGTCAGTAATTGAATTTATTGTAATTTATGTATAACTTAAACAGAAAGTCACTGTGAATAATATAGATGGATTCACACACACACACACACACACACACACGCACACACGCTATTACCTCGAGGGAAATAAGGCAATAGAGCTGATGAGATTAGTTATAAGTCTAATTAATATTGATCATAAACAGACGCAGTATGTATTGCTCTGGTCAGTATTACTGTTTTAATTTGCTTGGTTAAATTAAACCAGAATTTGCATTTTGTATCCAACAAATACTACAGTTTGCTATAGCAAAACTTTAGCTTCATAGAAATGTAACATTTGTAAAACGTATACGTATAGACAAACTTTTAGGAATTCATTTAATTTGATTTAACATCACATGTTCAGGAATTGGGTTAAATGTCAGAGAATGTAAACACAGAGGATCTCAACCATTCTCCGAATATTTGTATTTGATCTATGATTATATCTGAAAATAAGAGATTATAGAAGAGGAAAAAAACCAACCAACCAAAACAACCCACCAACCAACCAGCCATTTAAACAACCCAACCAACCAAAAGACCAACCAAACTAACTAACTAACTAACTAACCAACCAACCAACTACTAACTAACTGACTAACTAACTAACTGACTAACCAACCAACCAACCAACTAACTACTAACTAACTGACTGACTAACTAATTAACTAACTAACTATGTAAGTAACCAAACAGTCAAACAACCAACCATTCAAACAACTCAACCAACCAAGATCAACTAACCCACTGTAGGTTAAGAGAGACTAACATCTTGTTTCACAGGCCCAGTTTCATCTGTAGTTGCCATTCTTGGTGTCAAGTTTAGCATTTTGGATTAGAGGTCATGATGGGTTATGGGTCCTGGGTTAGTGTAACATAGCCACTGGTTATTTTATCTCCAGCATTGGAATTAAAAACAGGATTTAGGATTAGGGTATGCGGTTTTGATTAGTCAGGGTTACAATTTGATGTTTAAATTAGGGAATGGGATTATGGTATGAAAGTGGTTAGGATTAAGGTTGAAATTAGGGGCTAGTATTCGAGATTAGGATTAGGGGTTATCATAAGTGGGTAGAATTTTGGTTTAGAGCAACTATTACTATTAGAAGTTAGGATTAGGTTGTAATTAGTATTAGCGAGTAGGTTAGATTAGAAGCAAGGTTTAGGGAATAAGATTAGGCCACGGAAGAACGTTCCAGAAAAAGTGGAAATTGTTCCAACACATTTTAAGCAAAACTAAATAAAGCCATCAGTATGAAGAGACTTTGATTTGGAGAAACTCTGCAAACTGTAACTTCATGAACCAGGCTATGAGCGCTTTAAACACGTGTTTGCACATTGTCATTGTTAGAAGGGCATCTTCCCCTGGCAGACCTTCCGTTCCAATGGCCACCGCCCAAAACGCACAGGTGTCTCTGCCCTTACCCAGATGGCTCTGCTGATGATGACAAGACCCAGGTAGCACCAAAAGATGCAAG
Source organism: Paedocypris micromegethes (assembly GCA_028031935.1). Classification (NCBI taxonomy): domain Eukaryota; kingdom Metazoa; phylum Chordata; class Actinopteri; order Cypriniformes; genus Paedocypris; species Paedocypris micromegethes. The sequence continues at coordinate 24,244,656 of CM051501.1, read as the reverse complement.
GCCAGGCTCCTCAGAGAGCATCTACATCATCCTGAGTCACGACACACACACACACACACACACACACACACACATCGAGTTTGGGGAAAAATAGATTGTAGTGTAAGTTCCGCTGCCAAAGTTACTGAGAGATGCTGAACTGCTTGAAGTAAAGCTTGAGTTTTTACACTTATTTCTGACTTTCCCTCGTTCTTCACCCAGAGAAAAATGTCAAGCCTGTTCTAATCCGTATTTACTTTACTTACTACGGTCCTTGTGCGGAATTATCACCATGGAATTATTGTCGCAGACACGCTGTTTTGTGCTAGGCATAAGATACACGTCTGGTTGTCTTATACAGCTTCTTCTATTCAGCAACTTGTATATAAAACTCTAATATGTTTAAACATGTGTTTGCTGCTGCTATACTTCATTACTTAAATCTAAAACTGAGCTTTAAATAATTTTATCTGCTTAACCTTTTAACTTTTAACCATTTCATTTGCTCTACTCTCTTTTAGAAATAAAATAGAAGAAAATAGAATAAAATAGAATAATAAATAGTTCATAGAATAGATATAATATTCAATATTCTATTATTCTATAGATAGAAAATGGAATAATATAGAAAAAAAAACAGAATAAAATTTTCCCTAAATTCAAACTCCTAGAAAAAAAACTTTTCACATCAAACATTCTAAACAAAGACATTTTATACGTCTTTCAAAACTGTAGACAACCAATAATCACCGCACGTGCAGAATAACAGGCTTGCTTAGCTGCGACACAACGGATGCTTTCATCGCCAAGGTGATGCTGAATACATCACCAGGTGTTTTGGTTGCTATGGTGACACTGGTTCTCCAGAGGTTTTTCGCTTTTTCCAAACACAGAGCTCCGGCTTAAACACACTGTCGTGGAAAACCGTCGCACTTAAAGTGATAAAAATGTTCTTGGGGAGAAGGTCCTACCTCCAGTGTGGTGAACATCCTCTGCTCTGCTGCACTTGTGTGGTCCTGTACGGAAGCAAAGTCTAGTGTGAGGAAAGGGCGGAGCTTATGGGAGTGAACTTACTGTTTATGTGAATAATATTGACAGTGTTGCTAAAAATATCAAGCTAAATAAATCAATCAAACACACACACACACACACACACACACACACACACCGCCATCTGCAGGATGCTGAAGGTACTGGGTGCTATTTATGAGCTAAATCACGTGAACGTGAACTCGCGGTTGACTAAGACTAACTTTTTGTTCTTTTTTAATCAATTTCTTTCTTCCATATTGAAACATTGAGTTGTTAATCTGCTTAAATTAAAAAATAATGAGCCTAAATTAAGAACAAGTAAAATAAGTAGTAAAATAAAATAACTTCTTTCAAAATTTAACACTTTGCAACTTTAACTCTTCTAAGTCTTCTTGGAATTGATGTAATGGAGTGATTGGTAAGATATCTTCAACTTGTACTCAAGTATAGTTTTCAGGTACTTTTTACACCTCTGACACACGCACACACTTAAGAGAGCAACCAAATTTAAATTCTCTATATGTCAGGTGAAGCAGAATGGACAAATAAATTCAACTTTCCCTCCTAAGCGTCAATTCTTTTCCTTGTGTGATTTCTCCACTGATTTGTCAACCTCGCCATCTGTCCTGCATCACGCGCAGCATCCAGATCTCCAGCTTTCTCTGAATCACGGCAGCGCTGGACCATTCATCCTCTGAAAGAAAGAAATAAATCAACGTGCTGTACATCCAGTCGTCAGGATGAATGTGCAGGCGGCCGCACACACACACACACACACGCGCGTGTGCCTGGAGATGATGCTCCTCTACCAGAGCGAGATGAAGCTGATGTTTTTACTGATTAACACTCAATCCAGCTTTGCTTGAGCTGAGAGCCTTTGTCTTTATCTCAGGATCCATCGCAAATGACACTGTATATCTAATGCGGCCAATGGGATGGAGGAAGAGGAGGGAGGACTTTCCAATCCAATTGGAAGATAAATGGGACAGTCAAATGGAAGGCTGGATCGATTTCCTAGCGCGGGAAGATCCCCGTGGACGGGTTTTCTCAAATGTTTCTGTGGCGTTCGATTACTTTTTTTTTTTTGCAGGTATAGAATAATGATGATGACTGTCCTGATGTGATGGACAGTCCTCGGAGCTAGTGTTAATTTGTACAAATATTTCTAATTTAGTTTTTGTACAGTCTTTTGACTGAAACATTACAGCAACTCGTGGAGTTATACTTAACACAGAGAAAAAGAGTGAGCTATGGCAAGCCTCATTAACATTTAACCCTCGTGTTTGTTTCAGATGAGGCCTTTTATTATGCATATAAGTGTCAGATACCAAAAAGTTCCCCAAAACAGTGTGTGTGTGAGTGTGTGTGCAAGAGAGAGAATGTGAGACTGCGGTGTATTCTGTCTCATTGTTGTAGAGAAACAAATAGTATTTGTTCTTTCTGACTCTTTTTAGCTTCTATTTTGTCTGAAGGGTTAAATTGATTCAACATTATATTTGTAACACAAACATGTAGTGAGTGTTACAAATATGTCAACTGAACCATTTTTTGTTTATATGTAGATTTACACTAACCAAGACAAGCAGGAGACGTATCAAAGTGAAAAAAATACTTATTTTTTGTTTTTATACTGTAAAAACTGGTCAATTTGACGTGATCATAATCGTTGTAAAATAAATGTAATGTAGCGTGGTGTTACAATTATGTGAACTGATACATTATATTTTTTATATGATGATTAAACCAAATAAGCCAAGAATGAGAAGTTTCAAAGTGAAAAAAAGATTTTTAAAAAGTTTTTAAAAAGTTTTTAAAATATTTTTAAACTTTAAAAACAGATCTGAACCTGAACGCAGGGTTAAACCCCCGCGACTAGTCTAAATGGTATTACCAGTTTAAAAAAGCTTTTTGTTAGTGCGTTTGTTACTAAAAGTGACTAAAACATGTTTTATGAAGAGTGGTGGCAGAGGATTAAATGTTAATTTTCTTTTCATTTTAAATTACTCTCTTACCCAAATCAAAGACATGGACTAAAACTCTCAATTATAAAATGCCAATATGTGAGTGAAAGTGTGTGTGTTGCTCAATATTTTGTCAATATTTCATCTTCTTTTCACATTCCCCTCAAAAATGTATGAAAAAAATTAAACATAAATTAAGAAATTACGCTGTAAAACTCAAATAAGTTTGCTCTGCTGATTGCATAAAAGCTCTTATTTTCAGGTTAATCCTATCATATCTTATCTAACCTTGTGTAATATCTTATATTTACCAACATACGTACAGATATTCTTTTTGTAGCATTAATTACCATAAAACAAATTTATTATAAATCGCCAGTCCAACCTTGGGAAAAGGGATTCTAAATCATTAATGAAATCATCCGGCCGTTCCTCTCTGGACATCTCGTGGATTCATTTCCATCCTTCCATCCAGGCGAAGTCTGATGAAGATCATTAATCCATTACCGTCACGGTCTCCGATGTGATCTAGGACATTCTTTACGTTCCCTGACATAGCATCACTAGGCTCGTGACGGACACGGGAATAGCTCCTCTCTCTATGGGCGATCAAGAATGGGCTTTGATTGATTGGTTCAAGGACATTAGAAGTTGGAACCAATTACTCACAGCGATGAGATGATTAACATGTTCTTTTAATCTGCTCTTAAAGGCAGTAACAATCAGTGTTCTGGAACTCTCTACATACCTGCTTCATCTAGTCTCCAGGTCCTTGTGCTTCACTCCTCCCGCCCTCGTCTCTCGTCTTTCATCTTCTTCTTTCATGCACGATTCCCGCATCAGCATCTTCTGTAGGCAACAAAATATGATTAATGCATCCAGGAAGAGAGAGAGCACAATTAATTTAACATCGGAGTCCTGCGGTAAATAATCTATGTGTAAAATGTATCACATGACTAGTTGGCCAAAACGGGATGTTTTTAGCAAAGAAGGAACGTCATTTGGGGAGAGAGTGAGTCGAGGGATGGAGAGAGAGAGGAAGAGAGAATGTCGTAAAGAAAAAGAAAAAATAGAGAGTTCAGAAGGGAGAGAGACAGAAAGAAAATGAAAAGAATTTGGATAATAATGGTTTTTTTTTAATTGACAGTCAGATTATAAAACAAGATTTGCTGATCTCTCAGGGACCAAAACAGACACTTTGTACCTGATCTGAACTTCAAGCTGAACTTCTGCTACAAAAGTGACGACAGGATTAAGATTTCCTCGTATCCGGATTCCCCATCATAAACCTGAAAAACACAGAAAAAACTAAAAAATCAGCTCAGAAACCTCTGAGAATTAAAGAGTTAACATCCCCTGTGACATCACAGCCTAGAATTAAACTTTAATCACAATAAAAGGCAATCCATTTCAATTATGCAAACACGACTGTCTTAGGGTCCGAAAACAAGCAGGAGAATGAATTTCTGGAAAATTGCCTACAGACGTGAGTGTGAATGTGTGTGTGTGTGTGTGTGTGTGTGTGTGTGTGTGTGTGTGTGTGTGTGTGTGTGCTACGCCTCGTGATTGGCCACCAATCCAGTGTCTGTCCCGCCTTCAGGTTCAGAGTTGCTGTGATTGGCTCCAGCTCCCAGTGACCCAGAAACGGAAAAGCTTTTCAGAAATTTGATAGATGTTATTATTAAATTCACAAGCAGTAATGATCATTTAGATATAATATCGTTAACGTGAAGTAATGTTAGCATGCTGAAACATATTATTTAAAAATTATTTGATTGACAAAAGAAGAGGAGGGAAATGCTTATGGTGTTATTTAACAAGTGTAATGATTATATGACGGAAAATAAGTTGAAATTAATAACAAAGATGCGTTTAAATGAGCAAAGATGCTAATGTACTTTGTTTGAGTATAAAGTGAACAGAGACTGAAATAAGCCGAAATTCTGATAACGCCTCCAGACAAGCCTTTGATTCATTTTTCACACCCCTTTAAAAAAGAAAAAATAACAAAGCCTGGCTCCAGACCGACAGTCTGCGGCCGACTCAGACTCAGTATTTAATAAAAACTCCACCATCATTATTCTACTGTAATGATGCTTGTGTGATGCAGAAGTTTGGCAGAATCCAGATTTGACTTTTGCTGCAAGGCTGAAAACTTTACAGCCACTTTCCAGTGTACTTTTGGTTCATCTGCCGACTGAGATCGCTTGAGGATAAAATACCATGCGATAAATATAGACATAGAGTCTTTGCTTGGAGCGACAAACTCAATATCCAATAATTTGCCCATCCAACCCAGAAAGCACTGAAAAAATTGTTGATATATGTCAGGATGATGTGAGTAAAATAGGTTAGGACAGGTATCTGAACATCACCTACTTGTGCTCATGGATTTAAAAAAGCTACGCTCAACATTTCCTCGTAAAGCTTAAGCGGAACAGAGATTAAGCAGAACATCACGGCTGTTCAATATCTGTTGTTCTCCGTCTAATTCACCGTCCAAATCCAACTTCAGGAGGTCAGAAGAAGCAGATTTGTTTCTTTTCATTTACAAACAAACAGTCAAAGCCAAATTATCAGATTAGTGACCCAACGCAAACCCAATATTGCAAACTCAACATCTGTGGCCTCTGACAAACGGAAAAAATCTGTTAAAAAGTGTTTATGTGTGAGAGAGGGAGAGAGAGTGAGAGAGGTAGAAAGAGGAAGAGAGCGAGGAAGAGAGAGGGCGCAGAGAGAGGAAGAGAGAGAGAGAGCGCAGAGAGAGGAAGAGAGAGAATAGAGTGAAAGTGAGATTAGAGGAATAGAGATGTAGACGTATAAACGACAAATTATCAGATTAGTGACCCAACTGAAAATTGCAAACTCAACATCTGTAGCCTCTGACAAATGGAAAAACACACACACTGTGTATGTGTGTGTGAGAGAGAGACAGAGAGAGAGAGAGAGAGAGAGAGGGGTAGGAGGAGGAAGAGAGAAAGAGAAAGAGGAGGGAGAGGAGAGAGAGAGAGAGAGAGAGAGAGAGTGGTGAGACACGGGTGCGGGTGAGACACAAATAAAGAATGAGGATAGAGTAAAAGTGAGATAAGGAATAGAGATGAAGACGTAAAAAACAAAAGTAAAAAAAAAAACCTTCGAGAAAGAGGGGTGAGGCGAATAAATACATAGTGAGAAGAGAAGAGAAGAAGTAGTGGCACATGAGAAAAGGAAGTGGGGAGAGAGATACGTATGTAGAAAGGGTGAAAGACAGAGAGAGAGAGAGAGAGAGAGAGAGAGAGAGAGAGAGAGAGAGAGAGAGAGAGGTTCAGAAACCAAAAGAAATAGGGGAGAAAGTATAAGAATGACAGAGCAGGAGATAAATGAAGGACGAAGAAGATAGAGACGAAAATGTGTGAAAAAGCAAAAGAGAAGCACATTTGCCTCTTATTGCCTTCCTGAATTCCCACTGAAAATGGGCGTTAATGTATTTTAAAGGTTTCTTTTAGTTTCAGAAAGCCATTAACATTTTCTTTTTTTTACGTGAAGAGAGTAAAGTGACTCGGTTGGGAACCAGTCATTTTGCTGTGATGACGGAGCACTATAATCAGCAACACAACTCTGGAGAGAACAACCGCCATCCATCTGTCACCGCACTGCATTTATACCTGTCACCAGCACAACTTCTACATTTACCTGCCACTGTACTCCTCTAAAACTCACGCCGACCCCGAGCACGCCAAACACCAGTGGACCTGATGAGCGTCTCACACCTTGAAATCGAAATAACAACGTACCATTTCGACACAAATCAATCTTGCCCTCAAATGTGTCTGATGGATGGACGCATAAACCCATCACCAAATTCTCGACATAAATCACTCGCGTCTGAGCGAGACACATTGCATCAAGACTCGACCTTCCTTCATAAATAATGACGTGTGATACTTCGCTCCAGCCATTCGTCAACAAAATGCATCAGGAAGCACTGAAGCTAAAAGCCTCATTACGCCTTCCACAAAACCTCAATCTCGTGGTTTTAAATGCATTAGGATTATGCGAGTTGTTACTGGAACAGAACGACCCATCAGGTGAATAAGAATATGATTACTCTGCATTGCCTTAGAACAGGAGTCCCGAATCATTGTCAAGGGTGTTTTAACTCCAGCCTCGTTTGGTTCACTTTGATTCCCATTTGGTTCACTTGAAACAAAACCGTTCATTCCAGACCGTTTTGTACAAGTTATGAGGTACATGCCACCCCAACTTTAGATTACCAAAAGAACAGGGGGAGACTGAAAGCCAAAACATAGGGGCAGACTGAGACCCTTTTGAAAATTTGGTCCCTTATCAGTCTGGTACCAAACAAACTCCTATACACCAAAGAACCAGAGCAAGATACCACTGAAAAGTTGATCTTTTCCCAGATTGGTCCCAAACAAATTTGAGTGCAACAAATGGTCAGACAGAGACTCATATGTACCTGTGGTCTCTTTTTAGTCTGGTCCCAAACAACTTTCCATACACCAAGGGACCAAAGCAAGATACCACTGAAGAGTTGATCTTTTCCCAGATTGGTCATAAAACAAATTTGAGTGCGGCAAAGGCGCAAATCCGAGGCCCATAAGAAGAGGTGGTCTCTTTTCAGTCTGGTCTCAAACAAACTCCTATACACCAAAGAACCAGAGCAAGATACCACTGAAGAGGTGGTCTCTTCTCAAGATGGTCTCAAACTTATTGTAGTGCACCAAAAAGGGCAGACCGAGACCTATATGATAGAGTGGTCTCTTATTGTCTAGTCTCAAACCAAGTCCTATACACCAAAGGAACTGAGCAAGATACTTCTGAGGAGGTGGCCACTTCTTAGCCTGGTCTTGAACAAATTGTAGTGCACCAAAGGGTCAGACCGAGGTCTTTTTGGTCTACACCCACTTAATTGCACCAAAGAACTAGAGCAATATACCACTTGAGAAGTGGTCTCTTCTTAGGTTGATCCCAAACAAATTCTGGAGCCCCAAAGGAAGAGACTGAGCCCCCTCTGAAGAGGTAGTCTCTTCTCAATTTGGTTTCAAGCACATTCTAGCGAGCCAATGGGGCAGACCAAGACCCAAATGAGAATGTTGTCTCTTTTAGTCTGGTCCCAAACAACCTCCCATACACCAAGGGACCAAAGCAAGAAATCTCTGAAAAAGTGGCTTCTTCTCAGATTGATCCCTAAGAAATTCTGGAGCACCAAAGGAACAGACTGAACCTGCTCTGAAGAGGTAATCTCTCCTCAGTCTGGTCTCAAACAAACTCTGGTGCACCAAAAGACCAGAGCAAGACCTCTCTGTAGAGATGACATTTTCCTGTCTCCAAACAAAATCTGGTACATCAAAGAATCACACTGAAACCCCTCTGGTGTCCTCTCAATCAGGTCCTAAACTGGTCCTAATGTGGTCCTAACCTTTAACAGGTGTACCACCGAACCAGACTAAGACCCCACTGAAAGCTCTGCCTTTTCTCAACCTAATAGAAAGAGAAGCATGGGGAGAGGTGGTTTCTTCTCAGTCTGGCCCCAAGCAAACCCTGATGCACTTCAGGCCCAGAGTGAGACCCCACTGATGAGTCTTCTCCGTCTGGTCCTGAATACATTCCGATGCACCATCGGACCAAAGCAAATGATAAAAACACCAAATCTGGTGAAGTCTGAACATATCAATATCTGACTGAACCAAACGTAGAAATCACTCCACGTTATTTACGTTACAGGCTTCCATAGTGATGGCTTTTGAAAATTCTTGCCTCTGCAATTTGCCTCTACAGCTTGAAGGTTGGGTACAGCTTGTTTGCTACTGGCGTTGACAAATGACCGTCCCAAATGTGAAAGGCTATAGGTTGTGGACCCTTGCCAAATAAGCAGTTGGTGTTGCAAGTTAGGCCATACAGTCGTCATGGCCTAATTATTACCTGCGAAGGTTGTAGGGTCAAATCCTTGTGCGCAATAATAGAATGTCCTTTAACCCTGATTGAATATATTAAATGCAGAACACATCTCCTAGTACTCTAGATCTGATCTGACCAGACCAGATTATTTTACTACGGAGCAAGAATCTACTAATCAGGTAAAAATATTTAAGACAACCAGAGCTCTACAAAAGACTTGTCTTTAGGGTTCTTCAAATAAACCTGGCAGTTTGACACAGAGCAATTTGGAATGAGTGCTAGTTTCAACAAAGAACTTACTGCTTAACTTAGAGGAAACCGAAAAATCATTTTGGAACTTGACTTCTTGACTGCTTTTAAAAACATGGGATGATGTAATCTTCCATACGTAATGTTGAATGGTAAGAACAACTGCAGTTGTTTAATCAGTCAACCAGCCGGTTAATTACCACCCGTTTGTTGGGACTAGTCAAACCTCTTGGTTACATCAGAACATGTTACAATCCCGACTGGAACTTTGGAGAGGATTGCTGATTCTGGAACGCCTAGAAAAACGACTACATTTTATGATGAGAAGTTTATTGATTCAGCCAAATTGAATTCAGAAAGCCATGAGTAGTTCATCAGCAGTGAATATTTGATGAAGTGATTTGATAATAAAGGAGGGAAAACGAGGATGCAGATCATTAGGAGAAAACGATTCATCGCATTATAAAGTCTCAAACCTCAAACACAGTTATAAACACTATGTTATTTAAGACAAACACAGTCTCTGCTGGATGTCAGAACTGGCAGATGGTAAGAGAACAAATGTGTCGTTTTGCAAAGAGAACAGGGTGTTTGTGCCTAATAATGAAGCTTTCCAGAGAAGAAGATTAGAAAATCCTTCTACCAACCCTAAAACAGAGAGAATAGGATGAGATTATGGCTGCTTTTATTCCAAGCTTTACAAGAGCAATCGCACGTCTGTCACCAGCAGTGCACAAAATTATAAACGCCGCCCTTCGGGAAGATCGAATTAATGACACCGGAGAAAAACTGAACACATTAACAGAGAAAATATCTTTGGATTTGACACACAAGTCAGGAAGGAAACTGAATTAAATTGTTTAGCTGACCAATTAGTTTCAACTAAACTCAAGGCAATAAAATCCTCAATAGCCAAAAGGTCCTTCAACATCAACACAGCAACAAGACAAAAGCTCAACGCTCAGCAGCCAATCCGTAGAAGGCAGGAAGTTCAGAACAAACGATAAGAATGCAGAAAAGTTCAAAGATAAGCTGTTTTGAAGATACATTTTTGGTTAACATGTTGCATTGAAATCAATGTGTATGCCAAAAAAACCCTATATATTATATAATCATATAATATTTCATTCATTTTATTACTTGTCTTTGATATAGTGTGGAACCAGGCTCCGAAAAAGCACAGCTTTATCACTAATATTGCGTAGATACTTCATGGAGTAATAAATGTAACAAAGCACTTAAGTCCATGATGTGGATCCGAAGGAATTGTTATTTTTATGTGATTTAGTCAGCTTGTGGCTGATGGAAGACAAACTCGTTTCATTTGAATGGCAAGGGCCATTAAACTCTTTCTAAAGAGCCTGAATATTCGCCCTGTCCGTTCCGAGTCAGTTCAGCGAGAGGCCACGGAAGAAGATGCCTGATTTGAAGAGCGTGATGAAGAGCATCCATCATTTAAAAAGCTCCGGGTGGTAAGGGATGCTTATTATTCCCAGGGGTTTCTCCACCATTGCCTAGTAGGGAAAGATCTTCAAGCGATCCAGGCGTCTCAGTGTCCGGGGTAAGAACTACAACCGGAGGCGAATAGGAAACCTTGTTGTGCTCCTCCTCCAATCCCGTGTTTGCCGCTGCGGCTGCTGCTGCACATTCCTCCTTAAACATCCTGTCATGCTCCTGCTTCAGCTCCTGGTACGAGCGGGAGAACATGTGGAAGATGGAGGTAGCAGGAAAGGCCATGATGAGGATCCCACTGAGGATGCTGCTGAGAGCCACCACTTGACCAGGGATGCTTCTGGGCACCATGTCTCCGTATCCCACCGTGGTCATGGAGATGATGGCCCACCAGTAGGAAGCAGGAATGCTGCTGAAGTCCTGCGCTCCGGTCAGCTCGCTCTCCGCCAGGTGAACCAGCGGGGAGAAGAGCGTCACGGCCACACAGAGGAACAGCAGGAGCAGTCCAAACTCACGGGTGCTTCGTCGGACCGTGAGTCCCAAGGTTTGCAGGCCCAGGGAGTGTCGGGCTAGTCGCATCACGTACAGGATCCGAAGGGCGCGAAGGATCCGCAGCACCAGGCCCAGCTTGTCCAGGTAGCCCTTGCCTCCTGAGGGCTTCTCGTGGTCATCTGCAGGGTTCTCCTCATCCACCACCAGGGAGACGTAGTAGGGCAGGATGGCCATGGCGTCTATGATGTTCAGGGGTCCGCGGATGAACTGCAGCTTGCTGCGAGCCTGCACGAAACGCAGAAGGAACTCCAGGGAGAACCAGGCCACGCAAACCGTCTCCACGATGAACATGTGGTAGCACTTCTGCGAGCAAACGCCCTGAGGAGAGAAAGAGAAATTCAGGGAAAGAACAATGAAGGTTCTCCTTCAGCTTCCTTGATTGTAAAATTGCACAAGCATTAGTAGGACATCAACAGTGATGGGAGTAACGCGATACAAAAGTAACGTATTACAAAAGTAACGTATTACAATAATGACTTTTTACTGTAGTGCAGTAGTGTAACTGCAGTAGTGTAGCGTATTACTAATTGTATTTTCAGGAATAACTGCTGCAAGAAATGTGCAATAACGTTATTTATGTTTCCTTTATTTCATGCCATTGTTTCTGTAACTTTTTCTTGTTTCTTTTATTGTATTTATATATTTATGTTTATATTTCCAAAAGAGGGGAAAAGACGGAGTCAGTCCAAACCCAATTCCCTGTTGTCATCGCAACTTGGCCAATAAAGTCTTCTGATTCTGATTCTGAATATATTACTTGCGTTACGTCAAATTTTTCACCCTCAAGACAATAAATCAAAAATGTAATGTTTCCTGTTCGTGAATTGACACGTATGTGTGGCTAGTCGCGGCAAATTTGATAAACACGGCAGACAAAAGTAAAAAAATTAAGTAAAAAAATTGCAAGAAAATTGCTTAATGTCTACTATACTTTCAACACTTTGCCAATTATAAACTATATTATTATTGGTAGCTTAGATAGGCCACAATCATTAGGATACATAACAACACAGACAATGTTCTTTTGAATGTAAAATTAAATAATACATTTTGTTTTTTTAGGATGTTAATACAATTCTGAAACAGTAATCTTGTAATGTAACATTACTTTTTACAAACAGTAATAAGTAATGAGTAATGTATTACAATTTTGAAGTAACTTGAAACAACACTGGACATTCCGATTAGTGTACTAATATTTTATGGTAACAACCCAGAAATATATTTGCACTTCAATAGACAATATACTCATGTCATGTTTCAAAACTATAAAGTAATTTATAAACAATAAAGACTTCCAAATATATGCACTAATTTTGTGCTTCCTGGTCAAAGAAATTCTAACTAACTAATCAGACGACTTTAAGCCTTGGATTTAACATGAATAATCCAATTTCTGGATTTTTTTCAGCATTTCTGCTTTTTCTGTTCAATCTTTTTGGCACAAATATAATTCCACACTAAACAAAACTGTAAAGCTAATCAATGCCGTTGAGAAAAAATGTTTTAGCCCCTCTACAAAACAAGCCGGACATTGTTTTAAAAGTATTAGATTTTATTAGTATTAGTATTAAAGTGCTTTTAAACACTCAAAAATGTTTTTAGACATGTAACTAGGATAACATAATACCTAAAATGTATTTTTTTGTTTTTTTTTTTGCTCTGATTAAAAGCACTTTTAAAATAAAACACTCACTATTTTGTAGGAGGGCTGATAGTATTGTCTTTAACTGTATAGCACACACATAATATAGCATGATAATAATAATTAAGTAGATTATAATATAAGGGACAGCATATATTTTTCTTAAAAACTGTATCGTAGATTTAGTAATCATGTCACGTCGGTGAGCTATATCAGTAAATTAGCAACAGTTAGCGGTCAGATTGATGTGATGGGGAAATAAGAGATAAGATAAACTCGCCCTCTTTGACCTTGTAATCCCACGTTCACACACACACACACACACAACCAGCAGGAAGTGACCCACATTTGTTTTCTTCCGATGTGTCTCCCTCTAAACCAATGAGTGAGGAATTCCCAATCCATTCTCATTAATCACTACACGTTCCTGCAGCGCGTGAGTCACATGTTTCATTTTGTTATCACGGGGTAACAGTAAGTGTCTTCGCAAAAAAAAAAAAAAAAAGGAAAGTAGGGAAGCAAGTCAGTGGAGAGATGCTGAGATAGCAATTTAATTAATATTTCGTAAAATGCATTAGTTCAACCAAAACTCAAGGGAAAGTGTCGCAGACGAGCCATGTTAACAAATTAGCTGTTCGGGTAGCTTAGCTAGAAGAGATTTATGGAACTGATATAACTGTCATGAAGAATATAAATAAAGATAATGAAGTTTTGGTTCAATTTGTTCACTCTCTCTGTTTCTGTCTCTCTCTCGTTCTCTCTCTCTCTCTCTCTCTCTCTCTCTCTCTCTCTCTCTCTCTCTCTCGCTCAATGTCTCTCTTTCCCTCTCTATCTCTCTCTCTATCTGTCTCTCTCTCTAAGATTTTTCTTTTGCTTTCTCTTCTTCCATCTTACCCTCCCTCTCTTTCTCTCTATTTCTCTCTCTCTATCTGTCTCTCTCTCTCAGATTTTTCTTTCTCTTTTGCTTTCTCTTCTTCCATCTTACCCTCCCTCTCTTTCTCTCTGTCTCTCTCTCTCGCGCTCAATGTCTCTCTTTCCCTCTCTATCTCTCTCTCTATCTGTCTCTCTATCTGTCTCTCTCTCTCAGATTTTTCTTTCTCTTTTGCTTTCTCTTCTTCCATCTTACCCTCCCTCTCTTTCTCTCTCTTTCTCTCCGTCTCACTTTGCTTTTTCTTCTCCCCTCTTTCTCTCTCTCTCTCTCTCTCTCTCTCTCTCTCTCTCTCTCTCTCTCTCTATCTCAGACTTTTCTTTCTCTTTTGCTTTCTCTTCTCCCCTCTTACTCTCACAAACACAATTTGTGCGCTTAGAGACAGTTAAAACTGTGAAAAGCGCCCTACAAATACTCATATTATTATTATTATTATTATTATTATTATTATTTTCAGCTCCCCCTCTCTTTCTTTCTGCCTCTCTCTCTCTCTCTCTCTCTCACACACACACACACACACACACACACACACACACACACGTTTAAATAAAAATATTAAAACAGTTAATTTAAAGACTACCTACATCTAATGTTGATGACCTATCATCTAATCTAAATCGATTTTTGTTTTTATAAAATGATTCATTTACATGCGAAATCATTATCTGTTACTGCAATAGCTCTGGCTTTTCTCTCTGGCAATTTCTGAATTGGCCAGTTTGCAAATTGGCCGTCAAAGATGTTTTGGCCGTAACACATAACCATTCATTTTTTTCTGATGATTTGGATTTGAAGGCGGGACACACAGCCTGACCAATCGCTGAGCAGGACACAGACCCATTCTCACTCACACCAATGAAAAATTTCCAGTCACCAACTTTACAGCCTATTTTTGGATTGTGAGAGGAAACCGAAAAACCAGAGGAAACCAGCGCACGCACATTTTTAAGCGGATGCTTCTTTTTATGTCTTTTTATTTTTTTATTTCTTTCCCTCCACTCCAGCCTCGTGAAGCGCTCGAGACGGCAGCAGACGACATTATGCATGGATGATAATTTGCAACTCGTCAGGCTGATTGTCAATTTCTCAGTGCTAATGCACTTAGCGTGACCTTATCTCTGTGGCGCTACTAGAAATGTCAACGACATCCTCCCTTTGTACCCGAAACCAATCAAACGCCGCCTCAGCATCCACAAACTCCAGGCGAGGCGATGAACAGATTACCATCATGATTTCAATCAAGACGTGCTCACAGGTTCCGCAGAAGCAGACGCGGGTCTTCACTTAATAGGAACAACACTGGGAATGTGACACGAGCCTGTAATTCATTCGAGTAAATGTATATCAGTCGTCTGTAGAGACTGAACAAAGCTCATCATTCACAATATGAAGCACATAAACGTCATGTGATGTATAGTAGACAAGTTATCGTGAAAAGCACACAGTACCTCCTCACACGCATATAGAATATTTATATATATATACACACACACACTTTAAATACAGTTTTTCACTTTAAATAATTGTAAATCATATATTCCACAGAGATTGGTAGATAATATGGTAGATAATAATAGGAAAATCATACTTTACCTAATGATTCATCCATTGTGAATATGTACATACTAATTCTAAGTATAGTAGTAATTTGGCGCCTTTCGAGACCCCCAGGAATAGTTTTATAAATTAAATGTGTGTGTGTGTGTGTGTGTGTGTGTGTGTGTGTGTGTGTGGTGTGTTGGTGTGTGTGTGTGTGTGTGTGTGTGAAAATTACTTTAATAAATATGCATATACAGTACACTAAAAAATCTAAAATGTCGTTCTTCAATGCACATTACTGTAAAATGTACAATTTAAATTACCTATCAATATTCATATATAATCAATTACTAATCAACACTAATCAGCATTCACATATAAATGAATTATACAACAAACACAATATACTGCATATATGGGTGCGTGAGTGTGTACTGAATGACAAACAATCCTGCATCATCCATGCACAAACCTAAATATATAAAGTATACACACACATTTGTAGTATTGTATTATGTAAATTTGCATTTACACAACATGAAATTAAAAAAATACAGTTTATACGTAAATCCAATGCTATTACTGTAACTACACATGTTATAAAAGAAATGATTTACACATATTACATGCACTTTTAATATTGAATTATTCATATCCTCACAAACACAAATTTGTGATGTTTTTTTGAGGATTTGAGATCCTGAAATCATGATGTGTTTAAATGCAAAACCTTGTATGCAGATCAAACATGTTTTAAGTTATTAATTATCATGACACACACACACACACACACACACACACACACACACACACACACACACACACACCTGCACGGCTATTGAAAAGCAGAGAATAAAGACTGGAATCAATAATATGGCTAGAATAGCTTTGGCTCAACCAAATTCCCAGAATCCCACAGCAAAACAAACGGAGATCTACCTCTGCTTCCTCGCCAACCGCATCACGCCATTTATTAGCACAAGAAAGGTACAGGAACTGACAGCTGTCTTCATAATGGCAGTGTCAGATTGAAAACCTGATGGTCTGGTGGCTGCAGGAATCTACAAAAGAGGGTCCGAAGAGGAATAAATGGGGTATATAGAGCCGGAATAATCCGATCTGTGAGCTGCTTAGTGAATGAGAGATGGGGAAGCCGGAGCAGAGATGTCAGAGAGAGAAAGCAGGACGGACAGGAAGCTGAATAATTGAATAAAGGTGCAGCATCACGACTCAAACACACATTCTTTCATCCGAATCTGCTACAAAAACATTAACGTGGCCAATACAGACCCCCGAACGCAATCACGTGTCCGAACGTACGACAGCCAACACCTCGGGCTCAGCTCCTTTACAGAAATCTCATTCCAACTCAGACTCCTAAACATTTTCATTTCTTATTGTCCAAAAATAATATCAATAATTTAATATCAATAATCAGCATAAACAAATATTTGTATATTTTTTTTTGGCATCTAACCACAAATACAGTTATGGAGGTCAATTACCTGTATATTAAAATTTGTCAAAAACAAGATGAACAATAAAATTGTTTGTGAGTGGCATAATAAAAGTCTTCAACCAGTGATGTGTAAACTTTAAGTTCGGATAAGTTTTTCAGATCAATAAAGTAAAGCCCGGGGTTCTTTAACAACGAGGAGAACAATTTCATTTTAGGTTGTAGTTTGTGAAAGGAGCTCGAAGACTTTTAGGACTTCTCCAATACAGTAATTAAACGTATTATAGCAATTATTGACCAATTATGATCTTAAACTGTCCAGAACATTTGAAAATTTGAAAAATTCACACATTAACTAACTTTAATTGTTTTGCTATTTAGTTCACAAAATGATAAAAGTTTTCATTTTAGCTAATGATTTGGCTAAACCATTTTCATTTATATATTTTTTCATATAATTAAGTTTTTTTTCAGCAATAAAAACAAACAAATATTTAAAAAAAAACACTTTTCTTAAATAAATTAATAATTCAAAAGTAGAAAATCTTAATTATACATATTATGTTTATTGCCACTGTGCATGGAGAGAATGTTGTGCCACAATTTAATGACTAGTAATCTTTACCAAATCAATTACAGATTTAAACAGGAATAAATAGATTTAAAAATAATCTTTACACTACACTCCTTTAACAACAACACATATCAATGGCTCTTTAACGGTGCAGAAGTTTCGCACAAGTCTCGCTCTGCCATTTTTCACAGCCTACATCACGTCTCTCTCATAAAGTTCCGCTGTTATTTCATGATCATTATTCATCCTCGCCTCTCACTCTCTTTCACTTTCTCTTGCCAAAATATGTGTCGTGGGACATCTGGCACGGAATCAGTGATGCTACGTCATCCCTAAAGCTCCTCGAAAGCGGCCGGTCAGGAAGTGTGAGCTCAGCAGATTGCTTTTATTTAAATGGCGGCTCTCGGCTCCTATTCAATATTCTGATTCTACGTTGTTTCAGAAAGATAAAGTAAGCAAAAAAAACTATGCAAAGTAGCTGAACGTGTCGGTTTGCTGATGTGTGAACGACCTTGAGGTCATTGTCGGGGATTGAGAAAACCGAAGTGCGCACTGCACTAGTCACCCAGAAATCCTTTCTTTCCCGATGGAGACTAATAAAGGCGTAGAGGAGAGACAGACAGGGACTCGACAGATGATCAGATATACTCTTATAGGGCTCATTTCTGGCAAATGATTGCTTTTTCCCATCTGGAAACACACACACACACACACACTTTTGCTGTTCTAGTTCTGGACGCCGTCAGACGACGTGGGATCTATTTTAAACAGCTTTTCGTTTTAGGCGCGTCTTCGAAGCTAGAATTTTTTTGAAAAGAGCAGTGATCAAATCGAGGAACGTTTCTACTGCGGATTTCTGTCTGTCTGTATATACACTTATGACGTATAATAGTTTGGTAGACGTTTTGCTCAATTTGCTCAATTTTTTGTTTCTAAACAATATACAGGCAAGAAACCATGAAGTACGTCAAGATTAACTGTTGAAAATTAACTGTTGAAAGTAGGAATGTCACATAAAGCAATAACACAGTGTAAAATAGCTTGTTGAGAGTGTGGTGAATTTTCAGAAGTAAAAAAGTAACATTTACAATAGTAAAATAAAAGCAAAGTAAATAATTTGATAGTTTTTCAAAACAAAGTCTACTGCAGATTTAGTGCAAAGAAGATTGAACTTGCGCTGTAGAACTATAAATAAGTATTTTTATTGAACAGCAAAATTACATAAGTCTAATTCCTAAACCAACACAACTCACGCTGCAGCAAACTCTAGCAAGAGAGAGAAACATGTTGTTAGTTTATTCAAATATTGTGCACTAAATAGCAAATATGTTTATTAATTAATTAATTGGAATGTTCCTAATTCCAAACTAGCCCCTTTTTTTAACCGCTGTTACCTGTAAATTTAAATCATCAATCACCGTTTTTATTAAGTACTCTGTATCGGTAATGGCGAGTACTGAAATGCAAGTACCTGTACTCGGTTTCCAAAAAAGTGGTATCATCCCTAGTTGAAATACATACGAATCTCTTAAAGAATACATGTTTCACGCTCAAGAGAATTCCAAAAATGTCCACAGTGTAGGCGCAACAAATATGTAAAGTAACAATGAGGAAATAATACCAACAATTACTAATTATAAAGTTGTGTTGCTGAGAGTTGAGAACATTTATAAATATTCATAAACAATTATAATATAGAAGCTATTCAGCTGTTTCTGAGACAGATCAGTCTGTAGAATGATGCGAGAACAGCTTCTGTCTGCTCACATGCAACTCGCTGTTCCCTTAATACTTAAATGTGGAATGGTTTGTGATTAACACGCCGACAATGTGACATTTTACTTTGTGACAATTCGCAACTTGTTTGCTGCAATAAAGCTTCCGTTAATATTCTGTTATCTGTAATAATTACAGATGTAATAACAGATGTAATAATCTGTTTACTCTGTAATAATACTGTTACTATTCTGAATATTCTGTAACGTAATATTCAAAGAACAACCACTGCTGCAATGACTGCACGTTTTCCTGTAACTTGTAATTTATAATGCAAAATGTAACATTTTTAATCTAATTTCCGCCGCGCGTGTTTTCACAAACATCACAATCTCTCATCAAACTGTACAAACCTGCTCGTTCGCATGTACAGTTCCTCCTTATCTCATGTTTCACAAGACAAACACACACAAACACGCTTTCATCCTGACGCTTTAATCTGTGTAATCCCACAAAAAGCCTCTAGTTCTTGCTTTGACAGTATTCAATAAAGGTTCCTCTGCTTCTGTCTTTTCATCTCAGCAGAGAAAGCTAAAGCGTGGAGACGAGGGTGGGCTGATGAAGCTCTGCACACAGCAAGACGGGCTCGGAATCTTAAACGCTCAATCTTCTGCTAGCTAAGCACTCTTTCTTTCTGAATGAAACTCGTCTTCTTTCCCTCCAACGTGAAGGAATTCTCCTAAAATGTGAAGTAATGAATGGAGGATAGATGGATGAGTAGAAAGCCTCATCTGTAAACAGCCCTCATACTCAAGAGTTCTTCATGCATACGTTTCGGAAAAATGTCATGTGTCTCAATCAGCAGAGCAGGTGTAATAAACACCACAGGTTGGGTTTGGGTTTCCAGGGATTGTGTAAAGTTGTTACAATGCCACAACTTCATACTCGCACTTCTATAGCTTCATACTCTGACAGCTGTTACACTGTTACAGCTTATTCTCTCTGACAGATGTTACAAGGTCACATCTTCATACTCCCCGGCAACTGTTACAATGTTACAACTTCATACTGAGAGCTATTACACTTTTACAACTTCATACTGACAGCTGTTACAATGTTACAACTTCATACTCTCCCACCGCTGTTACACATTCACATCTTCAAACTCTGACAGCTGCTACAAGTCAACAACTTCATTATCTCTGACAGCAGTTACACTGTTACAACTTCCTTCTCACTGACAGATGTTACAAGGTCACATCTTCATACTCTCTGGCTGCTGTTACACTTTTACAACTTCATACTGACAGCTGTTACAATGTAACAACTCCATACTCTCCGACAGCTGTTTCTCTTTCACATCGTCATATTCTCTGAAAGCTATTACAATGTTAGAACTTCAACATCTACAACATCATACTCTCCGACATCTCACTTTCTTCTACAAGATTGCAACTTCATAATCTCTGGCAGCTGCTACACTTTTACAACTTCATACTCACAGCTGTTACACTGTTACAACTTCATACTCTTTGACTGCTGTTACAATGTTACAATTTAAAACGGACAACTGTTACAATGTTACAACTTCATACTCTTCGACAACTGTTGAACTTTCACAACTTCATACTCTCTGACTGCTGTTACAATGTTACCACTTCATACTGCTCTGACTGCTGTTACATTTTCACAACTGTTACAATGTTACAACTTTATACTAACAGCTGTTACAAGATCACAACTGCCTAATCTCGGACAGCTGTTACAACTTCATACTCTCTGACAGCTGTTACACTGTTACAACTGTGTTCTTTCTGACAGCTGTTCCACTTTTACAACTTCATGCTGACAACTGTTACAATGTTACAACTTCATACTGACAGCTGCTACAACTTCATACACTCTGACTTAGGGTACAATGTTACAACTTCATACTCTCTGACAGCTGTTACATTGTTAGAACGTCATACTCTCTGACAACTGAACAAACACAAAATACGCTTTCACGTGGCATTACTTTGCATTCACTGTGCAAACAGCGAAAACAAAAAGACAATGTGAATGGGAAGTGCAACGCAATTAGATCAATGAAAAAGAGGCTGTGTGGTTATTGATCACATCACGGTACCTACTTCCCGCTTCCACGTGACCTTTAAGGTTACTGGACACTCACCCACTACTTTCACGGAGCATCATTGCTCATTCTGTTCACTCTCTTCACCATCCTCCTCCTCTCTCTGGAGACTAACTCTGCACTCACTCCATTTGATCTGTCCTTTATTGCAGGTTACTGCAAATCCTGTCAAGCGAGCTTTACTGCCGTAGTCCTGCACCAGTGGTTTTGTGGTTTCCATCTGCCAGAGCATCTCTGCTTCAAACAGACTACACAAATCGTGGCTTTGCTATCCATTACAGCTTTTCAAAATCTTTTAGAAGCTACCAGACACTTTTTGCACTGAATTTAACACTTAATTGCTGGCAGCAGCGCAGAAGAGAAACTTGTTCCAGTGGGGCATGGAGCAGCATCAGAATTGCATCAGAAGAGCCTGTTGTCAGCAACGCCAACGTTTTAGAGTTCTACTCTCATAAAGAACCTCATATTTTAGTGTAACTGTAATGCAAAATATATAAAGGTAGTGTTGATCTACATCTGGTTCCTACTAGAGTTGCATGATTCGCGATCTCAATTCCATCAAAATCCAGCATTTACACAATTCCCCCAAACTCTCTGATCTACCACGTGCGGTTCCGGTGAGCTTATGTGTGTGTGCTTGCCCGCATCGGCAAGAGCAATCATTTAAATATTATAAAAGAAAGATGATTAATTACCTGCACTAGAACAGTGAATGTGAGTCGGGTGGCAGTCGAGTTAAAAAAAAACTGAAAATAAACTGGGAGAATGAGTGAGGAAACACAGCAGTAAGGTAAGTCTGCTTTCAACTCGGACATTTAAGTACTTGAAAAAGGATTTTATTCTGAAGTGTGAGTGTTTACTGCGGTTTCAAACCAGAAGGTGACACTCAGCAACCATCTACAGTTGAGGACTAAATTATTAGCTCTCCTACAAAATAATAATTGCTGTAAAAGTATTTCAAAAGTGCCTTTAAACAGATCTAATAATTTTGTCCTCAATTGTACATAATACTGTACCTAGGAATGTTTATTTTCATTACGCTTAATGGTGATTTTTTTTCTTTAGAACATTACTTTTACATTACATTCTATTTTTCCTTTCATGTATTTAAATGTAAAGCAAAGAGTAATATGCGTTATTATATTGCTGTTTGACAACCTGATTTTCAGGGTTAAATATTTTTTAAAATTAATTATCCGGAAAGAAACGTGAATCTGAAAGAATCCTGATCTTTATTCTAAGCAAAAAATCGTGATTCTCATTTTATCCAGAATCGTGCAGCTCTAGTTCCTACTGACCGTAAATCAATCAGATCAAAGTAACACATGAACAGTATCCTCTATACAATACAACCAGTGTTGGGTTATAGCGTTGCTACAAGTAGCGAAATCGGCCAATCACGTGCGAGGACAGACACTTCTCAAACAGCGAGTTAAGGGACAGGCACACAAACAGACCGGGAACTAGAACATTTTTCTTTCAAAAAATGAGTGTGAGGCGTGAAGCGTCTAAAATGCTACAGAGCAAATTTTGGCCATCGCCACTAAAGCAAAACATTATAAGTCTCTCTCACGTTCTTCTGGATCAATATTGTTACCTTCAGCTTTCTTTTGCTCTCATTTCATATGCGTTTGAAACATTGTTTTTCTTATGCATAGCCTCACAGAAAACCAGGCACTAATATATTTAATAAATATAAATGTGTGATATTCATTATAAATAAACATACAGTATGTTTTGAATTGAATATGCAGATCATTAAAACTGGCTTGCAGAGTGAAAAAGCGCAAAAGTGAAAAAGTGTCTCCCAATGAAGTGCTTTAATGAAAATGACAGAGAAGTTTATTTGTCATTTATGACCACTAGGGACAGTATTGCACACTTTATAGTTGATTTATTTTTCTAGTCTAGTTTGGAGGAGCAGGTTCTATAGGAGGCCGACCGGACAAACATTAACAGGGTAAATTTGCCATTTAGACCTCGGTAATGCATTCAAGGCTTAAATGGCGCCGTAACATCCTCGCCATCCATTTCAGAGAAGCATCTTTGGCTTTTAGCGAGCACCCAGGAGACGGCAAACAGACATGGATACCTCTCAGCCGGCCCATAAACACCTCCGAAAGAAGCAAACCCAGACCAGGAGATGGTCTGTAAACAGTCCGGAAAAAAAACGTGAACAAGTGCTTGGAAAAAAAAATCACACGCGACTGATTTACATCTGGTGCTTTGGAAATGTTCTCCAAAGTTAGCAGGACGACAACTCGCATAGCTCAAGTGCATTCGGCTATTTGCACAACATCGCATATTTATAGATATATGATGCCTCACTCCATCCGAATTCAGAATTATTGGCTGAACATCCAGAGTGCTTAATAATTTACTGTACGGATATATATTTTGCATAAACAAACAGAGGAGGAGGAGCCAGGCGGGTACCAAGCATCTTCTACACACCAGCATCAAATGCCAGAATTGTAGGGGAAGTGGGTATTAAAAATGCATCTTTAATTCCGGGATGAGGCTACTTGTGAAATGAGTCGTCTGATGGATGGCAGCGTTTACTCCTGCCGCTGCTGATGTGGAGTTTATTATGCAGCTCTGGAGGAGAAGGATGATCAAACATGAAGACATTAACCAACATCCCAAACTACTGGTGATATTAAAGAGAGCTTGGGTAATATCTGATACCACTGTTATTTCAAAGTCTATTTGTCACAGTACAAAACAATAAGATAAGGGATAAGATACAATAAAACACAAAAAGCAATACATTACAAAAATAACAAAAAGCAATCAAATACAATGAAAATAGAGAAAAGATAAAATGTGAATAAAATACAAAAGATAAAAATACAATAAGGGAGAAAAATACAGGATAGATATACAAGATAAAACATGGATAAAAATATAAAAGATAAAAATACAAAAAAATATTTATGCCATTTATGCCAAAAATATTTATGCCATTTATTTTCCTTTTCCTTACCAAGTGGATCCTTATTATATTTCTACTGTGTTTAATTTTAGCGCATTATATAACTAAGCACAAACTAAGTCTTGTTTTTAGGAGTTTAGGCCTGTTTTTTATTGTGGAATTGTGTTACAAATTACATTCGAAATTATCGATGGAGAAATTGTTTTATTACAACTTGGTATTACTATTATTCTGCCACTATTTTACAGGAAAGTTCTGAGACGTCCAATGTAGACAGAACATGTTTTTTTTTTTTTTTATTTGTGGGAACGTTTGTAGCACGCACAATTATTTGTAGAGATTTTCTTCCAGGATTTCTGGAATTCTTCACATCTAGGAATTTTGAGCTGACTGGTTAAAAATTAAAAGCTTAAATCACGCATTGCAGCCATCCATTTTTGATTCTTTGTTTGACTTACTGCAAATTTTTTTTTTTTTTTTTTTGGAAAACTGAAAATAATTTACACATACTGCTGTGAGTCTTTCTCTGAACCTTGAAACCTTGGACTTGAAAGAAGAGCGAGTGCTCGGAATAGTAAAAAGCTGGCTGGGGGAAAAAAAATGTCTTTAAAAAAAAAAATTGCGCATTTCTGTATTTTTCTAATAGTCAAGAGGCTCATTTAAGTACAGACTGGGCCATAGTTTTCTTGGATTAGTTCTTTTTTTGTAGAACCTTGTGCTGAGTATCACATCTTTAGGGAAATCACTTTCACATGTATCGTTCTCCAGATCTAGAGGACAATAAAGTTGTCAGCTCTGTCCATTCTTATTCTATTTGTAAAACTAGACTCGCCAGAAAAGCAGAGAATCAGTAATCGACCTTCACTACACACTCATCGCACGGCATTATCCCACCACTGAATTTCCATTTCCCATGGCAAAACAAATTAGTGGAAGTGTGAACAGAATATAAAAGATAGGATACACCACACACACACACACACACACACACACACACACACACATACACACACACACACCCTGTTGTATCATGGGTCAAATCTATTGGCTACTGTAACTTTTTTTATTATAAGTTTATCGTCAACTCCCTATCTACATGTACTTTACTGGTATTACTTGTTTCCCTCAGCCTAAAGCGCAATAGTTAATTACTTGACTCTCGCGAAAAGCACATTTACCTTTCAAATCCCCCCCAAAATGCCGTCTTTTAATTGGTTCAAGCTATAATTTACATAATGTCACTGAGCGGTTGAATGAGAAGCAACTAGCAAACATCAAAGACACTTTGTCAGCCAATAAAAACTATGTAGCAGTTGTGTGAGTGATGCTAACAAAGAATTAGCATTTCAGAATATGTAAGCGTAGAAAATGTTTAGAGAATCTGAATTTGTAATTGTAAACTACGAAAAAATAAAACTATTGTCACTTTAGCAAAACACTTTCTCTGTGTCACTTTTTTTGTACTTTTTTGTATTTTTTTGTATTTTACTCACTTTTTGTATTTTTACTTTTTTACGTTATTTGATAAATTGATAATTTTGTACTTTTATTCATTTATTGTACTTTTATTCACACTTTTATTCATAGTTCACATTTTATCTTTCTATCTACTGCTTTTTGAAATTGTATTTCTCTTCTTTATCTTCATTTTAATGCATTTCCCTTTTGCACATTATTATTTCTCCCCCATACCTTTGTTTAAATGCAGGAACGATCAATGTTGTAGCACTTATGATGTGTATGTGACAAATAAAATTTGAATAAGAATTTGATTTTGAAACAATTGTGTCACTTGTGTAACGGGTTATGTGTGCTTTCACTGCAATTCTTCTTTTAATTTTCATGTGTCCTGGTTTTATTTAATTTATTATTGGAGAAATTTATTTAATGTAAACTTTTATTCTGACGCTTCAACCATGGGCGGCGCCATTTTCGGTTGAATCCGCGGGCTTCTCGTCAGTCTAGCGTGAGCTGCTGACGGGAGGTGAGTTTGGTGATGAAGCTCCCGGTTCATGAGGGAGAATAAGTTCGGTTTTTGCATTTTGTTCACTTTATTCAATGATAATATGTAAGAGTGTTTATTTATATCCTTGTGTATACTTTGTTGTAAAGTTAAGTGGGAAAGTTTTAGTTTATTCGTCGCGGGGTTGTGGCGTGTGTATGCTAATGTGCTAATTGCTACGCAGGTCTGTGGCAGGATTGAGCCAAGTGTCACACCTCACGACGACCTTTTTATTTTAATTTCCCAGTCTTGCCAATAAAAAACCAGTGGCAGTTCCAGCAGTGTGTCCAGCATCTTTTTGGTCTACACAACACAACGCAGAGTCGTAACGGCGGTTCGAGAGGGACCGGTTACACTTGTCCAAATGTTGGCAAATGACGTGTGAATGTTTCTCGTTTTCTGGATTCGAGCGCTTTGAACTTCGCAACACAGTTGGCTCAGGAGTGAATTTGTTTTTGCCCCGCCCCTTTTCCAAAGTGTGCAGTTGGCTGTAACGTATAACGTTTTTTGTCTACACAATCTGAGCTATTGTACCAGTAATGGTACACAAATAGTGCGTTAGAGTAGATTAAATAATACACGATCTGTTGCTTGATGAAAAGATACGTTGTCCTTCTTCAGGCTGTATATCTAAAACTAAACCAAGGATTTCGTCCAAAAGCAGAGGCTGAAATCATTGCTAACCATGTAACACCATCTGCTGTAGGATCTTCCTTTCTGGCAAACCATCTAGGCAAAACGCAAAAACGCACAAAACGAGACTGAAGGCACACAAGCCTTGCACCTGTACCGACACCATCTGGCCTCGGTGACGCTCTGTCCCACATAACACCAGCAGAACTGCGAGTGTGAGCACACAGTGATTGCTCATGAGGAAAAAAGCTCAATTTGTTTTGAAGCAAGTCAAGCTAAATGTTCCGAGAATTAGCCAGTGGAATACAAATCAAGCTCGTGAACCAAGAACCAAAGCATCCCGTGTCTTTGTCTTTGTCATAGTCATAGTGATAATCATAGCCATTTACTTAACACCAACAACCGATCAAATGAATTAAAGGTAACAATTCTCTTACATATTCACACGTGCGCCAGTTAAAACAGTGAAAAGCGCCTTACAAATACTCAAAACTTGAACTTGAACTTGTGTCCGCATAACTGTGACTGTGGTGGGATCTTTGTGAAGTCTATCTGGAAGATGTAGTCCAGTGGTAGGAATTATAAATAACTTGGGACATCCTGATACAACATTTTAACTTCCGATACGATATCGATATTGCAGCCTTCAGGACTAACCGATACCGATACAAATCCGATACAATAATCAGCACAAAACGTGAATAGTTTTACCAATTTCGTTGTGTGAAAAGTATGAAAAGCTAGATCAAACAGAGAACAAAATTATAAGTCCAGTATTAATTTCGCTACACTGGTTGCCCGTAAAATGTAGAATTCTATTTGAAATTCTCTTAATAGCTTCTGAACGTATAAACCTCTACACGGTCTAGCTTCCATGCGCACCAGTCACATTGAAGTGCTCCAGTCACGTATTTGAGTTGTGTATTTTTTCAGATTTTGTGGCAGGTTTTGTTTCTGTCCTCCTTTAATAAAAGTCTCATTCTTTGAAGTCAAATTGTGACAACTAGGTCTTAAACATGGGGGGGTTCTTCTACGTCACCTATTTGACCGTGTGAAAAAAATGGAGGGTGCTTATAATCACCGATTTCAAATATGCGCATAAATACACATTTTTCCATATTTCAAGTCAGGCGCAATCACAAATAAACGAAAACACGTCGCCTTTATGCACTGGCGTGTGTGTGTGCGTCTTTAAATAATGCGTAGGCTGACGTGCTACAGTATAAGCTTTTATTGGCTCAATAACAGAAATAAATAAACATTAGACACGCGACACTTAACAGGGACAAAATAACACTGGAAGAAGTAAGATTAAACTAAATACAATAATTTATTTTACAACAAAAAAAAACTACAAACCACGACCAGGTAGCTTAGCTTAGCGCTAACAAACGGGTCCAATGTGTAATTGCAGGAAAGAGTCAAAACAGTCGAAAATGAACAACACGGGCAAGAATTTAAAAAATCCAAGCAACAGACACAATCAAAACGCTCGGTCTGCTAAACAGGGGATAATAATCCTTTTCTTCGATCCTCTTCACACGCCATTGGATAAACTGAGAGCTCGACGGGCCTCACGCAGTTGCTTTGCGCATGCGCGGACTGGTGCAAAGACTCTTGGGAAATGAAGTTCTGACCAAATTTACTTTTTGTTATCTATTATTCAAGTTAAACGATATGAAAATGACACGTCACAAAATTGTTTGTTAAATAAGGAAAAAAACAGTATGTTTAGGAGAATATTAACCTAATTGAACCAGAAATGTAAAAAAATTGTTTTGTTTTTTTTTTGGAATTTTTATTTTGTGTCTGAAAAATAAGATGCTTATACTCGCGTAAACACGGTGTTTAAGAGAATGGTTGAAGTAATATATTTTCAAAAACACATCAAGCTGGCAAAAATTAGTCAAACGTCCCATTGTAACCGATGTCCAAATACGAACAATTAGAACTTCCCTTGCACAGGACGGAGAGAGTAACAGCATGTCACCAATGTTTGTTGAAGAGTTGGCAGAATACGTGTGGAACACAAACACTCTGACTTCTGAGTCCTTGCTGCTGTTCTTCAAACAAACCGAAATTTACACCTCCATCCCTGGGGACGGGGAAGGAGTGCAGAAGACAAGGCCGGAGAATCGTAAATAGGCATAGAGGTGAGGAAAGGATGAGGCGGCAAAGAGAAAAAAGAAAAAAAAACTCAGATGGAGTACAGGAGCAATGACAAGAGCCGAATAAAAGCTCGACATCTGAGAAGCCAGTGGAGCACATGTCCCATAGGCCAAGATCCCACCAGATGAGATCACACTCACCGCATATTGTTTATCACGTCCACGATTACAATCTCCAATCCGAAGAGGAACAGGATGAAGATTATATATACAAGTGACAGCTACACCCATAGTTACCCAGATCAACCAATCCAGTAGCTGCTTATCTGGAGCGGCGGCGGAGATAAAGGTATTATGGGAAATGCTTCAGATAAAAGCGTCTTATCGCCTTATAGGGAAGTATTCATTGTTACCTCAACAATAAATTAAAAGTGCTGCGTGGGATTTGGAGACTATAGTTTACTTAACCCCAGACTCATTCCCGAGGCTGTCAGTATGTGAATCTGGCATTTATGAGATGCTTTAATCCAAACTCAGTACATGAGTTATGCATTAAATGAACTTCACCGCATCTGGAATGGAGTCCATAATCTTCGATGTTGCCGATGACGCATCATTAATTAAACGATTAATGCACAATTATGCAACTAAACTAGAGTTTTCCAAAAATAACCTGCCGCAAAAGGTCAGTTGATGTGAAAAATAAGGGCTTTTATTTTGCTATTAATGCTTGGATACTGGTCCATAACAAACAGACAGACTTTCTGGACGTAGGCAGATGTTGACGTAGTTTGGGGTTTAGTATCGTAGTCATTCAACGCACAACAAGATGGTCACATTGTCGGTCTCAGCATTCACTATACGGTTCAAAATAGTGGAAAAGAGGCCCAGCCCACTCATGATGCAATCCATGACGATGATTAGTGAATGCTGCAATGATTCTTGCAAACAAATCGTTGCTTAATTCATCAGGTAAAAATGCCATGCTTCTGAAAAATCATTGTAAACTAAATATCCATTCCACTTTTCCATTTCTGTGTCACGAGGAGCTGGAGCCAATCCCAGCTACTCTGAGGCTGAAGGCGGGACACACCCAACAAGTTTGGCAGCCATCCAATCACAGAGCGGGACACACTGACACTGATGGACACTGATTTTCCCGAGGACAATTCGTCCAGCATCTTTTTGGACTGTGGGAAGAAAGTGGAGACCCTGAGGAAACACACGAGGAAATGTAAACTCCCCACAGAAAAGACTTCGGCCACGCCTTGAACTCCAGTTTCAAATGGGTCCTTCTTTCTAACTACGATGTCGTCAAACTAGATATCAAGCAAACAAAGAAGTTACAAAAGCCACAAAAAAATATTGTACTAGTGATGTGTATTTAACCCTCCTGTTATGTTTGTTTCAGAAGAGCATCAATAATGTTCGCGGGTCAACCCGGGGACTTTTATTATGCATATACGTGTCAGAAAACAAAAAGTTTCCCAAAACAGTGTGTGTGTGTGTGTGTGTGTGTGTGTGAGAGAGAGAGAGAGAGAGAGAGAGAGAGAGAGAGAGAGAGAGTGTGTGATACAGCAGTCTATTGTCTCTTATTGTTGTAAAGAAACAAAAAGTATTCCATCTTTCTGACTCTTTTTAGCTTCCATTTTGTCTGAAGGGTCAAATTGACCCGAACATTAACTTTGTAACAAAAACATGTAGCGGGCGATACAAATATCTCAACTGAACCATTTTTTGTTTATTAGTAGATTACACTAACTAAAATAAGCAAGAGAAGTTTAAAAGTTAAAAAATACTTTTAGGTTTTTTTTATTTTCATTTTTAAACTTTTAACACGGGTCAATTTGACCCCAACAGCATCTTTGTAATATAAACATGTGGTGTTACAAATACGTGAACTGAATCATTATATTTTGTAAATGATGATTACACCCAATAAGTCAAGCAGGAGAATCTCCAAAGTTTATAAAAATACTTTTAAGTATTTTAAAAATATTTTTAAAGTTTGCAAGCGGGTCTATTTGACCCGAACATAACAGGAGTATTTAAACATGCGTCTTTGTGGTGGTGTGAGAAGTCTGGCACTGCTCTTCGTTACCCCGTGAGTTTCCTCTTCCTTCTTCGGTTTGCTAGCGCTGTCTTATCAGATCCGATCCCGAGTTCCCAACTGCGACAGCTCTGTGTTTAATTTGTAGCGACAAAACTTTAAAGGGGAAACCGGTTTTAAATAGAAACATCAATCTGCGCATTGTTCCATCCAACTACGCGCGGGGAATTGAAAGGGCTGCGAAGGATGGAGCGGGTCATCTTGTTATCACTCAATGTACACATGCACACACGCACTTCTGAGCGGAGATGAATGGCTCGCTCTTTTTCTACCCCGCCCGTGGCATTGACAAACGGCCTGGCAGTGTGAATTAAATATGACAGCCCCGTCGGACCCTTCGTGTTAGCGTAAGCGGACGAGACACTGCATGTCGTTTGCGGAGTTTTCACTGGACACATATGTAGCGTCGTCCATCACGTGATCACTCATGTATGTCCTCAAAGGGCCGAATGTAACTTGTAATCAAATGTAATGTAAAATAAATGTAACTACTCCTTAATGTTAAATAACCATCCGCGATCACTGTCCCTGGTCCTGAAATGGCCAGGTGTCTCACAGACTCATTATTTATCTTATTTACTTATTATCATGTTAACTTAATTAAATGACAATTGCAGTTGCGTATAAAACCTATGTTTGCTTGTTGTTCTAACATAAATCTTTTTACATTTTGTCAGCTCATGAATACACACATAACTCCATTAATGAAGGATCAAACTGTACAAGTGAATGAAGAGAAATAACATAAAACTGTGAAACACTGCAGCGACTACCGTAGTCGAAAGGCATTGTGGGAAATGTAGTTCTTGGTCAATGCACGCTCTTAATTTACGTTTTGGAATTTATTTTTTGACACTCAAAACTTTTAAGCATGGCGGGAAATTTCACCGTTGCAGCAGCAGTACAATAGAAAACAGTAGAATCGAAAGAGTACTATGATTTTAATTCAGTAAAAAATTATAAATAAAGATCTGTGACAAATATTTACACACATGTATATAAGCACCCCCCTGATAAAAAAAAACATTTAACAAATTAAAAATAAATACAGTTTATGTCTAAATTAAGTTACATTTCTCTTTAAAAATGCGTCTTTTTCTTTATTTAACAGACCTAACTTGTGACTTTGTAAAAAAAATGTTCCGTTTTACTTATTTTTAAAAAATCCATTATAGTGAATAAAACTACACTTCCCAGAAGTCTCAGCGGCTGACCTCCCATGATCCTTTGCACGCCAGTCAGAGACTCTGCCTACATCAGTAGCCATTTTTATCCGGCCTTTATCAGACGTTTTTATCAAAAGTATAGTTTGTATTTTATTGTGTTTGCTCACTGGATTGTTTTACTCCTTGTCTGTGTTATCTGTTTTCGACTATTCTTTTTCTGCCCAGACACTTTCACCTGCTTCGTTTGTAGCTGTTAGCCGTTAGCATGGATCTACCAGGTGCTATTTTATTTGTCGTCTCAGCCTATTACAATAATAATTATTCTCTTTAGTTTCTTTTTATTTCTTCCAGTGTTATTTAGCCACTTCTAAGTTGTGTCTGTTATTGAACCAATAAAATCGTATTACATGTATTAAAATCAAGTAAATACATGTTTATTTGATACATAATCAAATGTACAGTATACATGAAGTTCATTTAAAGACTATACGCTAAAATTAATAAAACTCTTAATCTGTGGCGACCTTCCGATGCCTCTGAAGGACAAATTGAGCAAGTTTAGTCTCTGAAGGACAAAAAAATCTCTACTCGAGCTCATTTGTCACCACAAAAATGTTAGAACTGAAAACCACCATGGCGACCCGTACCAACCATCTCGACAAACATCAACCCAAACTTGTTTTTGAAAGACAACTGCACATTTGCACCAATACAATATGCATTGTGTTCTTTCCTTTCTTTTCTCAAGCTTCGCCAACTAGTCTGATCAAACTATGCTCCGTCTTTGCATACGTTGTGGCCCGTAGATGTCAAATTTGGCCATATTATGAAAGGTTGAGCCCCGCTTGTGCATAGGCAATTAAAATGCATAGACGTTTAGCTGCAAAAAGCAAAAGTGTTGTCGGGCAGACCCCAACTGTGTGGCTGCTGACATTCCGGGGGTCTCACAGGAGCCGCTTCATTACTCTAACTGTGTTTGCTGACATTGTGGAGGCATTGCTGGTCCAGTTCATTACTCTCTGGGTACTTACTGACATTGGGGAGCGCAGTCATTATTCCACTCTAGGTAGAGATGGCAAACGGGCTGTAAAGTGATATGTGTGTGGCTGCTTTTCGAGTATGGGAAAAATCCTTGAAAATGCTTGAATTTCAATAAAGTGATAAAAAAAACTTTCCTTAAATGTTTAATTTTTGATTTGGGCTTTATATAATACATTTTACCACAGTTGCATGGTGCTGGAAAAACTTGAACATGGAGCTTGAAAGTGCTTGATCAGTGCTTGAAAATGCTTGAAAATGTAATTACACAGTGGAATCCGGATAATTCTAAATAATAATACTAAACTTTAATCAACCTGAGATGTGTTCAGATTCAGCAGTGACAGACGTGGTCACGTGAAGTGGCGAAACAGACTATTTCCTCTGTTTTATCCATATCAAGGCACATAAAAATTAATGCGTTAACGCAATAGTCTCCAACCAAAAGAGGAATAAAGGGTGATTTTAACTAACTGAAACCAATTCAAATAGTTTTTGTTTTAAAATGTCAGACACCTTTTTAAAATCAGACTTGATTATAAATCCTCGTTTATACTTTGATCAAAGAAAGTTCTACAGCAGTTCTACCACTGATGTCTACAGCTTTCTGTTGAACGTATAAACTTAGTAAACGCTAAACGTGATGTTTTATTGAACTGTACATGAAAACAACTTTCCCTAAATGGTTCATTTTGATTTGGGCTTTATATATACATTTGACCACAGTTACATGGAGCTGGAAAAACTTGAACATGGATCTTGAAAGTGCTTGAATTTTATCTTTCAGAAAGTAGAAAGTAGTAGCTTGCTCTTCTGGTCATAGCCCATAGTCTGAACAGCAATTTAACTGACTCTTTTTTTTCCCCCTCAAATTTTTAAACTCATATAAAGAATGGACATTTTTCTTTTTAAAGACTTTTTCACATGGCGTCTTAAGACTAAGAAAAGCGCTATATGAATAAACTTGAACTTAAACTTGTGTAGGAACTTAAACTTAAAGTGTAGGAGCCCTGACAGACATTTGAAACCACACGTGTTTACTCACCCTGTTCTCTTCCTCTCGCAGGTCCGGCATGGTGCTGATGCACAAGCTGACCACGGTCACCGCCACCATCAGGACCGACAAGCAGGCGAACAACTTCCCGGCCACGCCCGACTGCGGGTTCTCCACCATGTCCCTCAGCCGACTCATGCACCTGCGATAGCGTGTCTCCTCGGCGGGTGGGCGGAGCTGCATGCTGCGTCTCCGCCTCTCTTCCTCCCGCCTCTCCAGCTCCGTCACCTCCTCCAATCGCGTGTACATTTTGCGTTTGCAGCATCGCTCCATGTAGGCCATCTCCACGCCCCAGTAGTTCAGCTCCTCGTGAAGCGAGAGGACACACATCTCCCTGAGCAGACGCAGCTTCCCCGCAGCCAGGAAGTTGAGGATGACGCGGAACGCCCCGGGACTGCGGTCGAAGAAGAACTCGCGGCGGGCTTCGTCGTAGTCGTCACAGACGTGAGCTATCTCCTCGGGGCTGCTGCAGGGTCTCAGGCGTCCCAGTCTGGTCAGGGGGAACTGCTCCAGAGTGCTCCACGGGACGGCGTAGCGGTTGCCCCCGACGTTGATGAGGGCCTGAAGGCCGGGGTCCACGGAGAGAAGGTCCTCCCTGTGGCGGAGGAACTGGGCGCGCTGGTAGTAGACGCCCTTGATGGTCTCGGTTTCCGGGATCTCTGTGAAGATGTGGTCCAGGCTGCTGTCGTCGCTGACCGAGAGGTTGCTGAAGTCATGGTTGGCGTTGCTGATGATGGGCATGGTGGCATTGAGGAGGTTGGAGAAGTGATTCGGCGTTTAATTGGCATCATTCACACACCCCTGCAAACACCAAAGATACTGGCATTAGGGCAATCACACCAGGTCCACATTCACACCGGACACCATGACAAAGAAAAGCTTTTCTAATAGCTGTGTTGTTTCTAGCAAACTAGCTTGCTCTTCTGCTCATAGCCCATAGTCTGAACACCGATGGACATCTGAATCATCTGCTATGGATTTTCTTTTTAATTGACTCTTTTTTTCTTAATTACTCCTCCTCCTCCTCTCCTGAGTGACGTATGACCGGAATCTCCAAGGAGCTTCGGGTTCATCTTCTCTATGATGCCTCCTGGACCTCTGTAGACCTGATGACGCCGTTTACGTGGAGAAATGGAGCCGCCTCTTTCCCCACGGAGGAGGAGTCATCATTAAAATGGCGCGGAACAACCAACGCACTGATTGTGTAGTGTTAGAATGCTAGAGGAGACTGGCACCAGTGAGCCGGGTTCTCCCCAGGGTTTGTTCCTCGTTAGAGCCATTACAACACCAACAACCAGACGATCAAATGAATAAAAAGCAACAATCCTCTTACATATTCACACGTGCGCTTTGAGACAGTTAAAACTGCGAAAAGCGTCTTACAAATACTCAGAACTTGAACGTGAACTTGACATTTCGATAAAGAATAACATTATTTCAAGACTCTGGCCAAGTTCAAGCGTTATTCCTGCGGGACCGGCCGAGTCTTACTACTCTACACAAAGACTGAATCGTTTGTTGTCGTCAAGGTGTTTCATTATGCCAGGCTGAGGGAGAGAGTGATAAACTATTTATTAATAGAAGTGCATTCCCATCGGGAGCCGGGCTGGCTTTAGTGTGAGGAAAGTTAATTGAGGAAAGTGTGTGGAGAAGCGCCGTGGAAATCGGTCAGATTTTTGAGGGGAGAGACACGATTTATATCCTTCAAACTAATAGTAGATTGGATAGGAAGATGTCGGCAAATCAGATAGCGTATGGAAAATGCAAACGACACACATCTTCACACCTTCATGCCATGGGATTAATGGAAACGGAAACACACAAATGGACAATTATTTGATTAGGATGCATTCAAAAATATATATGACATTACAAATAATTCCTTAAAGTCATTAAACAACAACGGTTTTCTCTGAATGTGTGCGACTTTATTAGCAACTAAAGTAATATTAACCAACAAACTCGGCTAACTGACGATACATTTAGTGTTATTTATAAAGGTAAAAGTCTTTCTTATAATAATAAATGAAAATGCAAATCCATAAGTGTAAAAATGCATCTTTGGAATCATCCTCCAGCTATACAATCGAACATGTCTAACTTTCAAAATACTGTATAAATTACACAGTATTCAGAAAACGATACATTTATGTAAACGTATACAAATGTAGAAAACGTCCATTCATTTGCGTGACTTCCCAGCGGCAGTACTGCACTATTACAACACTAGATTTAGTTACGAAGGCACAAAAAGGACAAACTTGAGGGGGAAAAAAGAAAAGAAAACAACTCAAATTGTAAAAGTTGACGAAAAGCGTCGTGCGTAAAAAGTGAACGAATAAAGAAA
The DNA here is from genome assembly GCA_028031935.1 of Paedocypris micromegethes. Lineage (NCBI taxonomy): Eukaryota > Metazoa > Chordata > Actinopteri > Cypriniformes > Paedocypris > Paedocypris micromegethes. Next base: position 24,208,145 of record CM051501.1, on the reverse strand, counting down.
GAGAGATGTAACTCGCCTCGAGAAACGACTGCGCTCGTCACTTTTCTCCCCGAAACACTCCACATCGCATCACTTGTGTGTTTCCTCGCTGCGCGTTGGTGGAAGAACGAAGTCGGACGAGGGAAACGATGGCGGGATGGAATATTTTCAGCTGACACATCATAACTGTCCCGCGCGCTCAAAATCAAGCGGCGCCGCATTAGACGAGCGCGAGCGCGTGCGCGTGCGCGCGCCCGCTCCTCGCGCAAGTTTACGCCGAAGTCCTGCATCACGTAGCGTAGCGTCTACACACCCACCGACTCTAACATGATCAACTATTGATCATCATCATCATCATCACCGACGGCGCGTGCTTGAGGAGCATCACTGCAGAGATACGCCATTCACTGGAGAATTTAGAAAAGACAGTCGGGGTTTGCGTAGGTTTTATGAATAAGTTCTGACTGTGCAGTAATTTGTGTGTTATGAAAGTGTTGTGGAGTGTCAGTGTGTGTGTGTGCGTGCGTGCGTGTGTGTGTCCCACCATAACCTCATCCATCCCTCACCGATCGCTCACCATCACTCTGCTTGTGGAATGTAATCCATAATGCAGTCGATGGTTCCGCCCAGTTGTGCATTTTTTTTGGTTGCAAACGCCAAAAAGCACGTGACAAATAGTCTCGAATCGTTGGTGTGCATTTCATTTGCGTTGTGCTCTCTTTTGGGACTCGAACCTATGACAGGAAGAGCTAATGTGCAGTTTTTCCTGTAGGGTAATACAAAGTATGTATAACCTTTCTTATAGTTCCCAATAAAAATAATAAGCCCATGTGCAATATAATACAACTCATAGTTTATGTCAATTTTGTACTGTAAATGTCTCTTGCATCGCACGGAATAGAAGACTTAATAGAATACAATTTCTTAATTTAACAGTACATATGTATAATTCACATTGTATGTGTACTGTGACAATAGAGGCATTCGATTCCAGTCTTTTCTATTCTATTCTATACTGTTAAATACAGTATTAAACACTTTTCTTATTTTGCCTGTTTGTCTTTCAAAGAGTAAATACTTTACGGTCCTATAGCAGACACTTTTATCCAAAGCATTTTACAAGTCATTAATTTTTTTTTACAATTCAGCAATTTTTCCTGTTTTCCCAGGGAATCAAACCCATTTGGTGTCCCAAGCACAGACTGAGCTACTGGGAAAGCAGTTGACTGTACAGTATATATTACTGTATTACTGGGTTATACAGTTTGTATATATTGTAAGTGATACTGGAAATATACAGTTGACTTCTGTTAATTTGGACAATTTTGTCGCATTATAGAGGCACAAATTTGCGTTATGAGATGTTATTTGGAATTTAGCATTTATTTTCCTAATATAGAGGCCGCCTTGTTTAACCAGCAGCCCAATTATAATAATAAAACAAAAAAAAACAAAAAAACATAAAATAAAAGAATATAAAAGTTGGTCACAGTAGTGCCACACTAGTCACAGTAGCAGAGGATGACTCCGCCCATTTTTGCTGGTGATTTTGGGATTCAAACCTATAACCTTCAGCCAAGGAAAGGTCAAAGGTGACTAAGATTAAATTCCTGAGTGATTCATTTAAATAATCAAAATGATCAGTCTTCAATCTGCGGTGAATCAGTGTGCACCACTCACACAACTGTATTTAGCATCAGCAAAAAAAAAAACAACACGTGCCAAAAAAAAGATATTTATGCAAATCTCAACATCACCGGCTCCCATTAGGACCACTCACTAAAGGTCAATGCATCTAATATTCATTACTGTACATACAGTTGCTGCTTTATTGACTGGGTTTATGCGCTGCGTATTGTGCCGACACCTCCAGACGACATAATTACTTTTATTCTGCGCTTGTGTTCTGTCAAAACCTGCAAACTGACAATGTGTGTGTGTGTACTGTACTCATTAGCCTGCACACGCCTATAGGGACATGCTTAAATAACTAAACAGTTTGCACAGGACCTGGTGGCACACACACACACACACACACACAGCTGGCACCGTGCACTCATTCTGCTTTCTTGGATTGAGACTGGAGCGCTGCTACTGGGTTTCGCTCCAGGGCGGAAGCATTTACACTTGTGTTACAACTTAACCGAGTCTGGGATTTAACACAGAACGATAGTAATTAGTTCACCATGGGTCTTGTCTAACCTGAAGGACATGGGTTCGAATCCCAGGGAAAGCACAAGGTGAATGTATTACACAATTTTGACGATTCAAGATGGTTTGTCAGCAAAAAAGAAAATAAATGCTTTACAAATGTACTATTTTATATTTATGTAGACCTTGTATCAATATAGATTTGTATATAGATTTGACCTTGTATCAATATCTCAAAAATAGATAAAATGATACAATGAGACAATGCATATGTATAGCCAAATCAATAATCCTATAATAACAACGTGTATTAATCAATTAACAAAAACAAGTAAAATAGTATATACAAATACTGTATATTTATGTACATAAATATTCAAAAACATGTATATGTACATAATATACATGTTTTTGAATATTCATGTACATATATATCCATACTTTACTTTCTGTAAATTGTACTTTATGTAAATTGCACATTTTGTACTTTGTAAGTGTACTTTCTGTAAATTGCACATTTTTATTTTTATCTGTAATTGCAATCGCACAACACTTTTTGTAAAAACTCTGTACTAGTACTTGCTAATTGCACATTTTTGGTACTTCTGTAAATTGCACATTTTTAACTGTAATTACAAACCGCACAACATTTAGTAGAGAAAGCAATTTCGACTCTCTGCACGTCCAGTACGTACAGCAGAGTTGACAATAAAGCTGACTTTGACCTTTGACCTCTGACCATACTCTATTGAGAAACTATGCGCATCAATAATGTAACAATTAAGAAAACACAACTTCAGTATCTATAGAGATGTCCCAAAAGTATGTAATATAAATGTAGATTTACTGGAAAACCAAATCAATAATCATTTAATAACAGCAATTATTAATCAATTAACAAAAAACAGGCACAATATTATATATGAATACTGTACTTTTATGTATATATATATATATATATATATATATATATATATATATATATATATAGATATATATAAACACACACACTCACACTCATATACACGCACATATAAAAGAATAAAAGATCAAAAAGGTGCAATGTATGGTTGATCGTGATGTGAAAACTAAACATTGGTTGCATTAAGCACAGGTTTCTTGGCACTAATATTAATTAAGCCGCAATAAAATCATCTGCTAAATCTATACATATTCATTTCGTTTACATCAACCCAGATACACTAAACACGGACTGCCCGGATATTTCTCCCATCGTGAGGCGAGACATTTGCCCTCGCCCTTTTTTTGGCACAAAGACTGCGACTATAATAAGCGAAACAGACTGTTAGAGTGAGACGGAGAGGGCAGAAAGACGGAGAGATTAAGCTGTAATCCCTGTGTCGGAGAGATGGGGAAAGACGGATGAGAGCATCGGCTGCAGATGGGGCATGTGATGGGCAGTTGCGGGTCCCGCCAACATCCGTTTGATCAGCCGCGCAGGAAGATCGATCTAATTGCTCTTCAAGCAAATGTGCGAAGAGCTGGATTAGTGCCAACCATCGGCCACGGTAAAGCAAAGCGTTAGGAGCGGCGGGTTCATTTATAAGAAACCACCGGCCTTCCTCAATCCCGTTAATAGACTTTCGATTAATTCCCTCTTCCACTGATGAAGTCGATGTGAGCACGGACATGACTCTTTTTTTTTTTTCGGTTTGTTCCAAAGCAGGAGCTGGAGGGCAGCAGACTGCGACGGTTGGGTTATCCTAATCCAGGATGATTTACATAACATTCAAACTAACAGTCAAATCCTGAAGCAGGTTAAATGAGTTTTCCGCGGGGAGTTTGGGCCGATGATGCTGCGGGCGTGGCACTGCGCGTGGGTTTCCTCAGGCTCTCTGGTTTCCTCACACTTATGGAAATTGCCCATAGGTTTGAGTGAGAGCGTGTTGTGCTCATAGCATCCAGTACGATCAGCATCCTGCAGATGGCGATTTCACCTCGTCCGCCAAAAAAAAAAAGATATCGGCAATCACAATACAGTAAAAAGAGTGAAATTTTGTCAATTTGAGTAAAATTTAACTATTTGTCGGGGAACATTTGGTCCCATCAAAAACAGAGTAAAAGTTACTTTGTAAAGGGAGTCATTTTTCAAGAGTTACTTTTACTCAATTTAGTGTAAAGAAATTAATCTGTTTTTTTTTTACTCTGATTAGTGTTTTTTAAAATCAACTCTGCTCTTTTACTCTTGTTTAGAGCTGGCCAAATGACTCTGTTACTTTTTTTACTCTGTTTAGAGTAATTTTAAACTCTACTCAAGAGTAGCCTTTCATCAATTATGAGTAAATTATGACTTACATTTAACTCTTATCAGGAGTTATTCAATTCATGCTTTAGCCTGAAAGAAACACTTAAAGCAAAATGGTCTCATACTGTATTTTCCTTTTACAAGCATCTTTTTTTTTTACTTTTTTAAGCAGTGCTTTAATTACCCTCAACTCACAGTCATTCCACAATTAAACAAAAGTAAAACCAGCTACGCCATTAGCTTAGCTACACTTCTCACAAATGATAGGTTTCCCTTTCTACAATAAACAGTTAACAAGATGAACAAACATGATCTTTACATATAATACAGCACTACGACACTCAAAGATCCATTAAAAACATGTATTTACAACAAAAACATCACTTAAATACAAGAACAACAAAACAACAGCAATGCCTTGTGGGAAGCCTGTAATTTTAAATAAATGACTCAAATTAAATGATAAATAATTGATAAATAAATGATTGATGAATCATTGATAAATGAAATAAATTAAATAAATGATTAGGGGGAGGAGTCACAGTTACTCTGAATTTGTGCTCTGAATTTTTTGAAACTTTTTGCTCAGTAAAAACAAATATTTTGGAGGGAAAAAAAATAACTCTGGAAAAATTACTCCTGTGAATGTATGGAGTATAAGTATCCATTCAATGCAGTGGAGTAAAGTTGCTTACGTTTTTGATAGTCAGTGCTAGTACAAATTTAGCCAAAAATACACAAGTTCAAGTTTCTTTGTATATAAATAACTTTTCGTAGTTCGAGACCCACACAAAGTCGCTATATGTGAATTACGGAAAAAATAGTCTTTAAAGAAGAACAACGTCCATTATTTGTCGGTGTTCAAAACTCAAGTAAAGTAACAGTCTATTTAACTCTGTAAATATATTTTATACTGTCAATTTTATTACTGAAAATTTCTTGCAGATGTACATTCTTATTTTTGTTCCTTTCATTATTATATTTCTCGTGTGTGAGCAACTGTTACCGGAAAAGCAATTTCCTCCCTGGCGATGAATAAAGTTTTTTTTAATTTTAATTTGACTTTGAATTAGCTCAAGTATCACGACTTCCGTAAACAAATATTCGGAAAATGAAGGACAAATGAAGTGCACAATATGTATACGGTGCGTGTGTTTCCTCAGGCTCTCCACTTTCCCCACATCTGTAAATTTCCCATAGGTTCAAGTGAGTGAGTGTGTCCTGCTCCATGATTGGTCAGTTATCAATCCACGGGTCGTATAAAAATGGCCATTGTGTGTGTATAAAAATGGCCAATCTCAAACCAAGAGTTGTTGGGCTTGAGCTCCTCATGACCCAGAAATAGAAAAGAGGATTTGAAAATGGATTACGTTCGGAAAATACGCACTGGGTAAAGTGTATGAAATATTAATGCTGCAGGATGGTACGGACCTTTCCCTTTATGCAGACATCAAACCTGCTTCAGAGCTTAAACGGGAATCGGAGAACAGCCGGCAAACGTAGAACTCCCTGACTCCCAGTGTGTGTGTGTGTGTGGTGTGGTGGTGTGTGTGTGTGTGTGTGTGTGTGTGTGTGTGTGTGGTGTTGGTGTGTGTGTGGTGTGTGGTGGTGGTGTGTGTGGTGTGTGTGTGTGTGTGTGTGTGTGTGTGCGTGTGTGTGTGTGGTGTGTGTAAAAGCGAGAGAAAAGGAATATTCTATAGCGCACATCCCCGCACAGGACGGCCAGAAATAGCCTCCTCTTCATCACACGCAGAGAGTGATGCACATCCGAGCCTCTCCCGTAATAAAAGGCAATTCGCTCTCGTCTCAATTATCACAGGCGTGCAACCCAAGACCAAATCCGGACACTTTTTCAATAAATGCAGCTGCAGGAAAACAAACAGCGCCGGCCCGCGTGTGCTTTTCACCTTTATCGAGCGTGTTTACATCCGCGGCTCGCGTTACCTGTAAAGACACACCTGAGCTCGCTGACCACTCCATTTCCCTGACACACACTGACCATTCTGTTCCTGATCTGGCGCTTGTGTGACACGCGTAAACATCCTCAGCTGCTTTAGCCGACTCTCCATCTGAAATAAATAGAAAGACATCAAAAAATTATGATAACAATAGACAGACTATCAGGGATTTATAAAAACACACAGGCAATCTGAAATATACCGTGTATATATATATATAAACAGACAATCAGACTTATAAAAAACAAACAGACAGAAGTGTAAAAAGTACCTGAAAAGTTAACCATACTAGTAAAAAAACTTACTAATGGCGTAAAATGTACATATATATTACTGTAAAAATGACTCCTTGTAAAATAATGAAAATGTGTATAATTGTCAAAAGATTGTTACAAGTTACAATATTTACAATTCCATAATACTTGAGTGAAAGTCGTGAAGTATCTACTTTTAAAAGAACTTGAGTATTTTACTCGCATTAAACTTAGGTTCAACAAACTGAAAAACAAGAAACTTTATTTAGGAGATTTTATTTCTCAATATAGAAATGAAATTTAACACCATAGCAAAACACTTTCCGGATAAATGAGTCACATTTTTAGTATTTAACTCAATTTTACAATATTTGATTGTATTTTTATCTTCATAATTTTGTATTCTATTCACATTTCATACTTTATCGTTCTATCTACTGTGTTTTCATTGTTTTTCTAACTTTTATCTTCATTTTATTGTATTTCCCTTGAATACATCCCCCTCCCACCATCACTATGTTTAAATGATGGATGATCAAACAACACATTTCACTACATGCTGTACCATGTTTAATATGTATGTAGCGAAAAAAATTTGAATTAAATTTGATGTTTCAAATCGAACAAAATAGATAAATAAAAAACAAGAAGTCAGTCTCAATCAAACTGAAATGTGGAAAAAAGTGCATCCGCTAATTGACGTTCATTTAGCTCCTAAATAGCATCCAGTACCTTTAGCATTCTGCAGGTGGCGACATAAGATGTCAAAAAAAGATGTCGTCAATCACAAGGTAATGATAAGTATCCATTCAAATACAGTGGATTAAAGTTGCTGATATTTTTGATACCAAGTGCTAGTACAAAGTAGCCCAAAAAATACACAAGTAAAGTAACAAAGTCTATTTTTAGTAAATTTTCGGTGTTGAACTTTTCGCGACCTCGGAAAAACGATTCCTAATTTTTATTGGCCGGAGTCTGATTCCTCACACATCAGGCGATCACATCCACACTCGTCCGTCTCTCTCCTCCACCTCTCCGCAGCGAAATGACTTCTCCATAATTAACGGCCGCCAGGAAGAATCTTCGTTAATTTTATGGAAGAACTAACTGATAAGCAGACACACGGCGCTCTGTAACATCGCCCGGTCCGATTAATCATCACACCCCTACACAACTCAATATTCCTGTCAGGTACATGTAGGCCAGTTAATAGAGCTCTTTCTCATTCCTCCGCTGGTTCCACGCAAACAGCAGGAATATTGACAGGAGGTTAGCAAACCACAGCAGAACGTCTGAAGAAAATTCCACCTGGGGAAGTAAAACTGGAGAATCGGTTGTTTCAGCCCCAAGATGCTTTTATCTGATTGGTCTGAAAAATCACAAGATTACTTTAAGAACTCACCCTGCATCGTTTTTGACGTTATCCTTTCTCAGAGTTGTTTGTGAGAAGGGTGTGGTCGATTAAGGACCAATCAGGAGGGAGAAGACGCTGAGTCAGCCTCAAGAACCTAATAGGTTTATTTTCTCACTTTTATTTCCTAGCCTTTGCTGCGTAGAGACTTGCTCACTGTTAAATGAGTTTGTGTCGATTGGCCAAAATATTCATTTATTCATTAATCAGCCAATCAGGTGGCGCCGTGATGTCATAAGAAGTTAAAGTGTGTGCGTTGCAGTTTTATCAATTTGCTCTCTGAAGTGTTGCGTGGGGAATTAAACAGCAGACCTCTCGTGATTGGTTGGTCAACTTTAGGGGTGTGTCCCACTTTCTGCCCAGAGATGCTAGACAGATCCCAGAAATGTTCCCAGAAGATACGGGATGAATGGATGTGTGCGACCAGGAAAATGTGATATAACAATATAAACGATTAGAAAATGTAGGATTTGATTGAAGAAAAAAATGTATAATAATAATAATAAATAAATAAATACATATATAAATACAAATAAATTATTTTTAAATTATAATATTACTCCAATGTAAATGAAAATATTGATATGTTTAAATAATATTTATACATTTAAATTATAAGATAAACAAGATATATAAATTAGTGTTATCAAATCTCTTGAAGGTAATGCAATGCTAAAACGATCGATTGATACATACACAATTATCAAACAAAAAAAATTCTGGTGTAGAATTGAAGGTCGACAAACTTGGAACCAAAAATGTCGGTAGCACTTTATAATAACTACACCTTTTAGCATTAACTAAGCATGAACAAGACATATATTAATTGTTAACAAAGTATGAGTAGGGCATAACATTACTTAGTAACACGTTTGTTAATGATGAACATCTAATGAATAAACTCATGAACAAGCTGCTTAGTCATTGTTATTTAATACCTAACAACGCATGAAAATATGATACCTCATCCTTTAATCCTGAAGAGTTCAGAAGCTTGTTAATAGTTAGTTAAGGTTTTCTGTGACCTCTTCTAAAGTGAAAGCTGTTTATGGTTTATTAAGTATTAACTAATGATGAAGAAAACACCGAAAGGGTCTCGAGTCCTGTTGAGTTGTGGAAAGATCAAAACCAAGACACCGATATTGAACATAATCCATTTATTAATACTTTTACACTGTAAAAAAACGAACGATGGGTGAAACATGGCTCATCTCCCACTGCGCAAAGAGTTGTCCAAAGGATGCCTAATAGACGACATTTCTGGACGTCTTTTTTAGGTCCGCTTGTAGGTCAGGAATGAAACTCCAGATGACCTCCTTTTCTGGACTTCCCAAAGACGTCTATGAAAAGACGTCTAAAATGGCGTCTTTTTATGGTCTATTTATTGTCGATTTCGACGGCATTCGGCGTTCTTTAATTTGTAATATACTTCATTCGATCCTTAAACTACAGTAGATCACTACTGTTATGTATATAATTATAGTTACAAATTAAATTGCAGGCATACATGCCGGCACACAGGGAAACGACAATTTAAAACAAGCAACACATTTATTATACATATCAAACATACATATGAACTTCTATGAACAGTTAAACACAATTTTCTTTACAAGCATTTTTTAAGAAGTACACAGTTAAACACATAATATATATTATATATATATATATATATATATATAATATATATATATATATATATATAACTATAAACTATATAAAAATACAAATGCCTTGGTAATAACCACACAATTGTTCTCAAATAACCACGACTCGTCCACTTCTCTCTGGAACTTCTATGAACAGTTAAACACAATTTTCTTTACAAGCATTTTTTAAGAACAAGTACACAGTTAAACACATATATATATATATATATATATATATATATATATATATATATATATATATATATATATTGAATTGAATATATATATAACTATAAACTATAAAAATAAAAACACAAATGCCTTGGTAATAACCAAACAATTATTCTCAAATAACCACGACTCGTCCACTTCTCTCTGGAGCATGTTTGAGGTGGTTTGCTGTGGCTTGTTGTATGATGGGTTCTGTGGAATTGGCATCGACTTCAAGGCTGCATCTGCACAGGTAGAAGGAACGTTTTACTGTACATATGCATATACAACAAAGTCCACCTTTGTAATGCTAAAACAGCTATGCGTCAACGGTGGCAAATGTATTTTTGTTCCTGTTATTATTCATAGCAGGAATTAAATAATTTTATCAATATTGCCAGTATTTTTGCACTGTAAGTCTGCACTGTCTGGAGCTTGCACTTGAGCTTTTCACAAGCTGCAGCACACACACTGTTGGTGATGTGACAATAAGTTATTTGACCCCACATTGTCGTTTAAAATATGGGCCTACCTCGTATTGCTCGATACAGGTGTGAGGCCTCCAGAGACCTCTTGCCTTTCTTCCCCTTCATATTGATGTTGGCCATTAAAGCATTGGTGAAGAGCCTAAACACAAACAAGCTACAAATTAAATACATTCGTTTACATCATGATGACAGACATCAAAAACTTAACACACAAGCGGACACATTATAGAAACACCATATGTGGAAGCACACCTGTCAAGCATTTTGTGCACACAGTCCACCTCCCATCATTTGAAGCTGTAGAACCTTTCGGAAAGAATATATAAGTTAATTATGCTATCCACAGTATCTCAACTCTTTGGATGCAAAAGTGTTTCGCCAAGTCACTCGTTACTTGCAGAATATTAAAACCTACCAGGGCATCAAAAGCACAGGTATCACCAAGGCGTTGCTCCTCGCTTTCCAATTCCTCCATTTCTTCCATGCGTTTTAAATGAACGCTGGTGGTGGCTGGAAATGCCCGTTTGAAGCGACTTCTGAGGTCCACCAGCTCTTCTGGCACACTGAAAAACATTTACTGATTAGAACGGCTAACTGCAATTACAAAAACTGCATAGGGTCAGGTGTTTGCATTTCTTATACAGTAGTGTACAAAAAAATTAAATAAATAAAAATTAAAAACACACTCTTCCATTATAGTAAAACACTGAACATTTGTTAAATACTTTTTATGACTGAAAAGGAGCGAGTAAACAGAGGATGACAGATGTCTGATTAAACAAAACTCACCATGTCAAATTAAACAGTCTTACAGTTCAGCATTGTGAAAAAGTAACATTATAGAAATGAGCAAATGATTTAAATGTTTTATATGTTTTAGATTACATTACAAACAGACTAATAACACACTTAACTTTTGAGGATGCACCAACTCATAGAAGTGTGTTGAGTATTAATGTGTGTCTTTAGACAAACTCACCGTGCCTGGGCTTTTCTTCTGTGAAACCTCGACACGAGCAGAAAGAAGTGGCTGGAGGTGCTAACTCTTAAACCTACACAAGTATAACAATGGCAACAGTAATGTCAAACGTTATCACTTTTAGGCACAAAAAACGAACCAAACTTACCTCAAACTAAACGACGATTTTGGTGGGTTTAATCGATTCTAAGAGAGGAACGCGGTTCAGCTTTCTGTAATCGTTTGTAAAATGGGCGGCAATTGCCAAACGCGGACTTCTGACTGAATCGTTTTGAAAATAAATAAACCGGAAGTGAACCGCCACCTAGCGGCCAGGACGAATGGGTTGACAGATCAACAAATCGGTAAATAAAAACCAAACCTTTTTTATCCGATTTATAAAAGTGCAATATACCATTACATGATAAAATAATAAGAAAAATAACGTGGTCTCATCATAATTATTAGTATTTGTCAAAACGTCCTGCACATTTGTGGAAGCAAAATTGCCTCTAAACATATTTTGAAAAGTTGTTCGCACAAGATGCAATGACAAAAAAACAAAACAAAATTAACCTAAAAAGAAACCGTTTGCATGTATATAGTCAACACAAAATGAACAATGACTAAGTACCAGATCAAATACGGTGCATTTTAAATGCGCAAAAAAAAAACGATTTACAAATTACAAATAGTACCAAACCGAAGCGACAGTGGAGGTAGTGTAACGCGGTGCTGCATTTGAAGCGCAGAGAGTAAGAAGCACGGACATCTTTACTGTCACCGACTGTCTGAAACTGAAACCCGCGCGTATGCGGTTCAAACGCAGTGACGTCACCACGTCTTTTTAAACGTCACGCGCGCCGCGCACACACGCACGCACAGTTCCAGCCAAATTAAATTTCTCTAATTTTGTGAAAGAAAAAAATGACAGGAAAAAAACATGATAGATTGATAGATGGAGGGGGCAGATGGACAGATGACATACTGTTTATGAGGTAGAGGAATGAATGGAAGAATGGACAAAGAGAAAGCTATCGGATGGATGGATGGATGTACAGATGGACAGACAGGCGAATGATGGATGGATGGATGGATGGATGGATGGATAGACAGACAGACAGACAGACAGACAAAGAGAGAGAGAGAGAGAGAGAGAGAGAGAGAGAGAGAGAGAGAGAGAGAGAGAGAGAGA
>CM051501.1:24178317-24194653 GCA_028031935.1 Paedocypris micromegethes | reverse complement strand
TGTGTGTGTGTCTGTCTGTCTGTCTATATATATATATATATGGATGGATGGATGGATGGATGGATGGATAGATATGATGGATGAGTGACAAAGTAAAAATCTATCTTTGGGAGAGAACAACAGAAGTAAAAAAGCATGAAAGACGGAGAGAACTGAGAGATGAGTGGAAGAACAACTGAAAAAACGAAGAAGAGAAATTGGGGAAAAAAAAGGCAACTAGAGGACAGATAAAACACTGTTCATGAAGGGTTCCTTTTTATCCTTGTACAAATACAAACCACTGAATTGAATATAAAAGCTACTTCGTCTTCGACCTGCGACTAAAGTTCCCTGATAATTGGCCGAACAGACACGAAACTCTGGCTTTAATTTGAAAGCGGATCTGACGGTGACCGGATGAACCTGGCGCCGCGGTTTCCATTTGTTCACGTCCCTTACATCATTTAAAGGTCCGGTCACACTGGCTGGATTAAAAGCGGTAGTTAAGAGAATTAAAGTCAGTCAATCTGACGTCCCTCGTGGGATTGAGCACATTCTTTTAATTTGATGTCGGCTTTCAGCCATAATTGGGGCCTTTTAATATTATATAGTCTAAACTCTGACATTTCTTCCTGATTTCCTGATACATTAATGCTATTATTGGTGTAAAAGAAGAGCGAGAGATTGTTACTGCTTCGTTGCATCTATAAGTGCTGTATATTGTAGAGAGAAAAAGAAAGAGAGAGAGACAGGGAGAGAATAAGAGAGAGAACGGTAGATAAACGGATAGATAGAGAGGTAGAGAATCAGAAAGGGAGAAAGAGAGAGGTAGAGAATCAGAAAGAGAGAGAGAGAGAGGTAAAGAATCGGATAAATAGAGAGAGGTACAGTAGAGAATCAGAAAGATGAGGAGAGTGAGGGGAAAGGACAGAATGAGTGACAGGAAGAGAGAAAGACAGAATGAAATAAAGACAGAATGGCAAAAAGACTGAGAAAGAAAGAGGAAGGATAGAGGAAGAGAATGACAGAGATTGGAAGAGTTTGGAAAAAGGACAGAATGAGAGACAGGAAAAGAGAGAGGGATACAGAAGCATAGAATAAAAAAACAATAATGAAAGAAAAAGACAAGAAAGAAAGAAGGAGGGAAGATAGAGTAAATAAGTGAATGAGAGAGAAAGAGGGGGTGAGAACAAAAATGGAGAGAACATATAAAATGTAATAGAGAACAAAATGTAGAGAGATACAAAAGTTGTAGAAAGTGAAATAGTAAGAGAGAGTGAGAGACTAAAAAATAGAATAGAATAGAAGAGAGGATAAGATAAGAGGGATAACATGAAAGCAAATGTGACAAATAGCAAGAGAAAGATAGTAAGAGATACAAAAAAGTGTGAAAGTCTGAGTGAGAGATGAGGAAGAAACATGTGTGTCATGAAGATTGAGTGTGAGAGCAAACAAGAAATGAAAAGCAAGAAACTGAGATAGTAAAAACACAGAGAAAAGAAAAATGAGAGAGAGAGAACAGAAAAAAGCAAGGGTGAGAAGGAGAGAGTCAGAGATAGAGAGGAAGAGACACCTCTATAGATACAGATAGACAGAAAGGTAACAGCAGTCAGAAGAGACAGAGTGAGTAAAAACAGACAGATAAAGGACAAAAGAGAGAGTGATGGACAACGGAAAGAGAGAGAGTGAAAATGAGAAAAGGAGAGCGACAGAGTGAAGGGGAGGTGAGCGGAACAAAGAGAGACACCAGTGAGAGAGAGAAAGTGATAGAGAGAGAGAAAGTGATAGAGAGAGAATAGGACAGAGAGAGAGAGAGAGAGAGAGAGAGAGCACAAAGATGAAAAGGGGAAAGAGATAGGGAGAGGGGGGGGGAGAGCATAAGAGAAGAGAAAGAGAGAGAGAGAGAGAGGAGAGAGAGGACAGAGAGTGAGAAAGAGAGAGAGGAAAAAGGAGAGCATACGAAACAGAGAGAGAGAGAGAGAGAGAGAACGACAGAGAGAGGAGAGAGAGAGAGAGAGAGAGAGAGAGAAGAGAGAGAGAAGAGGAGAGCATGGACAATGATAATAAACGATCAAGAACACGATACGAGACGTTACTGATGCATTAGTCTCAGGCACGAGTTTAAACGTGATTTTAAAAGGAAGGACAAGAGAATGTGCCACATCTAAACTGGTTAAATGGTTCTGAGCGTGCAGAGGGAAGTGTAGAGGAAATGGAAAAGAAGGTCTGACCCGACGCTCTCAAACACCAACAGCTCCAGTTTCACGTCATATTAGGAAGAGAAAGCCAACGCCGCGGTGGGAAGTGAACAGAAATGCATGATGGGCAGAAACAGGCGCAGACGTGCAGTCGTGGAGATTAGCCAGTGAACGAAAGAGCTAAACGCTAACTCATCAATGTTGCACTGCAAACACTCTAAAAGATGCTTCCACAAAACATCCAGTTTCATGAGATTGAGAGAGAGAGAGGGAAACTAAAAGTAAAAGCTCGGGGTGAGAACAGACAGTGAAAGAATAGAGCCAGAGTGAAAGAAAGAAAGAAAGAAAGAAAGAAAGAAAGAAAGAAAGAAAGAAAGAAAGAAAGAAAGAAAGAAAGAAAGAAAGAAAGAAAGAAAGAAAGAAAGAAAGAAAGAAAGAGGGAATGAAACTGGATGAGCAAGAAGTAAACAGCGCAAGAATGAAAATGTCAAAGAAAGACAAGGAAGGAAACAAACAGAGGGAAAGACAGAATGATAGCGATCAAGAAGAAAACAAAGAGACGGAAAGGGAATGAAAGCGAGAGCAAAAAGGAGATTAAATGGAGAGAGAAGGAAGAGTCAGAGAAGGGATGAAAGCAAAAGTAATCTGTTCATTTGTTCAGATGGCTGTGCATTGAGTTTGCGTTTTGCTAAGTGTGCAAAACATCAAATGGAAATGTGAAAGATTTAGTTGTGAAATGTTTGTGTTTTAATATACAGTCAGGAGGAGTGTCTACCACATTATCAAGGGGAGGTTCTACAAAACAGTTAGGGCGGGGCCTACTGCATCATAAGGGGGAGGGCCTACTGTATGTTCAAGGGGAAGGTCTACTGTATGATTAAGGGGAGGGCCTACAGCATGATCAAAGAAAGGTCCTACTGCATCATAAAGGGGAGGCTCTACTGTATGATCAAGGGGAGGCTCTACTGTATGATCAAAGAAAGGACCTACTGCATCATAAAGGGGAGGCTCTACTGTATGATCAAGGGGAGGGCCTACAGCATGATCAAGGGAAGGTCCTACTGCATCATAAAGGGGAGGCTCTACTGTATGATCAAGGGGAGGGCCTACTGTACGATCAAGGGGAAGGTCTACTGTACGATCAAGGGGAGGGCCTACAGCATGATCAAAGGGAGGGTCTACTGCACCTTCAGGATGAAGGCCTGTTTAAGGAGTTTAAGGACGAAGGTATGTTTAAGGAGAGGGCTAGCAGCATGATCAAGGGGATGCACTAACGGTCTACTGCACAGTGACAGACGGGGTCTACTGCATGGTCAGAGGGAGGGGCAACTACTCAGTCAGGCGGAAGCTCCACAGTTGGTCCAAAGAAGAGTCTAAAGCAGTCAGGGGTAGGGCTACTGCACAGTCAGGGTGCGGGCCTACTGTATAATCAAGAGGAGGGTCTACTGCACAGTAAGGGGGAGGGTCAGCTACTTGGTCAGGTAGAGGGTCTGCTACACGGTCTACTGGTCTTCTCCTGACTATAATCAAGTGAAGGGCCTACTGCATGATCAAGGGAAGGGTCTACTGCCTGATTAAGGCGAGGGCGTATTGCACGTCAAGGGGAGGGCCTACTGTATAATCAAGGGAAGGGCCTGCTGCACAGTCAGGGGGAGGGACTACATCACAAACAAGGGGAGGGCCTACGGAATGAACGAGGTGAGGGCCCACTACATGATCAAGGGAAGGACCTACTGCATGATCAAGGGGAGGGTCTACTGTATGATCAAGGGGAGGGTCTACTATATGATCAAGGGGAGGGTCGAACTGTACGATCAAGGGGAGGGTCTACTGCATGATCAAGGGGAGGGCCTACTGCATGATCAAGGGGGGAGTCTACTGTACAATCAAGGGGAGGGTCTACTGCATGATCAAGGGGAGGGTCTAATGCATGATCAAGGGGAGGGTCTACTGCCTGATTAAGGGGAGGGGTTTCTTTTCTGTTTCTTTTGGGCCTACTGCATGGGAGAGGGTTTGTTCCATTTCCAGGATCGTTGAAGTCACAACATCAAAGAGATGATTAGGTGATGCATTTAAATGGTATTCTTATTAAGATTTGAGGAGATCAATGTGAAAGTGATCTACAGTATGTGATCTAGGTTGAGACTAGTTTACCAGCTGGTCCGACACAACAACTTGTTGGAGCAGAAGATCCCAGACTGTGACGTTAATTGCCACCAGTGAAAGCGAGCGGTCTCTGTGAAGTGTCTAACAAAAACTACAAAACCAGGGAGATTGTGAGGAAGGACGTTTAAAGGTCAGACCCTCGATGGCTTTGTGCTGGTGGTCTCATCAATCTTCCGTCAGGTGTGTGGCAGCTGGTGATGAATCGCTGGCCTGCTTTAATGCATTTTCAGTGTTTGTGTGGTGGTGTAAAGAGGGTCAGGGGCAGGTGACAGGAAGTGGGACACAGGAACAGGAAGTGAGGCAATTGCCTGTGCTTCACTATGATCTTCTCTTATTGGTTAGTTGAAAATATAATGACAATGTAATAAAGCCAGTTTTTTTTAAAAGAGCAATTACACCTGTCCAAGTGGTAAAAATAAGTTTAGGTTTTTACAATAAAATATTCATTGATTAAAAAATTAAACAACATTTACTTTACTATTACAATTAACACTAATTAGTTTAATAGTTTTCAGAAAAATATTTGTTACTATAAAAATAATTATTATATTTCAGAAAAATATTTATTTGATACATTTACCATTTAACATGTTTATCTATTTAATTAGTAGGCAAATGAACAGATATTATACAAATTAGTTTATTCTTTTAGTATTACGTAATTAAGTATAAATAATTATTAATGCTTAATGCACTTTTGCGATTTAATTTGTGTTTAGGGGTGTTTGCGTGTACACTGTGTAACATTGTATACAATTACATTTTGTTGTTATACACAAATTGTTATATTTTTCTGTAACTTGCATTGGCTTGTAAAGATAAAAATGTCAGTCTAAAAAAGGCGTTAACGGAGACTCCAGACGCGAGCATCACCGCAGACACAACACATATCAACCTTCGCTTTAAATGTCAAGAACAACATCCTGACGCGTTCTTCAAATAATATTCAGAAAACAAAATGTTAGGGGCCAATTGGATTTTGAGTGTAAAGCCTATGGAAACACAATTAGAGATTTAGATTGGGAAAAAAAAAGAATTTGAGAATAATTATATAACACATTTTCTATATACACGCTGGCACCTCACCTTATGAAATTAATCTGTGCCTATAGCAGTTTCTCAAAGCGAAAATTTTGTAAAATGGGACGCGTTTTGCAGAAAAATCTGCTAATCTGTTCCAAGCCTCTGCAAATTCAGACAAAACGGTTTCATATTATGATAAAATATCATAATAACTATATTAAAAATATGCTACATAACAGTTGTTTGCTCTTTGGCAGGTGTTTATTAGGTATATAATAACACAGGAGACGATCTCACATGAATAAACGGTTGTTAATTCTGCCATCTTGAATCCCTTAAGATCAATAATCTCGTGAAAATCTCGCTTTACCGATGAATAACGATGACGAACCTTGACATAGGATGTTAGCCGAGCATCTCACGATGGTTGTGCTTCTGTGAGTAAAAATAATGAAACAGCACAGACAATGTTCTGAATTGTCTTCTCTCCAACTTCACTCTGGACAGAGTGCGGAGAACGAGAACTTCACTGTTCAGTTAAAAAAAACTTTTACGCATTTTACACGTCTAGCATGTTTCACTCAAAAGGTCTCCCTGCATATTAGTGGTAAGAAAAAATTACCTCAACGTTCTTGTCTCGTCATATTGTGAAATTATTTTGTAACAAGAGACATAATTTTCTCGACGACACCCTTTGTAACGTGACATTTTTGTTTTTCAAGACATTCGTAAAGTGATGATATTCATATGTAAATTATATAAATTATTATATAATACACGTATTTTATAATTTCACTTCATCAACACACACACACACACACACACACACACACACACTTACAGTAATTAATGTTTACGGTGATTTAACACAGATTACACCAGTATTACGCCTAGAATTGCTCCTCTCAAGTTCCAGTTGAGATAAGTTGAGACTTTTCTTCTCTTAAGGCCAGTTGAAGAAACTAGAGCCGTGATGTTCAAGATCCCTTTCCATGACTCCTAGGCAGAACATGTATTATTCATTTGAAATAAGAGAAAGATAAAATAGAAATAAACAAACAAACACGTAAAAAAACAAGTAATTACCCATTTCCCTGTCCGTCAACAAAAGCAGAAAAAGACCAGAACGAACACATCAGCGGGCACTGCATTTTTCATGAGACGTCCTATAGATGGAATAGAAAGAAGCCAATGTCAGTGTCTGGAGGGCAAAAAGGGTTAAAAATGAATGACCAGCAGGTCCATTGAAGGTATTCATCCAAAATCACCTCCCTTTTGTCTAGGTTTTGTTCGCTCTAGCTTGGATCCGACCCTTGATTTAAGCTATAGAACAGAGGTCGGGAACCTTTGGGCTGAGAGAGCCATAAACACCACATATTTGTAAAAAAAATGAATGTTTAAAACTTAATACAAGTAAATAAAACCAATGTGAAATGCAGGACAACAAGTATCTCAAATGGTTTCGATAACGCTGTTTTTAATGGTTCACGAGTGTTCAAGTTCAAGTTCATTTATATAGCGCTTTTCTTAGTTCGGGAAAATAGGGGAAAAAAAGGGAAATTTTTTTTAAGAAATATGTTATGCTGCTACACTAGGCAAAAACCGGAAACGTAATGAAAAAAAAAAGTTTTGATAGTGGAGACTGCCAGCGTAAAATTAAAAACAAAATGAAAATGCTTAGATTTTTGTTCGTTTTTTTAATTCATGTTGGACATTTTTTAAATCTGATCCGCTTTCTCTTTTCTGTGCAAAACATTTGGGTACATTTTCGCCCTCTTTTTATACTAGAGACTCTATTTATATTTTATTTTATTCAATGTGTATATTCTCTTACATTTTTATTTTGTGGTTTCTTTTCCTTATGTTGCACTATGTGAAGCAATGACAATAAAAGCCTTCTATTCTATTTTATTCTGAATTAATGCATGACAATATAAATGGCCTGGTGGCCCGGACGCACTTTTAAAACCAAACGGGCCACCAGATTGGTCCAACTGCTGGCCCGGTGGGCCAGTAGAAATGACTCAATAAAAAAAAATCCAATTTCTCATTATTTATCTGCATTTCTGTTTAATCGCTTGGATCGCTAACTACCGCGAATTGTGTAAAGCGTTATGTGATCCCGACAGTATTAGACTAATATGCAGTGCACCAAGTTTCCGCTCACTCCTGCGGAAGTGCCGAGTCCCGCGGATGTGTGCGCGCGCGCGCCGCAGCGGCATATATAGTATACACAAGTAGCTAGTTCCTCGCGAATAATCTCGTTGAGTCTTGGCATCAAGAATGAAAAACGAGATTAAATAAAGCAGCGCGGGTGAAAAAAGGCGGCAACCGCTTAGCGATGATTTGTTAAAAGATAACTCGGCTTTTTTTTACGCTTTCACGACTGTGCAATAACGACACACTTTATTATTAAACCATAATACAATACTGCTACAGATATAATACAATATTACAGATACTGCTATCATGAATATTACCCGAAGAACAGAGTATCTGACGCGTGATGTCCGTCACATTCAGACACAAGCAGCCTCATCACAGGAAGTGATCCTTTTGTCCAAGATTTCAAACGTCTAAACACATGTTTGAAATAATTTGTTTGATGATCTTTAATAAAAATATCCAGACATTTTGGGAGTTAAAAATTAAATGATAAAATTGAAATATATATTTGTATTTCCAGTTATTTAAAAACACCAGTTATATTTACCATACACTTTGATTAAGTCACTGCTGTGATGCTGCTCTTTTTATATGTAACATGTAACATCATTTGCACTTGGACAATAAATGTTCTTTTATTATTGATGTTTTTCAACTGATACTGATTCATTCTGAACAGAGCAAACCAGACACTGCAGGGGAACTATATGACAAAACTGCCCAAAACACTTAAAAATTGCAAACTTTTAAAGATTGGTTGCAAAATAATTTGTGCAGCAGCAGCTCAGTCAGTAGAGCTGGGGTTGGAAACACCAGATCATGGGTTCGATTTCCAGTAAAAACTGTACAATTATTACAAATTGTAACACATTTTTAATGACGTGACAGTTGCTTTGGATAGAAGAATCTAACTGACCGTATGAAGTAAAAAACAAAACAAAAAAGTGCGTTATTGGGCCCAAGACCCAGAAATGTTTTCTAATGAGTGCCACTGAGCTAAGTGACATGTTTCAGGAAAGAAGAAAATAAAATCACGAGAGGAATTGAGGGAAAGCAAAAGAAAAGACCAAAAGAATAAGCAGAGAATTGCACTTGTTCTGTTTTTGTTTAGTTTTTCTGCACTTTGCACTAAACCTACATTAGACAAATGATTTTCATGTTGTTCAAGCAAACAGTTTATTTATTTCTTTTGTGATTATTGGGATCAATACACGACGCGTTGACCTGGGCCAGTGGTTTTGATAGTCGGGCCAGTGAACTTCAAAAGTTACTGGCCCAGAGGGCCAGTGGAAAATTTCCCTTATTGTCTACCCCTGTATTCCCCATTCTATTTTCTATTCTATTACCCAATTCTATTCTATTCTCTATCTCCACAAAGGTGAATTAACTCCGTGTTTAAAAGTATGACACTCCTCGTCTTTTAGCCATCGTCTTCGATAAAAGGGTTTCTGCTTTTTCTTAGCAAACTACTGAATATTAAGGCCAGGGAAGTTAACATCCTGACATCACGACAATGCTAAGAATTATCCAATAGAACACGGTTTTGTCCCGAGGACAGCTGTGATTGGCTCCAGCCGCCCACAACCAGGAAACAAATGAATTGAAATAGCGAACGGATTATATTTTTAACGTTATTATATATTTTAAAAGCTTTGTCTGCAAGCCATAAGCAGCCACCAGAAGAGCCATATATGATTTGTGAGACATGGGTTCCCGCACCAAGAGTGTTGATTTGTTTTAAATCAAATGCACAGTAGAAGGGAAAATGATTTTAAGTTACCGTATGTAAAAACAAGGCTGAAACAGAGGTGTATTTCATGTATAGGTGTACAGTATTGGAATAGTCTGGAAAATGACCTCAAAAAATGTCCTAGTATCTCTAACGTTCAAGCCTCGTTGTAAGCGGAAAATTACGCAACTATGTGAAAAATTTAAATTTGGTTTTGTTAGTACAGAAATTGCCATTTGTGGTAGTTATTTATGTTAGTTGTGACAAGAATGGGGGAGGAGTAAATAAGACATGGTCTTCTTCCTACACCTGTTCTTAAGGTAGAATATGTTTGACATTACCACTACAAAAAAAGAACAAATAAAAATGAAATGTCAATCGACTTGTTTTAGTTGGATTTGAACCTAACAGGATATAATTGCTCCGCTCATGGTCACCTTCAGCGTGAAGAGACGTCTCCATACGGCGCGTATGATGCTCCTGACCTGCCTTCATTAACCTGGTGGGATTGATTGGTGAGAGGGGGATGAGATGGAGGACAGGCCGAGACGCCCTTCACACCCCCCGGCCAACAGAGGGCATCACACCCTGGGGAAGATCACCAGAACAATGTACAGAACGTTGACCAACAATGGCGAGAAGAGTAGATGGTGGAGATGACAGAGATGGGATACGTGATTGATAGGAGATAGTCTTCAGCTAGTATGGACAATCATTAGCTTTAGCGCCACGGACATTTGCATTTCCCACAGGAAGTGAGTGTAGCGCGATGGTGGTTTTCAAGGACGTAGCATTAATCTTCTCCATCAGACGGAAGGCGACACGCAACGGCACCAGACGTTCATTAGATACTGTGTGGAGCTCATGCAAATGCTTCTTTAACATTTCACACGTGCTGTTTTATTCACACACACACTTCCTCTGGAGGCCTGCGGGCCAAACACAAGCCTGGCAGATATTTGCACAAAGCCCTGTAATTGTTTCAGTGGAACGACACAATAAATGTATCGGACAATTAAAATAAAAGAAAAAGCCAAAAGGAGGGAAAAGAAAGGAAGTGTGTCAGGGCCAGTGTAAAGTACTTGAGTACACTTTTTGGTACATTTTGCAAATATACAGTATGCGTACATATGTATAACACAAAGGATTCTATGAAATAAAAATAAAAAAAGAACGGCAAACGCGTAAAGAAACTGAAACAAAAATTCCTTAGACATCCTTCAGAAACACTGAAAATAGTATTTGTACTTGTATTAGTACTTGTACTTTATTAAACTTGTAGAGTTTATTGGGACTGCGTGGGTTTCAAAGTTGCTTATATTTTTGATACTCAAGTAGCCAAAAATAATAATAATGAAAAAAATATTTACAATATTTACAAAATGTACAAACATTCTTTAGGTTGAATTCAAGTACTTTACACTTCCCACAGTTGCTGGGATTTGTTCCAGCTGCCTGTGACCCAGAAATGGAAAAGCGGTTAAGAAAAAAAAAAATGGAAGGGTGTGTATTAGTGCGTACACACACAGAGTTCTAAAACCTCTTCTAGCAGCTATATACAGCCAGACACAGACCAGGAGGAATCGGAAATGTTCAAACCAGGCAACCAAACAAGCCAAGTACAGACAGTAGTGTAAAGTACTTGAGTAAAATGGACTTCATTGCTCTACTTAAGTGTTTTTGGCTAATTTGTACTTGTACTAAGTATAAAAAATGTTAACAACTTTTACTCTCTACTTGACTCTACTTTCTCTACTTTGTGATGGAGTACCTGTACTCTTTACTCCACTACATTGAATTGACACTTACCGTTACCCGTTACATTTTGATTGTGCGCGACAAGTTGGCATCGTTTTCTACCGCGGTAAATTACTTGAGCGGATGAGGCATTATCGCCATCTGCAGGATGCTGAAGGTACCGGATGCTATTTATCAGCTAAATCACATCAATGTTTAGCAGTGCTGGCCTTATTTTCAACCAAAAAGAGCTAGAATGAGATACAAGAACTTTGAGAACCAGCTTTTATTGAAGCTGAATAAAAATACTGCCTCCTTTGAGACCGCTCTGAATTTTATTTTATTACTCTTTTTGTTTGTGCTTTTTATGCACATTTGAGTCTGACTGAGACTGGCTTTTTGTTTCCTTTTTAAATCTATTTTGTTTTGCCATTTTGAAACATTGGTGTGTCAAATTTAATTTCTATATTAGGAAATAAAACCTCATAAATAAAGTTGTTTGTTGTTTTTCACTCTTGGTGTTTTTTGAGCCTAAATTCAATACGAGTAAATTACTTGAGTTGTTTTAAAACCGAATACTGTATGTTGCGCCTTTTACTCAAGTCTTCTTGAAATTGGTGACTTTTAACTTGTAATGGAGTCACTTCTACGTAAAGTTATTCATACTTTTACTCAAGTATGGATTCCAGGTACTCTTTTTACATACAGACAAGTATTGAACTTCAGCAGGTCTTATTTTCAGGATAATGTGTTATTCCGTTAAATGAATAGTCCTTGACCTTGCGCTTTACAGTGTGAAAGCAGAGTGACGCGGGGCAGGTTAGCCACAGGCTTGACTAATCCAGTCTTAATTTCACAGTCTATTTAATGCATCTGTAATCACGACTCCTCTGATCGCTCTGGGTGGCTGAATGTCACTGGTGACATAAAAATCCTCCTCCTCTTGGAACGGCTGGGATTATTAGACGCATGACCAGGCTCTGGACATCAGGGTGACGCCGACAGGATTGTGACATGATGATACACGGGTCGATTTTTGGACAGGAAGCGCGATGTCGCTGTTAGAAGATACGCGTGTATACACTCCGCAAGGTTTGTGAAGGTCAGCACACACAGTTTAAATGTGTTCTTATTAAGCCTTGTATTAATAATTCAAAAAATTGTGAATATAAAAAAAAGTGCTATATAAATTAACTTGAACTTACAGCCTTACACCTTTGGACGAGGGATGCGGAAAGACTTTACCTGGAAACCACACAACAGTAGGTGCTTACTGTAATTACCGTACTGTACTAATTACTCCATTACAAGTTTCAAGTCATCAATTCCAAAACGACTTGAGTAAAAATTGTAAAGTATCCAATTTTAAAAGATTTGGAAAGGAGTTCAAATGTAGCGTGAACGCTATTCAAGTCTAAATCAAATTCACATTTTAATTGTCAGACACACATTGAACATAGTACAACATGCAATGAAATGTATTTTTACAATCGTCCAGCATTTAAACATGGGGTGGTGGGGGTGGTGGGCATGCAAGATAAGAGATACAAATACAATAAAATACAAATAAATAATCGAGCTCAAGCTCAGTACAGGAGGTGTGACAATACAATTGAAATGCTCCAGATACAAGCTTGCGTGCAAATGTTAACGCAACTAAAGCAATCAACCTGCTAACCAACCGACAGTGAGGATTTATGAGAATTCATAAATATCATGCAGTACCTTCAGCATCCTGCAGATGGCATTATCACCTCGTCCGCCCAAGAAATTAACCAAAACAAATTTAAGTGAAGTAACAAAGTTCATTTACTCAATTACTTTACACCACTGGGTCTCCACAAAGAGCTGCTCACAAAACTACAAAGATTAGGTCAGGTTCAGGTTCTGACACTTCAGTTGTGGACCAATTTTAGGTCTGGGATTCAATTCTCTCCACAAGTCCACTTTGCCACAACTGCCTCTACTCAAGACAGCTACTCATGCTGTGGCTTTTGCCCGATGTAAACCCAGCGATGCAGTAGGTCCACCACAAGAGGGGACGTGAGTGCTTTGTGGTTTCAGAGGATGTTCTAAACAGTATATGTATGTTATGGAAGAAAAAACATGTCCAAAAGAAAACTGAATAGGATTTCAGAAAACAAAAAAGGGCTCAACACAGAGCCTTGAGGGTGTCCCACTATATATAAATGCAAAAAGAAGCAGATGCGAATGCAGTCATATAGTTCACCCTCAATCTTGGCTGAACCCATTCCTTTCTTTACTGTACTTTACATGCATTTAGCACACTTCTATTCAAAGCATATCATTGCAATCTTTACAATCATCTTTACATCTGTCTTTCCCTGGGAGTCGTACTGATTGAGCTACTAGGAAACCAGACTTCTTCACTAACTCCGTCATTAAATACAAAGGACAGACATGTATGAAACACAATTCTGGACAAACTTCTCAATGCTCTAGCTAGGAAAAACACTTTGACCAGAATTGTGACACTTAATAGTAATGAAACACATCAGTCCGATATACATTGTCATACTTTGAGGTTTCAATTTTTTTTACGATAAAGTTTGTGCTCCCTGAAACCACGACGATATTTCACGATACTTTGTGGCCTGCGAGAAGATTATGGTAGCAGTGACTCGCTGGCACTTCCCTGAAATAACAAGTTCAGCTGTAATTGGCTGAACGTCACAAATATTGATTTAAAAGTGGTTTAACAGAGTCGTTTGAGCCAAGCTGCCCTCAATCAGATGCTGGGCTAATTATTCGGATAAAGAACCCGGCGGCTTTCAGTGTCACGAAGGAAATTGAAAAGCGCCAGTCGCGGAGCAGGATGGTTTCTCAGAGAGATCCTACAGTAAAAAGACGAGGAGAAACAAAAGTGAAACTAAATAAGGAATGGAACAAATGTTGGTTCGAAACAACTGGATGATTTTCTGGACGCCAAATTGGACAAGAACTGGAACAATACATGTTGAAGCAACAACGTCAACCGTTATTCGCTTCCTAGTACAACTTTTACACTAAAGAGGAAGCACATTGGAGATATCTGAGGAAGGATGGAGTCAGACAGGTGTAGCAATGCGACACGGAGGATTTCAGCCTCTCTGCTGCTAGAAACCTTCTCATTACAGCAACAGATTGAATTATTTAGCTCGGGCCGAGAGAAGAAGGCGTTTACGAGCGCTTAAAACAAATAGGATGCTATGTCCTCTTCATCAAAGGCCGTCCCCGGAGCAAGACTTCAGTCATTGCTCACGCACACGGAGCAGAAAAAGCCGAGGAGAAACGCACCAGGGAACGAAGCCACGGCGTTAGCATGCGCCCACAAATCTGTTGTTTATTCCACACTTCCGCAGTTTTACATTTTCAGGTCTGAATCTGAAATTTGTACGGCAGATTCTGACACGGGAACCATACTGCGAAAACTCTGTTTATTACTGTGCACGCAACACTGAAGCTCATGGTTCGATTCCCAAGGAAAACATGGCGTTTCACTGTTGAACTCTTGAAGTGTGAGTAGGTGAAACTGTAAATAATTCTTTTGAATTAATTACAGTATTATATTTATATACTTTGAGCACTTTCTAGTTCTCAACATTTTGTCATAGTGCCACATGTTACTTCCGAGGTTACTTGAAGTTTTAATATTTACACATAAATAATGGACATTTTCTTCTTTAGAGAGATTTTTTTCCCTAATTTGCATAGCGACTTTGCGTTGGTCTCGAACTAGGAAAAGCACTACTAAAAACTTGAACTTAATATTTGCAACATATAATGTCATCAGACTTTTATTTTCACTTTAACTTCATTTAACTTGCATTTCCCCTTTGATTCGTCATCGTTGACCAACTTAAAAAAAAAAAAAGATCAACAGGCTTAACACATTTTAACATGTTAATTCGATTTCAGTGCAGTTTTTATTATGTCATTTTAGGCTAATTATTCGTCCCTCTGCCTTTTGATTTTAATGGACTTTGTTACTTGAGTATGTTTGGCTCGTTTGTACTTCTATAAATAAATAAATGAATAAAACTATATCTGTATCTGTACTCTTTACTCCACTACATTTGAATGGACACTTATTGTAACTCATTACATTGTGATTGTGTGAGACGAGGCGGCATCTTTTACTACCTTGGTTCTTTTTGGGCGGATGAGGTGAAATCGCCATCTGCAGGATGCTGAAGGTACTGGATGATATTTATCAGCTCAATCATGTGAATGTGAGTTAGTTCTGTCATTTTGAAACATTGAGGTATGAAATTTCATTTCTATTTTGGGAAATAAAACCTCATAATTAAGGAGCATAATGTTTTTTGTTTTACATTTTTGGTGCTTTTTGAGCCTAAATTCAGTACAAGTGAATTACTTAAGTTCTTTTAAAATTGGATACTTTACGACTTTTACAAAGTCTTCTAGGAACTGTTGAACTATAATTTGTAATGGAGCAATACTCAAGTTGTATTTTCAGGTACTCTACACCTCACAAAAAGATTAAATAAATGGATTAAAAAGTTTTTATTCATTGAGTAAAAAAATTATCAACTAATAAAAATAGAATAAAAAAAAAATGGATTTATGTGCACTTAATAGACTTAAACGCGCAGGAAATAGTGTTGTTTGACGATGTGGCACTTTTGACTGGTAAGTGGTGGAAATACTCAACTTTCACCGCTGGTCAGTCACATCCATTAGACCGGACACACAGCAACTGACCATCTCATTTATTCATCAGCCTATCAGGAGACTTCAGCCTATCATCAGCCTATCAGGAGACTTCAAGGCGTGTCCCAAGTTTGATACAGTGATAGGGAATATATTCTACAGAAAATCGTTTTTTTTTTCTGGAAATTTTTTTTCCACACATTTGGTGAGGCAGGAGTGTGTGAGTCGGATCCATCACACCTCTTATTGGCAAGCGATCGGCTCTCCCACGTCACTCCTCGGCCCAGTAGCATGAATTATTGACTCCCTTCAACTTTTGTTCGGCCCACCGCAGCACACCATGATGTCGATCGCCGGCGCGAATGTGTAATGGAATCTGTAATGGAAGCGTCGCCCTCCGACCCCATTAGCCGATGGATTCCAATTAGGAACACAAGCTCCTCGGCCCTCGTTCTTCTTCATGCAACATTCACGGAACATCAGACGGACACGAGCTGAGAAAGTTCCGGGTCACGGGACGGGAATTTTCAAACGTGTTGAAAATTCTTCATTTAAACAAAAAGCCCTCTAACTGATTTTAAACTTTAAACTGAATTACAACTAAATACTCATAAAAATCGTTACCGTAATAATTAGCGTATTAACTAACGTGAACAAAAAAAAA
>CM051501.1:24140880-24178302 GCA_028031935.1 Paedocypris micromegethes | reverse complement strand
TATATATATATATATATATATATATATATATATATATATATATATATATCACCGTACTATTACTATTAAAAGCTATGAGAAACTTTAATCGTCTCACAGCTGATTATTATTTTTCTTTTTGTTATTTGTAATAATCTTTTAACCAAACCATTAAATAATGTTTACAATAAATGAAATAGCTTTAAACTATTTAAACTATTAGAATTATTAATTATGAATTATATTTAAACTATTATCGCAAAAATGGCAACTACAGTATTACAAAAATCATGTATTATTTAGAAATAACTTTTGGATAAAATTTAGTTCAAGTCCAAGTTTATTTATAGAGCGCTTTTCTTAGTCCGAGACCAATGCAAAGTCTCTACGTGAAAAAATCTTTCAAAAGAAAAATGTCCATTATTTATATGTGTTAGGAAATTAGAGAAAAAAAAAAAAGAGTCAGTTGAAAAAATAAAAATGTCCATTGTTGAAAAATTTCAATTTTCAAGTTAATTTATATAACGCTTTTCTTAGTCCGAGACCAACCAATGTGAAAAAGTCCTCAAAAAGAAAAATGGCGATTCTTTATGAGTTAAAAAAAAATTGGGGAAAAAAAAAAGAGTCCGTTAAAAAGGAAAAATATGTCTATTGTTGTTCAGACTATGGGCTATGACAAGAAGAGCAAGCTAGATCGCGACAATTTATATTGTGATAATTTTAGTGTTCATTATTGAAAACGCCAATTCTTAAAAGTTACGTTTCATTTAAAAATCAAGCAAAACAATAATTAATATATAAAGTCTGAAGAACAGAACGTGACAAACTGACCTTATCCTCGCCGCTAACGTCCCGCGGAAAAACGACAGCAACTCCGCGTGTGTAAAAGAACGTTAACTTACACATCCATTTCTCCGCGGGTGACACACAACGCCGCTTTCTATTTGTCTTTTATTGCTGTAAAACAAGGAGAAGCTGTAAAGCCAGAGGACGAATTTGACATGGCTCTGATTCTTCGCACACGTGATGATGAAGGTGTGAGGAAGAGGTCGTCAGGTACGACATGATTTACTGACCTGATGCCGCAGAGGAGAGAGTGTGTGAGACAGGAAGTGGGTCATCATTACTGTAAGAGACATGTAAATCACACTCAAATAAATAACACACACACACACTTGCATTTATATCATTGTGGGGCCTCGCCATTGACTTACATGCAAAACAATACATTCTCTCTCTCCTCACTGTAACCCGAAGAATCAAAAATATTCCCCTTACTCACCCCCTTTACTCCAACCTTAACAAAAACTCAGTTACAACCTCTGCCTTAAAAATACATCTTGACAGTCAAAAAGATCTTTAAAGTTGTGGGGCCCTAGACAAAGATCCCACAAGTACACAACGAGCCCCACTTTGTGCTATAGATTTCTGGGACCAATTTTGTGCTAAATGCAGGAACACACACACACACACACACACACACACACACACACTAAGGCTTGTTTTCAGCTTAACACGCACACACACACACACACAGTTTCACAGATACACAAAACGTTGTTTTCACATTTTCAGACACACACACACACACACACACACACACACACACACACACACACACACACACAACCATACAAAACTGAAAAAAATAGTCTGACACACACAGACAACACAATATAAAAACAGTTACGCACAAATGCTCTCTCACTCGCACACACGCACACACACGTCATGCGTTTCATTATTCCCCTCGAGTAGTTTTAAACATTTACATTTTTTTTTTACACTTTCAATTAACTAGTCCCTAGCGGCCATATTGACAGCCTCACTCACTTTACACAGAAACGATCACTAAACTCACAGGTATGTGTGTGTGTGAGGAGGTTAGTGAACTACAACATGGCCGCTCCATCCCTCATGTCTGGTCCTGATGCTGCGTCCCGGCTGCAGAAGACAAACTGGAATTTCCAATTTTCCACCTCACTTCCCTGATCACGTCAGTTACACTGTTTCAAATGTGCAACTGTGCGTCAGTTTTTAAAAAATGACTGTGAATGAGTCAATAAGTGTCTAAAAAAAATTGAGTCTTGAATCGATGCGACGAGGTCTATGCCGCTCTGTGATTGGTTGGCCATCAATACAGGGGGTGTGGCCTGTCTTTTAGTCCCGCTGAAAATTGTAATTGGAGACTCAATTATAAATGTAGTACAAAACACACTTGCTCTCAATTGTTTGTTGTTGCTTTGAATAATTCATAACTGAATAATTCATGTTCAGATATGTTCGGTATTTTGCTCGTTTTTCGACTTTCCGACAGAAAGGCGTCAGAGAAACACAGAACGTTTGGCTCATTTTAGGTTGACGTTCCGACACGGCGAAAACAATCAGAGCGTCCCGGCGACATTAAACAGTCATTATCACACGACATTAAACACGTAATAGACAGTTATCTCGCTCAGCAGAGCACATTTCCGGAAGAACTTGAATGGGTTTGGAGAAGACAATGCACAGACATATTCATAACTTTAAAACGAGTTGAAAATTCTTTATTTAAAAAAACCCTCTAACTGATTTTAAACTATTACAAAGACAAAATACTCTTACTTTTCATAATCAAATATCAACATAATTACCGCAAAAACTAAATTTACGTATATTGCCTTAATTTTATAAAGCTTTGAGAAACTTTATATTGTCTCACAGCTGAGGAAATTACACAGCAAAATTATTATTTTTCTTTTTAATATTTGTAATAATCTTTTAACAAAACTATTAAATTATGTTTACAATACATTAAATAGGCTTTA
This sequence comes from Paedocypris micromegethes, assembly GCA_028031935.1. Lineage (NCBI taxonomy): Eukaryota > Metazoa > Chordata > Actinopteri > Cypriniformes > Paedocypris > Paedocypris micromegethes. The sequence continues at coordinate 24,175,516 of CM051501.1, read as the reverse complement.
ATTTATGTTATTATTACAAAAAAATGGTAACTACAGTATTACAAAAATAATGTATTATTTGAAGATAACTTTTGGTTAAAATTCTATTTTTATCATTTTTCATTTTTTACAATGTTAGGTCCATTTCTTAAAAGTTACATTTAATTTAAACATCAAAGAAAACAATAATTAACAATCAAAGTCTGAATAAGTGTATTTTATATGCACGTCCCCATGCAAATCAGTGACTAAAAAGTTTCCGAATGACCTACGAACTTTAGATCTTTCAGTCTAATACTGAATTATAATGTTGCTTTGAAATCTGATCATGTAAAATCATTCAACAGTATTATCATTTAACATGAAATGAACAGACCTCCAGAACAGAGGATGAATTTTAACTAGTTTTCTGTCCATTATTAGAAAAACAAACACATTAAAACAACACACTGAGCATTTGGCTTTTCAAATAAACTTCAGCGGTTAAAAGCGTTTCAAGCAGGTCCGTGTTGATCTGATTCGTAACTTGAAATCGTGATGAAAAGCCTGAGTAAAAGAAATACAGAAAAACTGTGTGTTTTTGAGAAATGATCTGAAGAAAATCTGATGACATCACTCACCGAGTCGGGGTTCATCTCAAGGTCGTTCCCAGGTTCTTTCTTCTTTTTCCTGAAACAAAAGTTTAAACCGGGACCAAAGACGAGAGCCCAAGCAACGACCTCAACTCGACCCCTAAATAGTCTGATGTGGGAAACTAAAACATAACTAGACATCAAACTCTACACAAAACTCAATCTATTTTACCCTTCTGAGGTCTGAGCACCAGCAGCTTGGAACCTCTTGTTTGCGGATTCTTCATTCACCGGAAACGTCATTAAAGACAGAAGTGAGGGACACTCAAAGCAGAATGGCCACTTTTATTCACAAAACCATTTTATCACCATCTAATTGACTATGACAGAGCAAGTCACAATGAGACAAAGGCTAGGAAAGCGAAGCGTTTCCTGCGAATCAAACTTCGAAGGGCCAAAAAATCTTTTTTTCATTGTTCATCATCACATCAGTAATAATGCAGAGCCTTAGCGTCCATCATCTCTTTGAAATCCGTCCTGAGTGAAGAGAAGCCAGAAGCGAAACCATCTACTTCACGGAGATTTAAAGTTATTGCAATCTCTTTATTTTCCATCCTGAGATGAATCGTGAGATGCTCGATGGACTGGAACTATTTTATGATGAGAACTCATATTAGCTGATCAACTTCAAGCCGAGCCGACTCTCTTTATATCACCGCTCCCATTCATTTTCACATAAAGCTGTCCGAGTGTCAATATTTGTGGACGCTCTGCCCTTCATCTTGGCGTGACGTGCATGGATAAACACGCGGGCAGCGCTGGGCAGAATGAGGCGGCCATCTTGAAATCACAAACAAGTCCATTGACCCCACAGACTTTGTGAAGGTAAAGTTCAAACTGTTGCTCTCAAATACTCATTTACTTCACCGATGGACCAGAAGGACGGCCACGCCCAACACTTCAGTCAATCACGGCTTGGAGACGCATCGATCTCCATTGACCCCAATCAATCCATCGCTTTTCAACACGGCGATAGAAAAACCGCCTAAACATTCTGCACTTCCATTATAATCTGGTGCTTCTCCATCTGCTCAGGTGAAGTTAATAGTTCCTTTCACACAGCAATGCCGGGAAAATGCCAGAGAATTACCCGAACAACTTTACCGGTAAAGACTGTTCACACAAGCCCTGCTATTCCGGCATTGTACCGGTAAAACACCATTCACACAGTGTTTTCAAAATGCCGGTATTTTCGGTGACATCATTAACTGGCGACACCTTTTGAACGGGCGATCCTCGTCAGAATGTTCTGATTGGCTCGGAGCGGTCGCTTACGTCAGAGCGTACTGAACTTCTGCGTGATTATTCCGGCAATTTTATGTTTTACCAACAAAATGTACCGTCTACAATTGTCTACAATTTACCGACAACGTTACAGCTACCCTTGCCGGCAAATAGCGAACAAATTTACCAGGATTTGTCTGTTCACACATGACTGCAATTTTCCGGCAATTTACCGGTAAGTTCTGAATGTGTGAAAGGGGCTATTGAAATGCTGATCTATGCTTCGGAGTAAGTAAAATAAAGTAAAATACTTTTTTTGAAGTACAGTGATACCCCGACTTACGAATGTCCAAGATAACAAAAATCCAGAGTACTGAAATGTGTCCTAGTGGAAATTTCGTCCTGATTCACGAAATATTTTTGCTAAAGGTAAATACTTTTGGCATGGATAGAGAAGAGAGAGTCCAGACGTGTAAGAAACAGTTATTTAATCTTCACGCCTTGACAAATAAACAAAAACGCTAGTTAGTCTCTGACATCTTGCTTCCAAAATATAAAATAAGCACGTCTTCGCCCACATTGGCGTTGGATTAGATGGATTACATGTAAAATGCACCTCAGATAACGAAACGTCTCTCGGCACGGATTCATTTCGTAAATCGGGGAACCACTGCAGCAGTTTGGCACCACGAGCAGGAGTGTGCGGAAACGCTGCGAACGGCTGAAAAATGAGCGTTGGGTTGGAATCCAATTTGCGGCAGATGTATTGGGCACATCCTCCCCAGAGGTTCAATTACACTAAAAGCTCCAGCGAAACCTGGTAAATGTGCGAGAATTAAGAAAGTGAGCGGTCGTTTGTAAGTCGCTGGTAAACGAATGTGCTCGTTTACGTCTCGAAGCGCTGCGGATTCGCCATTGATCTTCAGTGTTTACGAAAACATGTTTGGCGAGAGGAAACCGTGGAGAAAAGAAGAAAAGTCGAGCATAATCCGAAAAAAAAAAAGTCTGGGATCGTATTGAAGAGATCCAAATCGTCAAAAGAAGAAAAAGGGATGGCATTATGCAAATTAGACAATCAGCAAAACTGTTCAAACAAAATCGGTAAAATGTTTTAGAAACTCTCACATGATCACAGACTGATTTTGAAGTTTAGGACTCACAATTTAAATAGTAAATATAATAAAAAGCGATTCCATCCCAGTTTCTCAGCATCGCAGTAGTAACGTCAGCCCAGTTTGATTCTGGAATCGTGTCCGTAGTAGCCGACCTGGAGCAGAATGCCAACGTCCACTAAGATCTGCACACTTCCACAAACCAGGAACTGTGTGGGGCTTTCGTTGATCACAAAGTAGGTGGTCTTGAAGATGTCGCCCGCAGTCCATAAGAGCACCATCCTAATGCTGAGACACAAGAGAAGATCCACTTGTTACTGTTATTGTATAGAAAACATAAATCCAAACAGGAATGGCGGAGATGTTCCTGCTAAAACCTACAAGGCTAAAATTGACGGTTTATGTCTATCAAAAAAACGAATCATGGAACTGTTACATTGTTCCAACAAACTGAAAATTGTGTGATAAAAGTCGGAATAATTTAAATTATTTCCAACCCGCCTTGGTTTATTACCGTAATTACAATAGATTTTAAATTCAATTAAAAGTACTGTATATGATTTTTATGATTTGTGACACATTTTCAAACTTGGAGCATACAATTTTATAAAGCAGTAATATTGTCCTGGAGTCTGTAAAACTTTAAAAAGACTACTAAAATGAATTTGAATAATAACATAATAACAATTTAACTTTAAAAAATGGGAACTTATATGTAGAACCAAAATTTACTTTTTTTGTGTGTTTTATCTTGAATAAAGAGCGACTCGACCTCGGAGGGTTAAAAACAAACAAAAAACATTGCAAAAATTATAATGCAGTATTTAAACGAGTGTTAGTTTACATCAATTTACATATTACTCCTCAATATCCAATAGTACAAGCTTTAGTAATTTAATTGCGATTAATCACGATTAATTTGGTAAGGGAAGTGCAATTAATTAGTTAAAAAAATGTATCGACATCCAAGATAAAAGCAGCTTTCTGTTTCTGAAACTGCCGGAAAAGTATTTCCAAAAGTCCAAATAAACAAGAAAACATCCAAAGGAAAAAGTTGTGTAAAAAAAAATTGTATAAATGTGTTTAATGCCACTCGAAAATCTTCACCAACTTCCGGTTTAGTTCCAAAATGTCTCTCTTACATTATGAAAATGTACAGAAATAAACAAATTGGCTTTGTCCGAACCAAATACATAAGCAACCTCGAAAGTCTAACTTCTCTCGGACTTTCTCTTCTTCTCCTCCAAGACCTGTTTGCGGCTCGAGAGCAGATGAAACAAAGGAGAAAAAGCGATTAGGTCATTGATCGAGAAACGCTGGACCAAGGTTCCGACAGTCCACATCTTCTAGCCCTGACACATCTTCAATTCATCCTCTTCAACTCCTCACCGGCTCGTGTAAGCGGAACGGAACGACAGGGATGAGAGAAGAGGATGATGATGTGAAAGAGAAATACCAGCGGGTTATGCTGAGTTAGGCCTTTAGCTGAACAACACGCTCACTTTGCGATTCCTCACATGAGACTTTGATGGTAATCTCCATGTCTAGAGAGTCACACACATCAAAAATACATTTCTACATTTTTATGACAACGACTGAAGAGAGAAACAGCGAGACACAGAGAGCGAGAGAAAGAAGTGAGCGGGAGAGACAAATGGGAGACAGAGAGAAATAAAATGAATTTATGACACAAAAGAATAAGAGACAGATCAAGAGAGAGAGAGAGAGAGAGTAAGAGAGTGAGAGTGAGAAATCAACAGAAAAAAGACAGACAGAATGAGAGAAAGAATGAGACACAAACAGAGAATGACAAACCGAGAGAGAGAGAGAGACAAAGAGAGAGCGGAATAGAGAGACAAACATAAGACAAAAAAAACGACACAAAAAAAGAGAGAGAGAATCATACAGAAAAAGAAACAACAAAAGACAAACCAAGAGACAGAGCGAGCGAGAGAGACACATAGAGAGAGAGAGAGAGAGAGAACGATACAGTGCAAGAGAGAGAAAAAAAGAGAGATAAAGAGAGAGCGGAACAGAGAAAGAGAGAGACAAAAAAATGACAGACAGAACGAGAGAGAGAATCATACAGAAAGACAAACAAAAAAAAAACAAAACGAGAGAGAAACAGATAGAGATACAGAAAGAGAGAGGGGGGGGGTAGAGAGATGGACAACAGAAAGAGAGTGAGAGACAGAGAAGAAGACAAAAGAAGACAAAAAGAGATAGATTTAATTGAGAAAGAGAGGTATGTTTGAAGAAGGGATGATGGGGAGATGAAACCAAAAGGTAGGTGAAGGTAAAAAATGAAATATGTATGTAGATCGATCTGTCGGTGGAAACACAGGAGGATTTGACATTTGCTAAAAAAGACCTGTCTTCACCGTACAAGAGGGAAGCCGGCCAGTGAAAAATGACGGTAAACAAAATGTTCGAGAGAAATGGAAATGGAAAAAAAAAACAGCTTTCTACGGTTTCACCATTCAGCTAACAAACAACCAGAGACGTCCACCGAATCAATACCTGAGTGAAAGTGTAGAAACTACGGCTCGAATGTTGCTCAATTACACACAAAAAGTTGAGGAATTCATACTGGAGGAAACGTAGCAAAACTAAAGAAACCAAATCAAAGAAGGAAAATATTGGGAGTCTCAATACACATACACACACACACACACACACACACACACACACCGTAAAACCTCTAATAGAAGGCTATGGCATTCTGGACTACAACTCCTGAAAAATAGGTGAAAAAATGGTGGCCTTCTATTAGAGGGGTTCTTATATTAGAGGTGGTTCTATTAGATGTGACCTACTATTAAAGATGGTCTTATATTAGAGGTGGCGTATTAGAGATGACCAATTAGAGGTGACCTTATATTAGAGTTGGCACTCAATTAGAGGTGACATTCTATTAGGTGACCTTCTATTAGGGTTAACTTTCTATTAGGGGTGACATTCTGTTAGAGGTTGACCTTCTATTAGAGTTGACTTTCTATTAGGGGTGACCTTCTTTTGGAAATGGCCTTCTATTAGAGGTAACTTTCTATTAGGGGTAACATTCTATTAGAGGTTGACCTTATATTAGGGGTGACCCCACATTTAGAGTTGACCTTCAATTAGAGGTGACCTATTAGGAGTGACCTTCTATTAGAGTTGACTTTCTATTAGAGGTGACCTTCTGTTAGAGTTGACCTTCTATTGGGAGTGACCTTCCATTGATGTGACAAAAAAGATACAAAGAGAACCAGAGAAAGAGGAAGCGAAAGAAAAAACAGAAGAGAGAATATGAGAAAGTGAGAGAAACAGAGGCGGACACATTCAACGAGAGCAACACAGAAACTCTTGTGTTCGATTGCCCAGGAAAGAATGAAGAATTGTTCTTTGAGGTTCTGCGACTGGTTTAGGGGAAAAAAAAAACCTCAGCTGAATGTGTGAAAAGTCTCCAGAAGAACAAGTCCATCCCTGCAAACAGTAGAACTCATATCTGTGGAGCTGGGAGATCCAAATCTGCTCGACTGGGTCATCAAACATCCCCGTTTCACTCTGGTGTCCCCGACACAGAGCACAAACTCATCAAGAGCGACGCTAATGTCACCCCGATGCCAAATCAATAGGAAAAACAGATGGTCCACTTTTCCTCCCCGCCTGGAATCCTGGCAATTTTCCTCCTTCCTTCCACTCCCAGTGTTGTCCGGAAGGGATTGTGAATAATTCTAGAGCGGCATCGGTCCTGACAAGCCGTGGCAGCTAAAGGCTACGCTAATTCAATCTCACAGCTCGGCCTGATCAATGGAGACCTTCACGAGGAGCTGGTGTACCTGCGGTCACCCTGGGTCAGCGAGGGTTCCAGTCCAATGGCTTACTCTGGTCTAATTAGCGCAGACATGACAGCCAACAACTGCGAGGAAAACAAGTCCGCTAACAAAGTTATGCTGGGTTTGTGCGCCTCTGAGCGACAGAAAATCAAAGCACGTCTTACAGATACGTGCTGATGCGAAACTTTACGCTTAGCTTTTAGATTCAACACACACACTGGTGTATGGTGAGGGTTGACCAATCGTCTGAGAAAACTCAATGAGAACACATTTATCGATTTAAATTAGGGCTGTCAAAGTTAACGCGTTAACTTGTGCGATTAATTTAATTTGTTTAATCGCGTCCAATTTTATCAACGCCATTAATCGCACTTCCGGTTTTTCCTGCACTTCCGGTTTTTGAGTTTCACTTCAAAACCATTCAGTATTATGTGTAGTTTTTTGCAAAGTTGAAATCACAACATACTTATAGACAGAATAGAGTGCAATTCAATTGCGCATGATAGACCATAACACAGACCATATGTCGGACTTTTGTTCTTTTAGTTAAAAATATGTGATCAGCATTTTCAGCTAAATAAATGATCAGTGCCATACATTTGACACACAAATATACAAATACATATCCGTTGTCTCTTATCCTCAAAAAAATTACTTATTTATTTTTTAATTATTATGACCGGCTTACCCATTGTTGTCTTAAGTCAAAACTGTACATTACAGTATTTAAACAAGTGTTTATTTTGTGCTGACATTGTGTTTACATTAATTTACATTTTACATTTCAATATTCAATATTACAAGATTCTATACTTGTTCATGTTATTAATAATTGTTAATACTAAATAATTATTAATAATACAATTGACCTCATAAACTAACTTCACACTTGAGCTCATAAACAAGCTTTACACTTGACCTCATAAACAAGCTTTACACTTGACCTCATAAACAAACTTTACACTTGACCTCATAAACAAGCTTTACACTTGACCTCATAAACAAGCTTTACAGTTGACCTCATAAACAAGCTTTACACTTGACCTCATAAACAAGCTTTACACTTGACCTCATAAACAAGCTTTACACTTGACCTCATAAAGAACTTAACACTTGTCCTCATACACCAACTTTACACTTGACTTCATAAACAAACTTTACACTTGACCTCGTGCAAAGATTAACTTGTGTAAAAATTGACCTAAAAATCTTTACACAACAGTTGAAATCAAAATCAAATTTTGTGATGTCAAAAGCACTTTATCCCTGGAGTCACATGCAAATTTACGCTTGACAAAAGATGAGCTTCAAGAAACAGTCCATGTTCAAGGAAAATCTCCTGATTCTTCGGAAAGGATTTTTCCTCTAGACCAAACCAGTCTTCGGTATTGACTTTTTACAACCCAGAAATGGAAGAAGTGTCTTCATAGCAGGGAGACATGCTGCAGATTACAGGCTCCTCTAACTTTGCTAAATCTGAGGAACATTCTCTATCAGTGTGAAACTCCTCGGGGTAATCAGAGCCAATCAGGTGTCTGCGAGCAGCAAGGCCTTCTGGGAGAATCTGGCTGCGTGTCCCTGCTTGTTAAGCAGACAGATTACAGCGCTCTCAGCTTCATTAACGCAGCGGTCCTGATGCTGACGCCACTTTTGACTCTGCAAGGAGTTCAAACCTCAGAAATCAGTCTTGGCCTTTGCTTGAACGCAAGAGGAGTTCTGGGCCCATTTTAGAACGTAACCTTTTAGAAATTCCTAGGTTTACTTTGTCAAGACACATTTTCGCCGTGAAAATTAGTCTTCTGCTAAAGTCTCTTCATGGGACAGACTTTTTTGACGACTGACTGGCAGTTATCCTGTCTCAGTCCTTGGCTTTGGCGATGGAATCTAATGTAAAGCATAAATAATAAGTGTGAGTCCATGTCTCGGCTAAGAGAGGTGAGACTCCACATCCTCTGGGCCAAAACATCTTTAGAACTAGACCCCGGTCAGCCTGACACAAACATACACCCACACACAATGGGGTAGGGGAATAGCTGAGGAGAAAAAAAAAAGTGTAAAAAATGAAATTCATAAAACACAGCCTTAGGGTCCGAGAAGCCAGATGGAGACGGAAAAATCAATTCTTTAAAAACACTGCAAACGTCAATTCTCACGCGCATTTTTTAAGTCGGAAAATCAGACATTGCAAGAATTCAGACGTGGAATATAGAATCTTCAAAAAGAAAATAAAGGTAAGCGAAAAGAAAGAAAGAGAGAGAGAGAGATAGATAGAGTAAGCACAAAGCCTCATGGGGAAAAAAAGTCAGTATGTCACTGCATGCCCGGTCCATTACTGTCACCCACTGGCTCTCTCTTTCTCTCTCTCTTTCCGTCTCTCACACACACACACACACACACACACACACACACACACTTCCACTCATGTTTTCCCCGATATCCTCACAGCTTACATCTGATTCCAGCGCTGCAACATGAATTTTAATAGTGCAAGTGCACATGGGATCAACCAGAGGTGCAAAGATGGAGAAAACAGCCTGGTGACTGAGATGGGAGATGCTCGGCCTGAGCAATGGGACATGGGCCATTTCAAACCTTCAGGCTCAATAAATGTCTGTCTGGAGGACACGACACGTCCTGCTTTAGGACTGCGGATGGTCAGGCTTGTTAAAGATGTGAAGATGCTACCAACAGTTCACCTGGAACAAGGCCAGAGCAACACAAGCTCCGCCAAACAATGTGCAGTGATTATTCATATTTTTATTCTGTCTATATGCAGTATTAATATTTCTATTGGTGTTTTGTAATGGGTGTGGCAGTGACATCATAGGTGGGTGTGATTTTGGGTGTGGCAGTTACATCATAGGAAGTAGTGATGTTGGGTGTGGTTGTGACATCATAGTTATTGGGTGTGACAGTGACATCATAAATGGGAGTGTTATTGGGCGTGGCAGTGATATCATAGGTGGGTGTGATATGTTGTGTGTCAGTGACATCATAGGCAGTAGTGATATTGGGTGTGGCAGTGACATCATAGGCAGTAGTGAAATTGGGTGTGGCAGTGACATCAAAGGTGGGAGTGATATTGGGTGTGGCAGTGACGTCATAGGTGGGTGTGATACTGGGTGTGGCAGTGACGTCATAGACAGAAGTGATATTGGGTGTGGCAGTGACATCATAGGTGGGAGTGATATTGGGTGTGGCAGTGACATCATAGGTGGGTGTGATACTGGGTGTGGCAGTGACGTCATAGTTATTGGGTGTGGCAGTGACGTCATAGACAGAAGTGATATTGGGTGTGGCAGTGACATCATAGGTGGGAGTGATATTGGGTGTGGCTGTGACATCATAGTTATTGGGTGTGACAGTGACATCACAGATGGGAGTGATATTGGGCGTGGCAGTGACATCATAGGTGGGTGTGATATTTTGTGTGTCAGTGACATCATAGGCAGTAGTGATATTGGGTGTGGCAGTGACATCATAGGCAGTAGTGATATTGGGTGTGGCAGTGACATCATAGGTGTGAGTGATATTGGGTGTGGCAGTGACATCATAGGTGGGTGTGATACTGGGTGTGGCAGTGACGTCATCGACAGAAGTGATATTGGGTCTGGCATTGACATCATAGGTGGGAGTTATATTGGGTGTGGCATTGACATCATAGTTATTGGGTGTGGCAGTGACATCATAGATGGGAGTGATATTGGGTGTGGCAGTGACGTCATAGACAGTAGTGATATTGGGTGTGGCAGTGACATCATAAGTGGGAGTGATATTGGGTGTGGCATTGACATCATGGTGGAGGGAGTGATTTGGGGTATGGCAGTGACATCATGGTGGAGGGAGTGATTTGGGGTATGGCAGTGACATCATGGTGGAGGGAGTGATTTGGGGTGTGGCAGTGACATCATGGTGGAGAGTGAAACTGGGTGTGGCAGTGACATTATGGGGGGAGTGACATCATAATTGGGCGTAGCATCAGTGTTGAAGTCTTATGCAAATTAAGACGAGATTATAGCTAGCATTTTACATTAGGAACAACTTTTCAGCTATGATAAGAAAGAGGAAGATTGAGAAGAACGTTGGTTTTATATTTTTGACATACTGTACGTAGAGAGTCACCACTAAACGACGCCTACAATATTCTGGGCAGTTTCCTGTAAATCGTGGCTTTAAAAATGTAGTTGGAGTCGTGTCCCCGTGGATAAATCGCCACGTAGAGAAGCGTGTCAGTGCGGTGATGGGTCGAGGAGCGTCATGGCCTGAAGACACTGAGCTCACACCAAGGACAAACGACTGGCAGCGTACACACACCACGTTCATCAAAGACCAGCTCACAGAGAAAAGCCATCTACTCGGGCTTCCATTCCCTCAACTGTGCTCACGATATTTCATTTGGCTCATAAAGAGTAGCCCGGAGAACTGAGATCTGTGGAGCAGGCCAAAAAAACCAAGATCTTTTTTGAAACAAAGCGAGAGAAGAAGAGCTGTGATGACGATGTCCTGAAGACATTAGTCAATCCAGGTTCTCATTCAGACTTTTTCCCCTCAGAAGTGGACGTAAGATCGGGCTTTTCAGGAAAGAGACTTCAATTACAAGGGGAGTGGGCCGTCCTATCAATTAGCCAGCTCATTACACAGTCTAGTATAAATGACGCTCATTATTTACCGCTAATGAGTGACGCCTGAGGTGAGACGTGTCTAGCAAACAACTACTTTGTGTGGATTTAACCTCCTCACCTTCTGCTTGTCACGGCGAGTAATGACCTAAAGCGTCCGAATAAGTTGACGGTCAAGTTTATTTATATAGCGCTTTTCTTCGTTCGAGACCAACGCAAAGCCGCTATGGGAATTAGAGGAAAAAATTGTCTTTAAAAAAAGAAAAGAAAAGTAAAAAGAGAATAAGGCTCAACACAAATATAAGTGACCTGATGTTAGCAATGTCAGATGTCTTGTTGGTTTTTCCGATAAAGTCCCGAATAAGTGGTTTACATCAAATTTGTGCGAATATAAGCACCCCATCCTGATTTTTCAAGCACACAATGAAAAAAAACAAACTGAAATTTCTGGCCAAATATTTCTCTGAAAATACTTCTTTTTTTTTTACTTGAGACTTGATCACTGTCGTTTTACTTGAATTATTAATACAATTATAATCGTTGTTCTAGCGATCAGAACTCCAACTCCCAGAAGCCTCAGTGGATCCCATGATCCTTTGCACTCCAATCAGCTCTGATCTGCACTTGCTTTTGGTTTGTCGTCTCTGTTTGTTCTAATATTACCGCATTTACTCGAGTATAAGTCGAGGACTTTTCCCTACATTTTCGGGCTCAAAGTGGGGGGCTTGACTTATAGGCGAGGTCTACAGTAATTAAATGAACATTTGGAAGCAGAGAAATCTGGTGGCGGGGCAACGTATTTGGAAGTGGGGCGTGGCCAGTGCCCCTTGAGTGTCCCGATGGTCCCCAAATAACTGACTATATTTGAAACTAAAAATGTGTCTCTACTCATTTCTCTTTTCCTCACAGCTGAAGTCGACTTATAAGCGGATTATAAATACGGTAATTATATTTAGTTTATTTTTATCCATTTTCCCAGTGTTATTTAGCCAATGCCAAGAATCGTGTTTCTTTATTTTTCTTTTTTATATATTGTTATTGAGCCAATAAAAGCATATGTGCATTTCTGCGTCCGGAACCATTATTTAAAGAAATAAAAAAGGACACAATACAGAAGCGCACCGTTACATAAAGACGACTTACCGGTACATATTTATTTATACATATGATTCATACATATTTGTGATTGCTCGAAATATGAAAAAAATCTGTGCTTTTTTTTTTTTAAAAGAACGCAAGCATCTAAAATTGGAAAAAAGGGTGCTTATATTCTATTAAATACGGTAACCACAGACATTTGTTCATATAATGTGTGTATGTTCCCAAACTGGACAGTTATTTTACACGCTATTTTGCATACTGGCTGGCCAATGATCCAAAATTGAGAAAAATATTTGAAATTTAGCATTTTGTTCTGGCCCGGATCTGACGGGTCATTTAACATTGCAAAACATTTATAAATATGTTACGACTAGAGTGCTTCCCAGAGCTGCCGTGCACACACACACACACACACAGTCATCGTCTCACCTCATGCCCCGTGTGGAGCGGTTGTTGTAGTTCTGTAGTAGCTGAGGTAAACCCAACATGGCTTCAAACATGAGGGCCAAAGAGCCCAGAGCTTCCACAAACAGCACCAGGTCCAGAAAGAGAAAAGTTACAAATGCGCAAAGCAGCGTGAAGACGAAGCAGAAGATCAAATAGTCCTCAAAAGAACTCCAGCTCCAGAAGTAACGCACGTCCAGATCTGAAAGATAACGGAAAAAAAGAGAATCATATGCTTACAAAATGCTTACAGTATCATGGACACAATTTTAACAACATTATCGTAAAATGGTACTCATTTACATACCGTATTTACTCGACTATAAGTCGAGGATTTTTCCTAAAAATTTCGGGCTGAAAGAGGGGGGCTCGACTTATACGCGCGGTCTACCGAAATAGAAAATATTTTACTCAGAACAGTGCGCAGATATTTCACCCTTTCTCACGAAAATAAACAGCAGAGACACAAGCGGCCGCTGCTCCGCGCTCTCACAGGCACACACGCGCGCACACGCGCAGGCGCATTGTCTCACTCACACTCTTTCGGCTCTTTCTGTCTCTAGTCTCTCTTTGGCGTGGGCGGGGCTTCACAAATAAACGAGCCACACGGTGGATTTCGAACGTTGTATTTATTCCCAAAACACGAGTTAGCATTAGCCGTACTCTTAAAGGGGCAGGGCACTTTTCCCAGAAATCTTTAAAATGGCAATGCAACCAAACCAATGACCATTTAAACTTAAACATAAATTAACAATAGCTTAAATAGATTAATTCCAACATAAACAAACAGGGTTACTTGATTTGTATGCTTCCTTTACCACCAAAGATATCTGAATACTTTTATTATTTCTATAGTAAGGATTAAAGAGCATCTGAACAGGTGTTCTATCATTATTTCCCTGTGCCGCTTTAGTGTCTCTGTGGGCCTCAAATAACCAGAATTGACCCAAAATTGGGTTTCTACTCATTTCTATCTATTCACTTTTCTCTCATTTCTTTCACCCGACTTATAAGCGGGTCTAAACAGAATACCACAATCTCACAGCTGAAGTGGGGGGGTCGACTTATAAGCGAGTAAATACGGTATATAAATAAATGAAATAAAATAAATTAAAAAAATAAAATAAATAAAAAACGTAGATAATACAGCTAACAATATTACAGCTAATCAATAGTAAGAAACAACCCAACTTAGTACACACAACCATGCCTAAATCAACACGAATGTTACTACTAATAACTACTATTATTGCTGTACTTAAAACAAAAGCTGTGCAAAATCAACAATTGAAACATTTTTTTTATTATTAAGGTTGTTTCCAAACTCAAAAGTCAATGAAAATTTTTAAAATATACATTATTTAACTTAAATCAATAGTAGGAAAGAACCATCCAACTTCACAAAGCTATGCCTAAATCTATAATAATAATAATAATAATAATAATAATAATAATAATAATAATAATAATAATAATAATAAATGTTATTACTTAAAATAAAAAGCTGGGTCAATTCAAATAAGTCCATATTATTCAGTAATTACCATTTTTCATAATACTTGCTGTTGATGATGTAATAGTTAAAAACGATATGTAAAATTGTATTACTTTACGTAAACTAAAACGTAAAAACAGTTTGAAATTCGAGATGAAATTCCAATAAAACAATATGTAAATTACTGTACTTTTAGCGTAATTATACTACTGTGCATTATAATGTCAAATAGAAATTCTGTAGAGTTAATAACAATTACAGCAATTCTTTAAATTAAAAATCGACTTTTCTTGCAAGTTCCAACAAGAAATTTGTTTGCCACATGTCTGTACTTCTCTTAAAACCAACCAAGTCTGGATCGCTCGCTTTTCCCGTTTGGCAAGTTGGAGTGAGGACACGAGAAAATGAGACGGGAATCAGGAGGTCATGATGGAACATCTCGACATCAGAGATCACGCGAGAAGCTGAGATGATCAATGAGGAGGCGTCTCTCTTCCACCTGAAGACCCGCACGACTGATGGATAAATAATAGCCCATTCATTACCGCGCTGGAGACACCATGTCATTTAACAGCTTCTGTGTTCCGATTGCTTGACTATTCTGGCGGCGTAATGTGGCCGTAAAACATCTGCATGACAGCGCGATAAAAACGATGAGCGAGATGTCTACAGGATACAGGCAGCGCCTTAATAGAAATCTCCGGCCAGAGCTGAGAAAAGACAGGATCAGAAATGAGAAAAAGCCCAAAATAGAAAGGACAAAGGACAGATGGATCAATCAATGTTTGTCCCACAAGGGTGAAATTACTAATTAAATATTAAGATAGATAAGGTAAACTTGGAACAAAAATTTTAATCTGTCTGTCATGCTATCTCTCTATCTGTCTATCTATCTATCAATCCATCCATCCAACCATCCATTCATCCATCCGTGTCTTTCTATCTATCCATCGACCAACTCTGTCAGCCTCAAAATATCGATCTGTCTGTCTATCTGTCTATCTATCCGACCAACCATCCATCCATCGATCAATCAATTTATCGACATATCTATCTATCTATCTATCTATCTATCTATCTATCTATCTATCTATCTATCTATCTATCTATCTATCTATCTATCTATCTATCTATCTATCTGCTCGTCCATCCGTCTATCTGTCTGTATCTGTCCATCAACTGACTGTCAGCCTCAAAATATCTGTCTAAACACCCAACTAAACTTCCTGTCTGCCTCTCTAGCTATGTCTACCTATCCATTTATCCATCCATACTATCCATCCATCCATCCATCCATCCCCTGTCCGTTTATCCGTCCCTCCCGAGACCAAAATAGTAAAAAGACCAGGAAGCGGACTTTTTTTTTCTTCCTTTGCTAGGCAACACATCACCACCATCTGACAAATGCCAAACCTTCCTGCACTACCCTGCGTGGGAACATCTCGTCTCCGTCTGGTGTCAGTCTGTTCAGACAGGTCAGACTTCACAGGAACCCCATGAAACACAGGAGAGCAGTGGCCCGCAGATCAAACACTTCAATTACTATCTCGCCGCTGAAGAAGCCCCACGAAAATAAAAAAAATAAATATAAAAACCTATGCCGGACCTGTCAAAGCTCGGGCAAACAAGACCAGCACTGGCAACTGTTGAGGAGCCGCGTCTGGATCCACAATCCTTCACGCTGCTGAGAAAAGCGAGTGTGTTTGAGGATGGCTGGGTTTATGAGCTCCACAAGCAGTTCAGCTCCTACAGCTCCAATCAACACGGCTCCTCCAGCCACACAGGCTTTACTCGCCATGCACCGGCAACTTCCATTCCCAACACAGATCACTTGTTAAACGAGAAATATCTGCATTTCCACCGCACACGTGTGCGCATATGCAAATCAAGCTTTTAACGAGCATGCAATTACGGCAATTATAGATCAACAAGTTACACTTCAAAAAGAAAAAAAGAGAGCATGAGCAGATTGGTAATCCAAATCTCTCTCTCTCTCTATCTATCTATTTATCTATCCATCCATCCATCCATTCATCTAGCTATCTATATATCTCTCTGTCCATCCATTCATCCCTCCATCCTTCCAGCTATCTATATGTCTGTCCGTCCGTCCGTCTATGAACATCAAGCTTTTAACGAGCATGCAATTACGGCAATTATAGATCAACAAGCTACACTTCAAAAAACAGTAAGTGAGCATGAGCAGACTGGTAATCCACATCTCTGTTGATCAATCCATCGATCCATCTATCAATCGATCGATCGATCTATCTATCTATCTATCTATCTATCTATCTATCTATCTATCTATCTATCTATCTATCTATCTATCTATCTATCTATCTATCTATCTATCCTTATCTATATATGTCTATCTGTCTGTCTGTCTATCTATCCATCCATCCATCCATCTATCTATCCATTGATCCATCCATCCATCTAGCTATCTATCTATTTCTCTGTCTGTCTGTCTGTCTGTCTGTCTGTCTGTCTGTCTATCTATCTATCTATCTATCTATCTATCTATCTATCTATCTATCTATCTATCTATCTATTTATCTATCTATCTATCTTAGTCCGTCCGCCCATCTATCCATCTAGCTCTCTATCTATTAGTCTATTTATTTATCTATCTATCTGTCTATCTATCTATCTGTCTGTCTATCTATCTATCTGTCTGTCTATCTGTCTGTCTGTCTATCTATCTGTCTGTCTGTCTATCTATCTATCTATCTGTCTGTCTGTCTGTCTGTCTGTCTGTCTGTCGGTCGGTCGATCGATCGATCGATCCATCCATCCATCCATCCATCCATCCTTCCAGCTATCTATCTATCTGTCTGTCAGTCCGTCCATCCGTCTATCCATTCATTTAGCTCTCTATCTGTCTGTCTGTCTTTCTGTCTATCCGTCCGTCCATCCATCCATCATCCATTCATCCATCCATCCATCCGTCTGTCTGTCTGTCTGTCTGTCTGTCTGTCTTTCTGTCCATCCGTCCATCCATCCATCTATCTGTCTGTCTGTCTGTCTGTCTTTCTGTCCATCCGTCCATCCGTCCATCCGTCCATCCATCCGTCTGTCTGTCTGTCTGTCTGTCTGTCTGTCTTTCTGTCCATCCGTTCATCCATCCATCTATCACTTGTGCGCATATGCAAATCAAGCTTTTAACGAGCATGCAATTACGGCAATTATGGATCAACAAGTTACACTTCAAAAAGCAGAAAGGGAGCATGAGCAGACTGGTAATCCACATCTCTGTTGATCTTTCTAAATGGTGTCGTGCAGGATTCTGGGCGTTGCGAACATGGCAGATGTCCAGTCAGTCTGAATAATTCATGACGCAGATAACATGTTCAGAAATAGACTGATCTTCAGTTCTGGTTCTTATTCACACGTGTCTCCAGTCTACCAGCGACCTACAGATGAGTTCATCAGGGGTGTAAAGTACTTGAGTAAAATTTAGGAATTTGTGTACATTTTGTAAATGTGTAATTATGTGTAAATGTGTAATACAATCGATTCTTAAAACAAAAAAAAGTATAAGAAACTGAAAACAACTCTTTAGATATGTAAATACTGAGCATAGTGTTTGTACTTGTATTAGTATTTGTACTTTTTTGATTGCGTGAATTTATTGGTACTGCATGAATTTAAAAGTTGCGTATATTTTTATAAGTACAAAGCAGACAAAATTACTATTAGTAATTTAAAATATTTTAATTAGTAAAAAAAAGTAAAAACAATTGTTACAACATTTACAAAAATTACTAAAATGTACTCAAGTACTTTACACCTGTTCGCTCATGTTGTTGATGCGATTCGTCTGATTCGTCGAGAACATAAAAGTTGCTTACATTGTCCGTACAAGTACAAAGCAGCCAAAAACACTAAAAAGTAAAAAAATAATATTTTCCAACATTTACAAAAAGTACAAAAGTTTACTCAAGTACTTTACACCTGTTTGCTCATGTTGTTGATGCAATTCGTCTGATTCGTCGTGAACATAAAAAATTGCTTATATTGTTGATTGTCGACTGGCAGCTTCCACCTCATTTACTCGCAACTCGCATATAATTAAATGACTGATCCATTACAGGCAAAGTGATTTCTAACGAAGCTTCTTATTGTCTGATTGGCCAATGGAAACACACGTGCGACCCGGCGAGGGATTTCACGCACGCACGGCGAGGGATTCCTGTCGAGTGTGACCAGCCAATCTACATTAAAATCCATTTGGGGCTATGAATATTAATAAGCAGCTTGTGTTGAATTAGCAAAAGCTGTCGGTGAGAGTAAAGAGCTGCTTGAAATGCGCCGCGAGTGTGCGAAGGAACATCTGGATTGTGCGCAGAAAACCAAAAGTTACACTCCTTCCAAACAAGAAAACCTATTGCTAACCCTTTGTCTGTTGGAAGCTCGTGGGAAATGTCACAGTGGATTAAAGGGATGAACTCTTTACTAGACTAGAACTGCCTTCTAGAAAAGATAACATACTTCTTCAAAAACAAATTGCGTGTGTTTTGGGCTATTTGGGAAGTTTTTCTGGACTTCTTGAAGAGCCTCGATGGCAACTCTTTTGTTAAAATGATGGACATTTTTTTCATTTATTTATTAAAATTGATTTTCAT
Source organism: Paedocypris micromegethes (assembly GCA_028031935.1). Classification (NCBI taxonomy): domain Eukaryota; kingdom Metazoa; phylum Chordata; class Actinopteri; order Cypriniformes; genus Paedocypris; species Paedocypris micromegethes. Next base: position 24,156,464 of record CM051501.1, on the reverse strand, counting down.
TTCTTTATTTTTATTCATTTTAATCTGTCTCTGTCTGTCTGTCCTCTCTGTCTATCTATCTATCTATCTATCTATCTCTGTATGTCTGTCCTCTCTAGCTATTCATCCATCCATCCATCCATCCATCCATCTATCCATCCGTCTATCCGTCTATCTATCTATCCGTCTATCTATCTATCTATCTATCTATCTATCTATCTATCTATCTATCTGTCCATCCGTCTGTCTATCTACCTATCTACCTACCAATCTATCTATCTGTTCATCCGTTCGTCTGTATGTCTGTATATCAATCTGTCCATCAACTGACTTTATCAGCCCCAAATATGTCTATACATCCAACTAAACTTCCATCCATCCATCTCCATTTTTTTATTTATTTATTTTTATTTATTTATTCTCTGTATACTGTTAATATCCAGCTTGATGATCACATGTTTAAATGTTATCCAGATGTACGTATAACACTTGAAAAATAAAAATTGTTGTTAAAAAAAAAGAAAAGTTCTACTCCGGACTGGATCTCAACATCTCCGCAACCTTCAGGTAACCTTCAGGTTTGACAGCTCGATGCTGATGCAATAGAGCGGCAATGGAAGACTTGAGGCGAGCTGGAGGAGTGCAGAGTGACGTCTCACCTGAAGGTTTGCCCACGGCTCAATGACATTCTGCAGGAAGCCCGCCATTGATCGTGGTCAAACACTCAAACGCAGACTTTAAATGGGATGAAAAGGTATAATTAGCTGAGGGAGTTAGACGGGGAGCCAGGCGTTTTGACCTTAAAAAGCAGACTCCAACATCTGGAGGTCAATAGATCTAGCTGAGGTTTACACCACTGAGGAGTCCAGAAATCACATGATTCCTCAACATTCAAACGACATGACCTTATGAGTACACACACACACACACACACACACACACACACACACACACGGGGCAAAATCCAAAAATAATAACAGGGTTGAGCGTTCACAAGCATCAAAAAATAAACCGTTGAAAAATAAATAGCAGACATTTTGATTCAACACATTTAACAAATTGGAATTTTTATCCACAAAATTCCATTATTTGCAATATAATTACATTTTGTTGATAATCGTATCTAATTTTAGAGGACCTTAAGTATTTCACTCGTACTGAATTTAGGCTCGTAATCACACCAAGAAATGTGGAAAAACAAGTGACTATGAGGTTTTTTTATTCATGATATCATACTGAAATTTAACAGCTCAATGTTTCAAGATGGCAGAACAAAATAGATAAAAAAAATGTCAGTCTCAGGGCAACTCGAATGTGCAAACCGCTAATTCATGTTCAAGTGATTTAGCTGGTAAATATCATTCAGCACCTTCAGCATCCTGCAGATGGCGATATCACCTCACCCGCCCAACAAATTAACCGCGGTAGAAAAAGATGCCGACTTGTCTCACACTATTACAATGTAACGAGTAACGGTAAGAGTCCAATCAATTGAAGTTGAGTAAAGAGTACAGATACTCAATCACAAATGTAGTCAAGTAGAGAGTAAAAATCGCTTATGTTTTTGGTAGCCAAAAATACAGTAAAGTAGTAAAGTCCATTTACTGTGCATGCATCTTTATGATGGATTTTCTCAGAATAAATAACCACACTTAAACTCATTACACACATTCACAATCACACACAATTAATAACTAAACAAAAATTACATTACAATATTTACCTTAAACCATTTAACCATTTTACTCAGTCCTTTCAACCGTTTCAGGTCTTTGTCTTTGTCATAACCGCAGCCATTTACTTAACACCAACAATCCAGACGACAGTTAAAACTGTGAAAAGCGCCCTACAAATACTCATATTATTATTTATTATTATTATTATTATTATTATTATTATTATTATTATTATTATTATTATTTCACAGACTCTGATGATTTTTCTTCAGACTGGTTTTTGAGCTTCCCTCCGGTTTTGCAATGTGCTTGTTTAGACAAAATATTTATCGCTTAAACTAAGAATAAAAGACTTTTCCAAGCACAACAACTTTGATTTACCGATCTTAAATTCGTTAATATTCTCAGCTCGACACTGATTGGCCAGTGTGGCAACAAAAATCCACCGAGCGGAACTGGACCATTTCCCTCCATTGCATCACTGCCCCCCCCCACGACAATTAAAATAAAACAATGGAAAAAAACTTACATTTTAGAATAATAAAACTGTTGATAGAGTGGCACGGTGGCACAGTGGGCAGACTTGACGTTTGCTGCGTAGTAGAGCTGCACGATTCTGGATAAAATGAGAATCACGATTTGTCTGCTTTATAAAGATTAAAGAATAAAGATCACGATTCTTTTCACGGACTCATTCTTTCTGGATATTTTATTATTTTAAATATTTAACTCGAAAAATCAGGTTGTCAAACAGCAATATATTAACACATATTACTTATAATACTTTAAATGGAAATAAACTGAATGAAACATATTGTGACGGGGTAGAATCGAAATCACGATCTTTTAACGATGAATCGCTCTACTGAGTAGTGTTTGCATGTTCTCCCCGTGATGACGTGAGTGAGAGTGTGAATGTGTGTCCCGCTCTGTGATTGGTTGACTTCAAAACAATCCAGGATGTGTCCGCCTTCCTTTTTGGGAAGAGTTGCCAGGATTGGCTTCAGAAATGTAAAAGTGGTAAATGAAAAACGCATGAGACTATAACTCAGACTATAGTCGACTCTACAACTATAACGAACTCTGCTTATAACGGACTAATCTCCCGTGTCCCTCAAAGGACCAGGATTCCACAGATAAGCTGTAAATGAATAAGATGACCATCCCCCACACACGGGAAAACAGAAGATTATCAGTCATTTACAGCATCTTTATCTTCTCCTGTGGTGGTGGAGTGAGAATCGATATCGGAATCTCTTATTGAACAAAGATCCAATTTTCATTTGTCCTGCCGCAGCTTATCACAGTCAGTCGTCCTGCTGCTTAACCACTGATGGACATCCAGATCACCTTCACGTGTGTGTGTGTGTGTGTGTGGCACGACTGGACCGTCCCTCACAATCTTAATCTCTCCGTGTGTTAAATCTAAGTGGCCATAAAACCAGAGTGAAGAGAGATTAAGCGTTTAAGGGTGAAAGTGTTTGATCATAACAGTCGTGTTCACCAACCATGAGAATTATCCTCTAGCCCGCGGCCATGACAGAGCTCATGCGTCTTCTGGATGGACCTGCTCGAGGAACGGGGCCGGTGAGATGGTTTAGAAACCTCCATCGTACATGAAAAAACAGAGATTTGACTATGAGATGCTCTTAAAACCCTTTTGTTCAAAGAAACATCTGCCGCCTTAAAATCCAGTGGCTTATGTGGGAACTTTGGCTTTTAAATTTACTGATCAATTTCACTTTGTCAAGTCTGAGTTTGAGTGAGAACATTATGAAACTTTTGCACTAAGTACCTCAACTTACAACAGACCCCCATTTCGAAAATTTCGCGCTAAGTACCTCAACTTACAAAAGACCCACTTTACAAAAATGTCGCACTAAGTATTTCTCATAATTGTTACTGCGTTTTGCAAACGCGTGTGTAATATATTTATTTACCATGTGCGCCAAGAAAGTAATAGAGAAAAGTAATGAGAAGACAGCTCTCTTGTCGCTGTAGAACCCACGCAAGAGATAATAGAAAAGTTCTGCTACCTGCTACCATGAACATACTTAAACAAATAAAAACACGCTACATAAAAAGTAACAGCTAGAGCAGCTGCTCAACCCAAAAGGTAAAACCCATTTTTATTCTTTCGCTTTAGTACCAAAGTATTAATTTTTAATGTTTATATTACATTTACTATCGATATTTTATCATTTATAAAAGCATTATGTCTGAATATACGGAGGCTTAGGACAGATTAGAGCATTTACATGCAAAATGCGCCCCACTTCACAAATTTTGCTTTAAAAAGCTGGTCTCGGCACAAATTAATGTTGTATGGTGAGGTAAGCTACTTTTACTCTCTACTTGACTACATTTTTTGAGTATATGTACTCCTCACTCCACTACATTTGAGTGGACACTTACAAGTGAGGTAGAAATCACATTGAACGCAACAGCGTTTCATAAGTCGCTGCAGAGGCTTTAAATGTTAATTTGGCTGTCCATAGTTTTTTTCTACAATTCTTCATTAATGACCTGCGCCGTCTCGGAGATAGTTAGGTGGAACAAAGTACCAACAGGTGTATTAAAGAACCACAACTGGTAGAAATTGTTGTCGACAACTAAATATTCATTGTGAGCTGCGTGGGAACAATAGACGACAAAAGGTGAACACACAAAAATGACAAGAGCATCCTCTCATGATGTCAAAATCTCTTTGAAACGGAAAATGCAAAAACTGTTAAAATGCAAAAACTGTCAAACTCAGACACTGAAGGTGAAGAACTTAAAGGATTCTTGAAAGATGAATGCACTGTGTGTGATCATTTGTTTCTGTGTGTCACTGTGTGTTACAATGTAACAATGTTGAGTTATTGTGAAGAAGTATAATTATATATATATATATGTATATATATATAAGTTGAATTTCCAAAGTTTAGTTTTGCTTCATGTGTCTTATATTCTGGCACCTTAGAGTCAAAAAAAAAAATACAGTAAGACCAAAAAAATGGCCACTTATGCTGAGTATTTTAGATCACTTATTGTCTCAGTACCAACTAAACCAGTTGAATTAGAAGGCTCCAGATCGCCAGGGAAAGGCATCTCCATTTTCAGTCCTCAGCCGTAATTCAAGCAGTCATACTACAGCATCAATTACACCAGACGGATGTCAAAATGCTGCCTTGTGATCAAATCTGGGTCTGTGAGAGATTACCCGGGCACAAACCACAATAGAGCAGCGGCTGCAGGCTTTCATCAGGACCGTGTTAGGGATGAAGGGATGGATGTATTAGAGGCTGTGAACGAGTGAGAGAGCGAGAGAGCAGTGAAAAGCACATTACATAAGACAATGCCAGAGTGAGTCAAGGACATGGCACACATAGCACAGAAGGGATTCCCCAAACGATCAGAACAGGCAAGATTTTGCTGACAGTGACATCAGCGCTCAACGACTTAATCCTCCGAGACAGCAAGGGTTGTTCAGGTTGGGATGAAAATGCAACCGCGACAAAAACAACACACAGCACGGAAGAAGGTGAAGAGAAATAGAGGGAGACTCCGTTTAAACTCAATTAAAAGTCAAACTTGTCTTAGGAGACTTTATTGCTTTTTTATATTTCACTTTGCTGTCACAAATGTTGTACAAGGTTTTCCAGTTTGAACATTCTCCTGTCAATTTGTCTGTTCGTGCGTTCATCCTTTTTATCATTAAATCATTAACTCAATTCAACTCAGAAAATCACTCAACACATCAACCAAAAAAATCAATCAATCAATAAATCAATCAACCAACCAATCAATCAATCAATCAATCAAATAGACAAACAATCAAATAGACAAACAAACAACCAACTACTCAAATCAATGAACCAACACACCAACCATGCATACATCAAACCAACAAAACATTAATTTACCTACTCATCTTTGAATCAAATAATCAATTTCATCAATGTAATACTTAATCAACCAACCAACCAACCACAAATGGCCATTCGACCAATCAACCAACTAATACTCACTCACTCAACAAACCAACCAAACCACCACTTAATCAATCGGGCAACTGACCAATCAACAAACCATCACTCCCTCAACCAATGAAACAGTATATAAATGTACTAACCAACCAACCTTTCATTTAATCCATCAATCCACAAACTGACCAATCAGCCAGTATCCATTTAACCAACCTATCAACTCACCTATCAATCAACTAGCTAATCAACTACTCAATTGACAAACCAGCCAAACAATCCACCAATTCATCAACCAGTCAATCAGCAAATTCTGACCAAGCAACCAATCAACCCAACCAAACAAACAAACAACCAACAAATCAATCAACTAATCAATCAAGTAATAAATTCATCAAACAACATGCCAACCAATCAACCAACCAACCAAAGGGCTAATCAACTACTCAATCGACCAACCAGCCAAACAATCCACCAATTAATCACCCAGTCAATCAGCAGCTTTGACCAATCACCAACCAATCCACCAATCAATTAATCAATCAACCAACCAATCAGTCAGTCAACCAATCAACCAATTAATCCAACGTCAATCAGCAGATTTTGACCAATCAACCAACCAATTCACCAATCAATTATCAATTAATCAATCAATCAATCAACCAGTCTTAGGATCAGTCAGCCATATGAATTGGCTATCTATTCGATCCAATCCTAATTATTGATTATTACTCAGAACAGCAGTTCCAAAATGTGATGGCTGAATTATCAACTATTAGTATTTTCTGATCAAGCCATGCATATTTCCGATTCCTTTACATTCAAATCCCTCCGTTTCTCTCCGTCTTTCCCACTGGCCGGAATCTCACGATATGGCGCCTCAAGTTTCACACGTGGAACATCTTATCCAATAATATCCGGCCGCCCAGAGTCAGATATTGCATAGGTGAGTAATAAAAAGCGGGATGTATGGCCGCAGGACATGCATGAATTATTCAGTCTGAAGGACTCTTACGTAGCTCTGAATGAACACGCTAACGACACGTGCTCGTCTAACTGCCTCGCTCTCTCTCTCTCTCTCTCTCTCTCTCTGTCATCCATATTTAATGTCTCGGCTTTACTGTCTTCCCACCGCAGGGTCAGACACGTCAAGGTCATTATGTGAACGGGACATGCATCAAGTCTCTGATGTTTCTACCCGGAGGAGTACATCTGCCTTTTATGCATAGTACTGGTTAAAATATTGGATGGAGTTTAAACTCATGACCAAAAGGTTGAAGGTTTGATTCCTAAAAGTGTGTTTGAATCTCACAGCAGAGCAGGTTCCACAACTGAGGTGTCCTTCAGCAAGACACTGAACCTGATCTACTCCAGGGATGCGTGTGTGTGTGTGTGTGTGTGTGTGTGTGTGTGTGTGTGTGTGTGTAGGTGTGTGTGTGTTCTGGTTTGAAGTGCAAATGCAGAGCACTAATTCAAGTATAATTTCGACTCGACCTGGCCACTTTCTTCTTCCATCTTTTCATTTTCTTTCCTTTATTCCCTTCTCTTTCTTCCTGGTCATTTTTCCCCCATCACATTTAATTAATTTCATTCCTTTTCCCCATTTCCTAATCTTCTTGTGTTCTAAAACGTCATTTACTATCTTTGTGTCTGATTTATTAACTTTCTTTTTTTCTCCTTTACTTTATTCTCCATTCCATTCATTATATTTTCTAATATTGGTTCCAATATTTTCCTTTCCATTTCGTTTTAACCTTCTATTTATTTATTTATTATTTTTGCCATTCCATACCTTTCATTTTAATATACACATAAGTTTTGACTAGCATTATAGGGTTCAATAACAATGATTAATGATCAATACACACAATTCTACACATTGTTACATAATTACAGAATGTGACATCAAATGTTGGTTGTGGGTTCGTTTTTCGGCTATGTTGGTTGGTTGTGGCTTTGGATGAAAGCGTCTACCAAATGACTGTAATGTAAAGTTATGCTTAAGACGGGCAGCGCTACTTGTTCATTATGGTCTGTGTTTGTTGGTTCATTATGATGTGTGCAGTGCGTTATGGTGATGTTTGTTTGTTTATTTATTTGGATTTGTTGTTGCTGTTGTGACGTGAAATTTCCCCGCTGTGGGACTAATAAAGGATTTTTCAATTCAATTCAATTCAATTCAAAGTAAAGTAAATGACATTTACTTTACTTTACAGTCCATTGGCAGACACTTATTTTCCCAAAGTGACTTGTACTTCAATGACAGTGACATTAATTTCTTTTAATTTGACTTGACACCAAAACTCCTGATTTTCTACTGTTGGTTTCTGTAAAAAATTCAGAAAAATAAAAAGTTTTACTGTTTCGTAAAGAAATTCACTAATTAGTGCACATCAATTTCCCTTCAGTGGAGCTGTTGTTCGGCTTTAAACTACAGTGTGAGGTAAATCGAGCTGAAGACAAAATGTAGTCAAAATTTCTGATGCAAAGTGGAATAAGAATGCAATGAAAATAAATCCGAGGCTGTGAATTCAAAAGAAAGTGGAAGTTGAGCAAACTTTTCCAATCAGGCTTTTTTAGTTGACTAACAAAACTCGTCTCCGGGTTGTGTAAGGCAGTGTAGAAGACAGAGAAGACCACTCTTATCTCCCACCTAATGAAAAGGAGGAATCCATCTGCACCTTTGATGGATGATTCGAATGTTTTTAATAGGCCTTTAGAGGGCGGTGGGGGAGGGGGGGTGTAAGCGAACAAGTGAGAGAGTAAATGAGAAAGAGAACCCGACAAGCTGAGAGAGATGAAGACAAAGAACCAGAGTCCGAGAAAGAACACGAAAGGGCAATTGACAAAACGACCACGAGAGGAAGGAAAATGGGAAAGTGCAGCTCCTTTTAATAGAAACACAAGGAGAACGAAGCTTATGATGGAAATCAACTCGGGCTGGAGTGAAAGTCTGACTGTAGCTCCACTCGCAGCCGTTTTAATGAGGCGGCGAGGGAACGGGCTGCGATGGATGGTCACAAACCTTCTACTGATCACAGCATCCCAACCCCGCTGAAATTACCTTAAATAATAGAAATCAGGCAAATGGCCAAAAGTGTAAAAAAACGAAGCTCGGGTCCGCAGGAGCCACAGGAACTTCCTCACAAAGCCATCAAACCCACAGTGTGTGGATCTCAAGAGCTTCACGGGTTATACCCAGAGCGGCCCTGACGCCTTCAACGCGGAGATCAAGGGGATACAACACAATTAGTCTGATAAAATGTGAAGTCTTGAACGGTGAATACTGCTCATTAATGGAGAACTTGAAACTAAAATTCTGAAAAAAGACTTTACAGAAATAAGTCTGATCGTCTCCAAGAGCAAAACCTCCACACTCGATTACACATCCTCCACACATTACAGAGTCTGTAACAAAACTACAACGAAGTGAAGATCAGAAAGGAATCACTAAGAACAATTGCTAAATGTGATCATGCAAAAGAAAAAATTATAACTGCTTAAACTTTCTCCAACGAAGGGTCAAGTTGAACGTGATTGAGTGTCGAAAAACCCCTACTGAATCAAGGGAATTTAAACAGAGTGTCCTAGACAACATCCTGGACAAAGTTCGAAAGAGTTGTCGCATTGCATTTGGTTCAAGGCATCACATCGGAAGAAACTTGAAAGTATCAAATCGCGAGATCCACAAATTGCAAGGCCAAATCGACAAGTCCATTCATTCGTGGTCGACCCTCCCACTGATGCTGATTGGCTTGTTATGTGATGCGAAAGACCTTGTGAATTGACCTTGCCAATTGAAATTCTGAGTTTCTGCGTGTCCAACACGAGCCCAAAACGACAGCAAATGTTGCGTTGCCGTTTCATTTGGCACCCTCCACATTGGCACCCCAAACACAATTCAACTCTTTTGAGTTCTATTCGAAAGGTCACTCCAAAGTTTCCACAAAACCAGAACATGCTCTTTATTGTTTCGTGGTACTAGTTTATTTCCATGGTCACATTTGGCCTACTGAGCTACTACTGCAGTGTGCCAAAGATCCCATGTCCCTTTGTTGAGGCATTCTGCCGCTCATTCAGGGCCTAAAGACACTGTCCCTCCAGCTCATCCAGGATCTTCTCTGGGTCTCCTCCAGGATGGTCCGGAACATCTCCGCTTGATGCCCAAGCCACCTCCGACTCTATTCAGTTCATCACAGGTGACTGAGCTAATCAAGTTTCAGTCTAGTCAAAAAACGGCGTCTCAACACGACAAGATGTTGAGCCATGGAATTCTGAACCTTCAAGGCAAAGTAACTCAGCTTTCCAAATTGAGATGCCAAACTAGCGGCTTCCATTCTCTGAAACGTTGCTTCGGGGCACCTCCGTTCTCGAGAAAACAAGATGAGAATCAGTTCAAGGAATAGAACAGACGAGACTGGAAGGAACATCCAACAGAGAGAGAAGCATTGAAGTCGCTGAGAAGCCGAGGAGCATTGACCCTGCAGCAACATCTCAAGCCCTCGCTGGGCTTCCCGTTCATGGCCTGCGAGGGAAGAGTGATTGAAGGATGTCGCCTGTCAGGGGCGCTGAAAAGAGCGGCCCACCGGGGGTCAGAGAGGAACTCATGAATTTATAAAAGCACCTCTACAAAGAACCAGCAAACGCGACAGCGAAGAGCTTTCCTGAGTTAATGGACGACTCAACTCTACCCGGAACTTCACTATTAATCAGGGGAACCAGTACAAATGTAGTGTTTCAGCGAAAATACGAATGTATGTATTAGTTATGTTTTTTCAGTGTTATACCTTATATACCAGGGGTTGGGAACTTTTTTTGCAGAGAGAGAGCCATATAGGTCACATACCGTATTTATGTGAATTTTTCACATTTCCGACGCTCAAAAACGTAGGGGCTGCTTATAATAGCCGATTTCAAAAATGCACGTAAATATAAGCCCCGTTTTTCAGTATTTCAAGTAAGGAACAATCACAAATAAACGGAAACATGATGTCTTTATGCAGCGGCGCGTGTGTGTCTATATAATGTAAAACAGTGACGTACAGTATAAGCTTTTTTTGGCTAATTAACAGAAATAAAGAAACATTAGACACGCAGCAACACGTAAAAAACACAAATAAAATAACACTGGAAGAAGTAAGATTAAACTAAATACAGTGCAATATTTTTGTTCTACGCAAACAGAAACTACAAACCACTTCCGCTTAGCTTAGCGCTAACAAATGAGTCCAACTTGTAATCGCAAAACGAGTCTAAACAAGTCTTTCACTTTGAAAAAAAAAAACACTTCGCAAAAAGTAAAAAATCCAAGGAACAGACACAATTAAAACGCTCTGTCTCCTAAACAGGGGATAATAATCCTTCGCTTTGATTCTCTTCACAGCGTCGGATAAAAACAGCTTGACAGATCTTGGGAAAGGAAGTTTTGACCACTAGGATCTACATTTTCTATTATTCAAATAAAACGATATGAAAAAGAAACAAGTCACAAGTTAGGTTTGTTAAATTAAAAAAATAATTGTATTTTTAAGATGATATTAACAAAACTGAACCAGAAACGTTAATAAAGAAAAATCAAGGGGGTGCTTATATTCACGTAAATACAGTAATTAAAGAATTTTACTCTGTGAGAGCCAGAGAGAATGTCCATTTCTGTTGACCAGTACGATGCTCTTAGTCTTTCTTTAAACCATCTTCGTCGATAAAAGGGTTTTTGCAATTAGCTAGTGGACTAAATTAAGAACTATCTAATCAAAAAGTCGCGTTGACCCGAGGACAGCTGTGATTGGCTCCAGCCAGAAATGAATGGATTGAAAACAAGAGAATGTTTTATATTTTAACGTTATTATATTTTTATTAAAGCTTTGTCTTCAAGCTTGATGCAGCCATCAAAAGAGCCACGCACGGCCCGCGAGCCACAGGTTCCCGACCTCAGACTTAAAATATCAGTTTTCACATCTCATTCGTTTAACTCTTTCAAAAGGTCTCAGAGTGGTTCGGTGTGCGTATGTGAACATACATTTCAGTTTCAGTTTCTTCTAAAACTGTGATTCCAACTAATTTGCTGAGTGTTAATTGGCCCCAGACGTGAACATTGGCACGTCTAGCCCTGTGATTGGCTGGCTTTGGCCTAGAGACGCATATTAGTATTTTAATTTGACCTTGAATTGCTGGCGACCTTCATTGTGATATTTTGTTCTTTAAAGCAGTTAAAATGACGGGTGTTATTTATTTACAGGCTCGAGACTTGTAAACCGGGTTCTTGGTTTGGACAGAATGTGACGAGGATTCTTTATCTCGGCCTTGCAGGGTCGGGCGTGGCCAACCAGGCGTGACCTCTTGTGGTGATGTCAGGAGGCGCCACTCTCGTTTCATCACCACTCCGGAGCATCTCCACTCACATTTGCATAGAAAGATGCAGGAGGCGGGGTTTTCCCCAGTTTAGCTGAATAAATGAATGTGTTATGATGCGTGTTCCTGAAAAGCAGCCGCGCTGTGTACGGAAACTCTCAAAGCATTTGCCGTGAATTATTAAAGCTACATGAAACATCATGCTCTGAAATGCTCCGGAAAGCGATTTGGTGTATGTGTGCGTGTGTGTGTTTGCGTTTTATTCCGTCACCCACAGGGTTTATTGCATAAATGAGGTTCATGTTTAGTTTGAAAGACGCTTTTCGTCTCATGGATCTGTGCAAAACAAACAGAATTATTTAAATGTATCATTGGCTATGACACGGAGTCTGAATGAGACCTGAGAGCAAGCCACAAGTCATCAATGTCTAGGGAAACAAATTGCATTTTTTTTCAGAAAGGGTGCATATTGTGTGTGAAAAGGCCAGAGTGTCGTACAGTAGAACCTGCGCTGGCATTTACACTACAGAAAAACATCAGCGCCAATCCCTGAAGGTCACAACATCTAGAGTTCAACAGCAGAGTAATGAAGAGCCCGGGGAACCAGAACCTCAACCTGACACCAGCTACAGACATGAAGAGTGTGTGTGTGTGTGTGTGTGTGTGTGTGTGTGTGTGTTAATCACCGGTTATGTGCTGCTGTCTGGTGCTGACCCGGTCCGCTCTCTGGACAGAGCAGCAGAGGTGCATCATGCTCATCATGGTGAGGATCATCATCACACTCTGTAGCAGCAGCGGCAGCTCGAACCGTTTCCCCATCCTGCGGGAGATTTAAAAACATGGGATTTAGCGCCACCGTGTGGAACGACAAAACACTGCAGTTCACGCACTCTGCTCTTGTTGTTATGAGGCGCGGATGTGGACAAAAGTTACATGTTTTGGTTTGGGATTTTTTGCCAAACACTTTGATTTGAAACCACGTGATTTAGCGCCACCGTGTGGAAAGACACAACACTACAGTTCACGCACACCTCTCTGGCTCCTAATAACTGTATGCGAACTAGATTCCTGTACAAATTGTGACGTGAAATGTCCCCGCTGTGGGACTAATAAAGGATTTTTCAATTCAATTCAATTCAAAATGCCCCCTAAGGAATTCTATTATGAGGCGCAGTGGTGGACAGAAGTCACAATTTTGTTTGTGATTTTTGCCAAAACATTCTAACACTTCATCTACTTTGATTTGAAACCACTATGCTTTAGCGCCACCGTGTGGAACGACACAACACTGCAGTTCAGGCACTCTGCTCTTGTTGCTATGAGGCGCGGATGTGGACAGAAGTCAAATTTTTGCTACTGATTTTTGCCAAAAAAAATCCAACACTTCTTCCACTATGATTTGAAACCACGTGATTTAGCGCAACCGTGTGGAACGACACAACACTGCAGTTCACGCACACTGATCTGGCCCCTAATAACTGTCAGGACTTGATCTCCTGTACATTCGCATCTATGGAATTCTATTATGAGGCGCAGATGTGGACAAAAGTCACATTTTTGTTTGGGACTTATGCCAAACAATTCGATCGTAATGGAATCAATATAGAGCCAAACATATCAAACGTAAATTACTAAGAAACATTCTCACCAGCCAATCAGAGTAAACATTGTCACCAGCCAATCAGAGTAAGGGTGACCCTTGAAGCTGTGCCAGAAGTTAAAAAAAAAAAGTGAAACGATGGAAAAAAAAAATAAAAAAGTTTCAAACAAAATGTAAATGTGAAGCATTTTTGTTTGATTCTTGGAAATCTACGTTTGATACTAATCTGATTCCATAGATCTTTACTAATTCTAACACTGTAACTTTTAGAAAACTTAGCCAGGATGACATACTAATATTCCACATATAATAGGTGTCATAGACTGAGGAACTATACATAGATTTTATGGTTTAGAACACACAGCTAAAGAAATGCTTCATCACATCCCTAAATATTCTTCATAAACACACATTTTCTACCAACAGCATAAAATTATAATTATCTGTACAAATTGCAAATTGTATGTACCGTACATCAGGTTCACACTGTTTCTTAAAGTTATTTTATATGCAGGTGAGGTGAATTTTCTATATTTATGCTCAGAATCACATCAAATCACATAAAAAAATAATTTTCAAAATTTAATGATAAACAATTTAATTAGATAATTAAAGTTTCCTGTTTTACAACTACCGGTACATTTCTGTAATTTATTTCCAGGTATTTAACACTCTATCATTTGGTCCCGGGGGTTAAATATGGTGTAAACTTTGCTACCTTCTTATGTCGCTTTTGTCTATGTCCATGTCTCATAAAAGTAACAGCCAATCAGAGGGCAGACATGAAGCAGCATCATTATTCACACACAATTAAAATGAGTGTTAAAGACGAGGACGAGCTTATCATTTCCGCTCAGTTTTCAAGTCGAGTCTTGATAAGTTAAAAACTAGTTTGTTAATGAAATAGATTGTTTTTGATCTTGGGCTACTTTAGTAGAAACTTGTATTTGAAGTATTGAGTTTTTTACTTTACTTGAAAAGTATAGAAAAGTCTTAAAAATATTTTAAAATTCTTTCTATATCATTAAAAACTTTCAACCGATTTAAGTTTTAGGAGCTGTCGTAGTGGGCGGGATGACGGCGGGCATCTGCTTTGCGATGGGTTCAATTTGACCAATCAGAGCAAGGAGTCCAAAAAGTGCCAAAAAAGTTTGTACTCCAGCAGAAGAGATTTGAGTGCGACTGCGCATCGATTTGCACACGAGTTTAGCTGCATCGTAAAAGTGCTGGATTACGATTGCCAGGGGCGTGGAATCGAGATTGCGATCTTTTAGCGATTAATTGTGCAGCTCTAACACACACACACACACACATTTGTGATATGTTTTGATTTTGAAAAGTCCACCTCACGCATATCTAAATTTTCGATCAAGCTAATCTTAAAGCGTCAGATTTTATCGATCACTTGCTTTTAAGTAAAAATCCATCAAACTCTAATTGATAAAATCGAGATGTGAAAAATACAAAATTACTTTACTTTACTTTACTTTTCCAAATGCAGACGCTGTTATCCAAAGCCACCTACATTTCATTACAAATTTTTCTTTCTGATAATTCGAAATTAATGTTTTATATTTTACAGACATTCAAACAGACAATGTTTTATATTTTACTCTGTCTCCACTCATCAACCAATCGAGAAGCTCTGACCAGAAGAAGATGCGCAGTATGTTGGCGAGGAGCAGCACTAGACAGACTCGGGTGGAGAATCCCTCTGCGCTGCTGGTCCTCTGGATCTCCTGGTACTGTGGAACATACGGCAGCGTGGCACCGAACACCATCACGCCAGACGCCAGCCAGGAGAGGAGGAGCCACCAGCTCTCAGTGTCGTCTTCAGAGCCTTGATCCATCACTCACGCTTCACCAGGACCTTTCTCAGGTTCAACTCCCATTCTCTGAGCAGCATAGAACACACACACACACACACACACACACTGGATATAATGTATGCATATATATTTGGGGAATTTGTCATTTGTTGAGGGTCTTGCACAAACTGGAGAAAATATA
>CM051501.1:24040888-24133021 GCA_028031935.1 Paedocypris micromegethes | reverse complement strand
CAAACACACACACACACACACACACACACACAATCTCATTCTTAAACATGCTAATAAATAGAGAATAATCTATGAAAAAAAAAACTTTATTTTAGAACAATACGAAATGGACATGTTGGGTACAATGTGAACAATTATTAAACCTAAAACTCTAAAATATGTTAAAGCATTTAAATGACAGCACCTCCTTTGGAATCAGCAGGAGTTTGAAAGAATCCAAAGAACGAAACATCCAAAGAACAAACCAGCTTTAGAAGACAAAATCATTCTCAGTCATGTTGACGGCCCAAGCAAACTTGTCCCTGTGAGTTTTGTTGTAAATTTTGTCCAACGGCACCTCCATTTTCTTACACCTACAAGCAGAAACGGCACGACACATTAAAAAATATATAAGCACAATAAATCATTCTACATGCCACTATATTAAGGCTTAAGATAATAAAGAGAATAAAAACGTTCCACGGCCCCCCAAGTATTATTTTAAAATGCCTGCATAGAAAACTTTACGCTTTGTGTGTTCAACTTTTTGTGGTCATGATGGGCGGAGTCTGAACACAATAAGCTTGGCTCGGAGTTAAGAGATAGCACTGATGGGCGGAGTCAGAATAGCCAGATGAATATTTTGGCATACACACACGCATAATACACACATATATGTATATAATATGATATTATGTTTATTTATATGATTATTTATTTATACAGATGTATATATATTTTCTATTCTTGTACATATTCTTTCTGCTGTTGTACGCAATCTCCGAAAAGATGCGCTGTGGAACAAATGGAGGTATTTTCCATTCCATTCAATTGAATCTATCATTTATTCACACTAAAGTTATAGTGTGTACATACATACTTTGTGTGTGTATATATAGTATAGATTACCTGATGAACAGACAACATGTAATAAGGAATAAGTTCAGCTGGCTAAGGAGTGAAGGGCGGAGTTAGAGTGACACTCAGCTGGACATAGTAGTGGTGGGCGGAGTCAGGATAGCAAGATGAACAGACAACATGTAATAAGGAATAAGTTCAGCTGGTAGATGGTAGTGATGGGCGGAGTCAGTGTACAAATACTCTCAGCTGGACACAGTAGTGATGGGCGGAGTCAGAATGGCCACATGAACGGACCACAACATTACAAAGTTTCTGTGTCATTATCTGTTTTCAAGCATTAATATTTTGACGTGAATATTATTTTGATGTCATGCAGCCTCACCAGGCCACGCTGATACGTGGGTCCAGATAGTTGAGTTTGGAGGTGCTCAGGGCGATTTGCTTGTTCTCCTCCCGGTCCGTGGCCTGGACCTCCATCTTCAGCAGCTGCTCCTCGCACCTCTGCACTGCCTTCTTCTTCTTCTCCACCACACTGGACACAAACACCGGAACGTCCACTGCAATCCGAGAACTAGAGGAACCAACACTGACGTTAAAAGTTTGGGTTCCGAGCTGCCTTTGGCTTTCTTCTTGGCCTCCTTGAGCTCCTTCTTAGCCAGCGTGAGCTGCTCCTTCCTGCCGTCGATCTGAACGGAGAGACAAACGCATCCTGCATTCTTTTCGTTCTCTCCTAGGTGAACTGAATCTGAAGTACCTTGGCCTGCAGGTTGGCCATGGACTGTTCGAAGGTCTTTGGCGGCGCCCGCTGGTGGTTACACAGAACTGCAACTGCACGATTTGCGCGGTTGTATGAAAGCAGCTTTTCCGCCACACTGTCCTTCCCTGTGATGGAGACGACAGGCTAACACACACACGTCCTGGGCGAAATACATCATCTGTTTTTGGTCGCGGACGCGTTGCTGTGAATAATACAGCATTTTGTGTTTTATATTTATATATTTAAGTTTTAGTTCCTACATGAAACAGAAAGGCGCGTCATGCTAAATGACGTGCAATGCACAATAGAAATAACATGTATAAAATAAATAAAAGCAGGTTTAAAGTAGTAATTTTAAGCAAAAAGTTAAAAAACATGAACATATGCATACACATAAATGTATGTATACACACACACAACATTTATATGATATTATTATTTTATGTTTATGCATTTTTGTTTACACGTTTATTTATTTTTATAGATGCATGTCTATATTCTCTATTCTATATATAATTTCTGCTGTTGAAAGATGCAATTTCCCCATTGTGGGACAAATAAAATAATTTTCAATTCAATTTTCTGAATAATTTCAACATTTGCGCAAACAAACAACTCAGTAATTACTGAATATGTTTACAGTAAGTTATATACACTAAAGTTAAATGTGTGTGCATATTAAAAAAAAATATATATATATGTGTGTAAAGAAAAGTAAACAGTTTATCTATATACATGTTATTAGATATATGTATGTAAATATGCACAATGTAGTATATATTTATATATACTGTAGTAAATATTTCCCAGCTGTTTTGCTTTTTAATATATGCACACACGGTTCAAACATTCCGGAAATTGCTCTTGCAGGATTGTCCGTGATCACGCGTGACCAATTGCAGGACGCCACTAGAAAAACAAAACTCATTTTAATGGCCAGACCTGTGAACACACACTATACAATACTAAACACAATATTCACACACCAAACACACTTTAGCGTCAAGTTTCCCTAAACGCTGAACTCCGTCCACATGGGTCACAGAGTTGTTGACTCACGGTTGCTGAGCTCCTGGAGCTGCTCCTGCAGGGTGATGGAGGCGTTGTACGTCCTGAAGACCTTGGCCGTCAGTCCCGGCATCAGAGAACTCAGGTGTTTGTTCAGAACCGCAGTCTGAGGAGAAAAAAACAGCACATGGTGTTTACAAAAAGGATGTGCTGATCCAAATGTCAGTATCAGGATTGAATTGAAGGATCGGCATGAATGAGAAATAAAACTAATGATCAAACTGAAATAAAAAAAGCAGAACATTTATAATATTAACAAAAAACTATTGTAACAAACCAAACCCAAGCGGAGATGAGCTTATCTATTATAAAGTGTCGATTTATGTTATTTTACAATAATGTTATTTATGCTGTTTTTTTTAAACGGTGTTAAACGTTTAAAAAATAAAAATACCTAAAAGTATTTTTTCACTTTGAGTGGTCTCCTGCTCGTCTTAGTGTAATCTACATATTAACAAAAAATGATGTAATCCTACAGGATGTGAAAATGATCGTGTCTCAGCTGATGTTCACAACACAGAGGACGTGGGTTCAATCCTCAGGAATAGTGAAGGTGTGTGATCCACATTTGACTTATGTGCAAAACTTTAACCTGATGAATGAAACTGAAGTGAATTTGTAATCTCTACCCCAATATAAACACAAAAAAAGCATAAGGAACTACTAAGCACAAACTTAAATTCAAGTATATTTATATATACGAAATTCTAGTATAAACGCCTGGATAAGGAAGACAATATCAATAATTCATGATCAATAAAGCTCTAATTTAACCCTCCTTTTATGTTGTTAAAAGTATGTATTCACTTAGAAACTTCTGTTTGGCTTTTTTGGTGTAATCATTTTAGAAAAAAAACTGACCCGTGTTAAACGTTTAAAATACTTCAGTATTCTTTCACTTTGAAACTTATTCTGCTTGTCTTAGTTAGTGTAATCTACATATAAACAAAAATTGTTCAGTTCACATATATGTAACCCGCATTACATGTTTTTTGTTATTTAGATAATGTTCGGGTCATTTTGACTCTTCAGACACAACAGAAGCTAAAAAGAATCAAAAGATTTGAATACTATTTGCTTTTTTGCAAGAGTGAGACATAATACACCTCACACACACACACACACTATTTTGGGGAACTTTCTTACATTTACATAATAAAAGGCCCCCGGGTCAAAGTGACCCATGAACATTATTGATGTTCCTCTGAAACTGAAACGTAGGTTTGAGCAAAACACATGTCGTACAGCATCCAACCACTAGATGGCACTAATGCATTGATTGTAAAAAATAAAATAAAATAAAAAAAAAAGGTGAAAAATACAAAAGTGGATTTTTCAGTTGGAACTTCAGCAGCAGTTGTAGAACTGAGAAAGCCTATAAGTTAATGTCGCGTCTGGATTTTACACGCTCGACGTTAGAGACGCTATCGGTAAGGAAGCCGACAATCACGGGCTGGGAACAAGCTGCTCACTTTGCGTTCCGTTTCCTGGGATCTGAACACGACGTGACTTGGTCGAATCATTCCAAGGACACGGAGCGCAAGTAACACTGCGCCATTATTAGCCTTCAGTTCACTATTCACGAGATGCTAAAAACCCAAACGGTAGGTAAAATACCGTACGACTCGGGCTATAAGGTTAAATTTGACATTTTCTGAAATCAAATGTGAGCCTTATAATCCTGATTATAATAAATGCGCCATGTGTGTGAAAAAAACTGATTACAGTTCCACTAGTCCTTATCCTTTACTGTAAGTACATTTGTTTACAATCATCTACAATCGAAACACACGGTAATTATTTTAAGCAGAATTTAAAACGTTTTGAGTGTCTAAAAATAAATACCAAAAAATGAATTAAGAGCGTGTTTGCCACATCTATGCCAACAAGTGGAATTGAGATATAAATAAAGATCCCAAGATGTCCGGAAAGCAAAAAAAGACGTTTCAAAGATGGGAAAGCGAATACTTGTTTGTGCTTTAAAACCGGTATGTTTTTGTGTTACGAGGCGGTGTCGGTGATCAA
The DNA here is from genome assembly GCA_028031935.1 of Paedocypris micromegethes. NCBI lineage: Eukaryota > Metazoa > Chordata > Actinopteri > Cypriniformes > Paedocypris > Paedocypris micromegethes. Next base: position 24,128,331 of record CM051501.1, on the reverse strand, counting down.
CGAATCTGAGTCGACATTTTGATGCCAAACGCAGAGCTAAGTACGCTAAAGCTAACCTTCGGGAAAAGCAACAAATGGCTCAGAATCGCAAGAACATTTAAACGGTGTGTAATTTAATGATTGTGCTTGTATTTTGTTTTGCGTTTATCATTTTTTAGAACATGATCAATCGACAGCAGTGAGAGAATCTACTATCGTAAAGTAGAGATTAAATAGTGAATTGAAGGCTACTATCGATAGTAGATCTTTAGGATCACTCAAGTCACATTTTTGTATTTTGCTCATTTTATTTGCATTTTATTTTCCTTGCTTTTTATTCATATTCTTATCCTTATCTATTTATTTAGTGTTTTATTGCTTTTTTTATCTGTTGTCTTTTTATTGCATCTCTTTCTCGCATGAACCCCCCTGCCACATGTCTAAATGCTGGACATTTCATTGCATGTTGTTCCATGTATAATGTGTGCATGACAAGTTCGGCGGGCTGGATTAAAACGTTTAACGGGCCGCAGTTTGCCCAGGGTTTGGGTTAGATTCATACTTCATCCAAAAGGTCATGGGGTCGAATCCCTAAGCAGAATGAGTAGATCCTTTCGATTGCAAATCCAACTTTCTATCACTAGGCCACAAATGTCTTAGGATTTTGTCTTTTTCTCAAAACCGCAAGAATCAGCGATCCGTCAGCGCAGAGCGTCTTGAGAACAGGAAAGGGGAAAAAGAAAAAAGAAAGGAAAGAAATGGATGAGCAGCTGTCTCCGCTCCCGAATGTCACACTCACGTTGAGCCGATCAAACAGGTCGTCTCCTTCCTGCTTGTTCTCCATGAAGAGTTGGAGATTCTTGAAGACCTGAAAGGGAAAACACAAGTTTGGCGTGTTTATCACACACACGCACGCACGCACGCACGCAGCAGCCGAGGCCCAGAAACGAGACGCTCTCAATTATATTTGACATTTCGCACCAGTCCCGTTCCCTCTCCGACTAAACAAACCGGCTAAAATATGCATGGAACTAATTAATGGCAGCAGATGTGGTGCTTTTAAATCAAACTCATTTGAATAACAATTTATCCTTGAGCCAAATACAGGAGGAAGAACATAAACAGTTTGCTGGCCGGGCGCTGACGGAACCGATGTTTTTCCACGCTGACGACTCCAGCGTCAGAAATGATTTATCAGTTTGTACAACAATCTCAACGAAGGAAGTTCCATTTGGTTCCTGCAAGGCCGGATGATACCACGACTCCATTCTGCTGATGGGGTGATAGAAAGACAGACAGACAGACAGAAAACATTAGAGACCGATAACGGAAAGACAGACCATCATACAGACTAGCGGATAAGACAAACTGATAGCAGACAGAGTAAAACAAACAGATTGTTTAAACACTAAAGATTGACAGGTAGACGATTGAAGATGTGTCACAAAACAGACAGACCCAAAGTGGAAGAATCAGGTCAATGGATTGATGCTGTAGTTAAAGGCGGCACAATGGAGCAGTGGGCAGCGCGAGTGGACGCTGGCGAGTCTGGTGGGCAATTGGTATGTGTACAAGATAGTGTATGATAATAGTTACAAGAAAGAAACAAGAAAGAAATAAGGAGGCGGTGGAGAGAGAGAAAGGACTGATTGCAAAAGATTATTACAAAGAGACACAGAGAGTGATAGACAGACTGAAAGAATGAAAGAAAAAGTAAGCGAAAAAGTGAAAAGGAAAAAAGATAGAAAGAAATAGAAAGTAAGATGGAAAGAAAGAAAGAAAGAAAGAAAGAGAAAGGAAAAGAGAAAGAAAAAAGGAAAAATAGAGAGAGATAAACAAAGAAAGATAGAAAAGAGAGAGAGAAAGAAAGGAAAATAGAGAAAGAAAGAAAGAAAGAAAGAAAGAATGAAAGAAAAAGAGAAATAAGGAAATAAAGAGTACTGATTCCAAAAAAAATGTTAGAGAGAGACACAGAGTGTGTTCCAGACAGGCAGGAAAAGAAAGAATGATAAATAGACTGGTATGTAGTTAGACAGCCTGTAGATAGACATGGGCAGACAGACAGAAAAAGAAAGAATGATAGATAGACTGGTAGTTAGTTAGACAGACAGACAGTCATTGGATAGACAGAGAAAGAAAGAATGATAAATAGACTGGTAGGTAGTTAGACAGACAGTCATGGGATAGACAGAAAAAGAAAGAATGATAGACTAGTAGGAAGTTTGATAAAGCAGACATTTGTAGGATAGACATGGACAGACAGACAGAAAAATAAAGAATGATAGATAGACTGGTAGTTAGTTAGACAGACAGACAGACAGACAGCCATGGGATAGACAGAAAAAGAATGATAGACTGGTAGTTAGTTAGTCAGACAGACAGACAGCCATGGGATAGACAGAGAAAGAATGATAGATAGACTGGTAGTTAGTTAGTTAGTCAGACAGACAGACAGACTGGGAAACTGTCTCACCCTTTTGGTCACGGGGACCTTGTTGTAGTAGCGGATACAGTCTTTACCCAGGAAGTCAAACTCCACCACACAGGCGTGTCCGTCCAGCGTGTCGTGTAGCGTGATGTGCTCCACACGCAGAGAGCAGCAGCCCACCGTGTCAGCCGTCTCACCCTCTTCCTTCTCATTACCCGCTCTCAGCGCCAGCTGCACCACACACACACACACAGGTCAAACAGCCGTAGTTAACCCCCGATCTCCACATTAAAGCCAAGCGCAAGAACAGAGAACCCGGGCCTTGCTTGAGAGCAAACATCATTGAGAATAAATCTTAAACGCGTAAATCTAGAAATAAAAAGTTCAAGTTCTGAGCATTTGTAAAGCGCACAAAGAAGAAGACATTTTGCAGCAGCCCCGCAAAATTTTCAAGAAGCAGGTCTATTTTCCTACCGCTAACATGCAGGGAGATGAAAGAGTCCAGACATGTAAAAAAAAAAAAAAAGTTGTTTATTCTTCCAAATTATAAAATAAGCCTGTCTTCTCTCAGAATGGCGATGCTTTTTCACAAGTATCACAAGTGTCGCCAAATAGAGCCGCCATCTTGAAATGTCGTTGTGCAAATCCCTGAGACTTCCGGAATATAGATTACAGAAATCTCAGGGATTTTGCATGACGTCATTTCGAGATGGCGGCAACCGTTCTATCGTTTTTTTTTTTTTGTACATTTATTACCAATATTTTATTATTTATAAAAAAATGCCGGAATTTACAAAGTCATGGCACGCATTAGATGGATTACATGTAAAAGGCTCTCGGCACGGATTAATTTCCGTTATTTATATATAAAAGAACCGTTATTATTTTGCCGTGAAATATTTTGTCCTTAAACAGCTGCTCCGAGCCTCTCGATTGCTCTAAATCACCTCACTGGGCTGTTCTTCTTCACAACTGTTGATTTAAATAAGCTTATAATATGCATTTAGAGTTTCGGTTTCTATGTGTGTGTGTGTGTGTGTGTGAGAGAGCATTGTCCAAACGTGAGAAAACCTTGATGTTGCTAAGTGACGGCAAGGGAGTGAAACGGTTTTATCTCTAGCACTCTGACGTGACGCGCTGTGATTCGCTAATGCTATGCTTTGCTATATATAGTTTTAATAAACTGGAGTCTGGGAGTAGACAGTACAGAGAACGTCAAAACGAAGAGAGTAAGCTTTGGGCACTTCCCAGACTCGATTGAATTTCACAAACCATGTGTTGAAGTCATTATTTCTAGAATAGGTTTCGGACGGCAAGATCCATCGTACAGCGAATGAATGAGAGAGAAAGACTGGAAGCGTTTCTGTGATGATGCGTGTGCAGTGTGTGAGGCCTGACCTTGTCGATAAAGTAGAGGGCTACGGCTCGCTGGCGCGCACCCATCTGTTTGGACTTCAGGTCTCGCTGGTACTGGGATCGAATGGCATCTACGCACGACTTGAGCTTCCGAGCCACCTCGTACTTCTCCCAATCCTTCTCGCCCTGCGGAGACGGAGAACTCACCCAGCACGTCGCGGTGATGAACGCGGTGCAGGAGAACTTAACCTTTGCTAATTTACCACTTAAAGCAACATGATGGTGATAAATGGACCGTGGTGCTGGGATTTAAAACAAATGTGGTGATGGTGGAGGAGAGGAAGTGATGTAAATCTCGCAGACGTCTCCATCCGTCACGAGTGATGGGAACCACCACTTTGCATGGTGATTTAATTAATGAGAGGAAGTGAGCGGAACAAAGACAAAGATGACGTTCGTCCCAGTGCGATTCGGCGGAATGTGAGTTGAAATTACATATATTGTGATGAAGGTGACACTTTCCTTTCTCTCATTCACGCACTGCTAAAACAATTCCCCTTCAAAAATCGGCATTTTGTTTGGCATCAGAAATCTTCTAGAGATCTCTAGAGATCCACCTTAAGTTTGGAGTTGGCGTTGAGCATCACGTATTTAAAAGAGCCCTGGACGTTCTCGGTCCAGCTGGCGAGCCACGTTACGGTGTCGTCGTTGCGAACCTCCTTCCAGCGATGGCCTGCAGGGGGCTCTGGAATGTGGGAATTTCTGCCGGGAAAATGAATAGTTAATTACAATATCATCAGAGAGATCAATTGATCTGAAAAATGCATCATAATCATCATATACACACAGACCGATATTGAGATTGAGACTGTCATGCTGTTCGGTCTTAAAGTTTCTTTATATAGCCTGTGTGGACATCTACTGTAGCCTATTTTAGACAAATCGCTTCACTTGCTCCTCTTTTTGTAAGTCGCTATGGATGAAATTGTCTGCCAAATTACTGTACAGTATGAACATGAAAAATGTGCATCTCCATAAAGTCAACAGCAGCAGGAAGAATGAAGATTCCAGCTGCAGTTTAACCTTTTATTAATGTCCCCTACAATTTTGAATGGGTTTTATCTCTTAATCATGTCCGTGGTACAGTTATCCCTATCGCTCAAACGCTGTGTCTCCACCACATCTTCATCTTCCTTTGCCTTTACGAGAACATCTAGCATCTTTTGTGATGTCTCTTTCTGTCTAGTCTTCCTCGTGTCAGTGGTCAACCTTTGGACAGTTGTAATTATTGATATTAAACTAAATAAAAGGGTTCATACACTTTCTGATAGATAAATATTTGAGAAATTTTCCAGTCAAGAACTTTTTCATGTTCACGTTTTTCCAGCACCATACAGATGTGGTCAAATTGATATTTAAAACTATGCCTAAACACAATAAAAACGAAACATTATCATTTTGGGTGAAGGTTTTGTGGTATTGGTGGGGCGGGGGAATTTTTTACAAATACACGACAATGTATTCTAACTTTATTTAAAGTAAGAAACTAGACATCTGCCATTCTTCTCCATTTTTAGCAGATTTGGTTTATCAAAGTGTAACAAAGCCGGGAACACTGCAACAATAAAGGTGCTGATGCTTCCCACTTTCTGCACTTTTCATCAGACCTGGATCATAGTGATCACCACCTGTTTATTCACACACTCACTTTATTTATCTGTCTGTCTCTCTCTCTCAGAGTTGTCTCAAAAGTGGCGTGAAACCAGACACAGAGCGGGAGAACCGCCAAAGTTCCGTTTCAGTCCCGAGGATGTGCACTTATCCGGATTCCACTGTATCACTTCAAGCATTTTCAAGGCCTTAAAAACACGTTGAAATTCAAGCATTTTCAAGGATTTCAAGCACCCGTAAGAGTAGTAACCGAAGTAAATCAGTCTGTGTATACAAATGAATATTAATGAATACTAAATGAAGTTATTCTGATTACATTCATTCATCAGAACATCCGATGCTTGTTATTGTCAGTTTGGCCTAGTTTGGTTTGCTTAAAAAAAAGTGCAGGTATGAATACTTCAATCAGATTCTAGGTGAGATCAGAACCAGAGTCGGAATCAGACGAGACAGCTAAATCCGATTGAAACTAAGGCTGCAACTATTGATTACTTTGGTAATCGATTAATTGGCCAATTGTTTTTCCGTTTATACAGACACACAGCAATTTAAAAAAAAAAATTGTATTCTTCAGCAGTTAAATATTGACTGTTTGGAAAAAAAAAAACAAGATATTAAAATGTTTTTTTACACCCGAACAATACAATTTTCATGTTACTGTTTTCTGACATTAGTCGTGAATTAAGAGGTTTTATCAAGTCACTGAGTAATTACAAAAACATCTATCATCTCAGAGCTTGTTTCTGCTCCTGGCATTATTTTAATGCCTTTTATTTTATCAGAACTCATGTCGTTTTGGGAAGTTTGAAGATGCATTTATTGCATTGTGCATTTATTGTTACAAAACCATTCTTTTGCGTAATACTTCAATCAAACAATCATTGCATAAATTAACACAAAAACTGGAAATAAATAGGCAGAACAAAATTGGCACGGTTTCAAATTCTGTGTATGAATAGGTGTGATGTATGCAATTTTGCTCCGCAACTACACAAAGTGCGTCTAAACTACAGCTAGATTTTGGAAATCTAACGCAATTGCTTATGGAACAAAAAATGCTGCGTTATTATAATTGTGGAGTCATCGATGAGCCAAAGAGATGGACATGGAGTTTAATTTTACTACCTGTTTACATCTAATTTTAATTTGCACCAGAAAGTGTACATTATTTATTGTTATTTTCTTTTGGTACATTGTTAAGTATTATATTGAGAGCAGAGCACTTCTTGTTAAACGGTTTACTTTTGTGAGTTTTGTTCATTTTTGTTACATTCCTTAAGAAGCAGGGGTAGACAATAAGGGAAATTTTCCACTGGCCCTCTGGGCCAGTATCTTTTGAAGTTCACTGGCCCGACTATCAAAACCACTGGCCCAGGTCAACGCGTCGTGTATTGATCCTAATAATCACAAAAGAAATAAATAAACTGTTTGCTTGAACAACATGAAAATCATTTGTTTAATGTTGGTTTAGTGCAAAGTGCAGAAACACTAAACAAAAACAGAACAAGTGCAATTCTCTGCCTATTCTTTACGCGTTTTCTTTTGCTTTCCCTCAATTCCTCTCGTGATTTTATTTTCTTCTTTCCTGAAACATGTCACTTAGCTCAGTGGCGCCCATTGGAAAATATGTCTGGGTCTTGGGCCCAATTACGCACTTTTGTTTTGTTTTTTACTTCATACGGTCAGTTAGATGCTTCTATCCAAAGCAACTGTCACGTCATTAAAAATGTGTTACAATTTGTAATAATTGTACAGTTTTTACTGGAAATCGAACCCATGATCTGGTGTTTCCAACCCCAGCTCTACTGACTGAGCTGCTGCTGCACAAATTATTCTGCAACCAATCTTAAAAGTTTGCAATTTTTAAGTGTTTTGGGCAGTTTTGTCATATAGTTCCCCTGCAGTGTCTGGTTTGCTCTGTTCAGAATGAATCAGTATCAGTTGAAAAACATCAATAATAAAAGAAAGTTTATTGTCCAAGTGCAATTGATGTTACATATAATTAGAGCATCATCACAGCAGTGACTAATCACTAAAGTGTAAATATAAGTGGTGTTTTTAAATAACTGGAAATACAAATATATATTTCAATTTATCATTTCATTTAAACTATCTCCCAAAATGTCTGGATATTTTTATTAAAGATCATCAAACAAATTATTTCAAACATGTGTTTAGACGTTTGAAATCTTGGACAAAAGGATCACTTCCTGTGATGAGGCTGCTTGTGTCTGAATGTGACGGACATCACGCGTCAGATACTCTGTTCTTCGTGTAATATTCATGATAGCAGTATCTGTAGTACGTATTATATCTGTAGCAGTATTGTATTATGGTTAAATGATAAAGTGTGTCGTCATTGCACAGTCGTGAAAAGCGTAAAGAAAGCCGCGTTAGCGTTTCGTGATTTAACAAACTTATCTTTTAACAAATCATCGCTAAGCGGTTGCCGCCTTTTTTCACCCGCGCTGCTTTATTTAATCTCGTTTTTCATTCTTGATGCCAAGACTCAACGCGATTATTCGCGAGGAACTTGCTACTTGTGTATACTATATATGCCGCTGCGGCGCGCGCGCGCACACATCCGCGGCGCGGGTCTCAGCACTTCCGCAGGAGTGAGCAGCACTGAGCGCGGCGTTTGGAGGCGGAGCACATTAGTCTAAGACTGTCGGGATCACGTAACGCTTTACACAATTCGCGGTAGTTAGCGAGCGATACGGTTAAACAGAAATGTAGATACATAATGAGAAATTGGATTTTTTTTATCGAGTCATTTCTACTGGCCCACCGGGCCAGCAGTTGGACCGGTCTGGTGGCCCGGTTGGTTTTAAAAGTGCGTCCGGGCCACCGGGCCATTTATATTGTCGACCCCAGAGAAGCATAATTTATATTTAGACTTGTGTTGTAGACTGTGCAATAAATATTCAAAGTTCTGTTTTGTTTTATTTTTCACTATACTAATGATAATATTTACAATACCATAATTATTCTGATTTTGGTTGGTGTCTCTCACATTGTCCCACAACAATATTAAAATAGGGTAGATTATTGTACAGTGTTTTATAATAATAATTTATTTCATTTAGTGTCCATTACATTCAGTTAACATATTTAACATTGATAGCAGCGCAAGTTATTTAACAAATTAAAAAGAAAAAAATGTCGTAAAAAGGAACACAATACTTACTTTCCCTGGTAATTAGTTACTTTTATAATGACGTAACTCAATTACTAACTCAGTTACTATTTGTTAGAAGTAACTAGTAAATGTAACTAATTACTTTTTTAAAGGAATGTTCCCAACACTGAGAAAGACGCACGTTTTTCTCAGAAAAGAAAAAAAAATACGTCTTCCCCAATAACAGGTAACAAAAAAAAAAGGTCATGTTGTCCAAACTCTGTTCAGTGAGCGATTTTACCGCAAATGTGAATAGGTTTTTGAAATTTGGTTCCATACTTTCCAAAGTCAGAGCGATTTGTTTGGCCCTTAGCGACGAGTTAAATCGTACTTGCTGCAATTAATGATGACATCTTCCGGACGAACCCTCTTCTTCAGCATTCCCTGTTTGGGATGGTCTCCTCTGCCGCGGAACAGTCCCGGAGGTTCTATCTTGAAGTTTCCGATGCGCTCGCGATGATGGTCGAGGACGCAGAAGCCAAACTCCTCTACGATCTTCAGATTGGTCTCTTTGATGACCTGTAAAGCGACGAGGCGGAGGTGACGCGGGACGTTTGAAAGGTTTACTCGTCATACCCACTAGTTTCTCCTCTTTGCTCAGATTCTTCCGGGCCTCCACCTTCTGCTTGTGCATGGCATTGAGTTCACCGAAATCACACTTGTCCAAATCCATGATCAACAGTCTCTCCTCCAGCGTCATTTCCTTTAAAGAAAAAGAAACAGCAAAGTCTAGTATTCGTAGTATAGTGCTATTATTATAAAGTAGAGCTGGGGCGATTCATCAAAAAAAATAAAAAAAAATAATCGAAATTAAAATTCAGAACTTGTAATCGCTCACAATTTTTCAGGTCGATTAATTCGATTACTTTCCCTTTAAGAAAGCTTTCGGGTGTGTAGTCACGTGACCACTTGGAGTGAATGAGGCGATGGCAATACAGTGCATTACATATTATAATATTTGTTTACGGAAGATGCAACAAATGCACAGGATACATCTTATTATAAACTATACCTTACTATAAATAAGACTTATTTAACTTATTTCCATATATATAATAAAATATTAAAAATAATTTATTCTGTTCCCAAGTGAGCAAGATATTTTTACTTTCTTTGACAAACAAGGTGATTGTTTGATTTAGGTACTTTGCTTTCATTTCAGTTGTTGGTGTTATATATGTTAATAAATAATCATATATGAGATCCGTGCATGTTTCCTTCAATTATTTTAAAATCAAGTAAAATCAATAAATAAAATAATCGTTTATTAATCGTGTTAAAATGTTCAATCAATCACTATTTAGAATTTTGGCATAATCGTCCAGCCCTATTATACAGTCTAATAAAAGTGTGTGTGTGTGTGTGTGTGTGTGTGTGTGGCTCAGGGCATCAGGTCGGGACAGAGCCAGTTTTATGAATTGAAAGCTTTCAAAGTTTTTCCATAAATTAGGGAAGCAGTATTGGAGTTCAGGTTTGTGTCTGAAATTTGATTCAAGTTTCCGGGTGCGGAATGTTAAGGACAGGGTCTTGAGATTGAAGCCTGCTGATAAGATTGTGTAAATGTACAATATGTAAATAGCACGTCACACACTACAGCCAAAGCCAATGTTTGGTCAGATCCAGAAGTGTCCAGTGCCACAAAAAAAACGTCAAAAATGCACATGTTGGAAAGAATAAAAGATTATTATTGTCATTAGAAGAAAAACATCAAATGGAATATTGTACTTTTAGTAAAGACCTGGTTACGAGAACCAATCTAGAAGACATCGTGTCACATGACCACGGTGTCCTGTAGGCACGGGAAAGAAAGGATGAAGACACAGCGACATAAAAGGTAAACGTCGGGGCGAGAGGTGGTGGAGGTCGACTACACGTGCGTCTCTTTTGTGGTCTTTGATTTGTCCGGGCAGGTTTGCAGTGCTAAATGTCAAGCTAACACTGGTTCCCTCTAATGGCTCTTCCTGGAGCGGCTGAAAAGAAGCGGCGCTGTGGGACAAGCTCGCACAAGCAATTGCGTCTGACCTGCCCCTTCATTTCCCAATCCTGTGACACGCGCTCCACCATCAATGGCGTCCCTGGGCCATCAGCCAGAGAGGAAGAGTACATCCAGAGCGAAAGGAAGAAACCTAACAATATCACCAGGAAGTCGAGGCCAAGACCGACTAAACTCACCACGAGTGATCTAGTCAGCTTTCGCCTGAATTCAGGAAAATACAGTTGTGCTCATAAATCAGGTGTCGAAAACCCAAAAAGATTTTGAAGTTTGGAGACACGTTCTGGATTTAACCATTTGGACAATAAAGCAAAGGTCAATACACAAAACAAATAGGTTGTTTTAGTAGAAATGTAGATTGTTTTTAATCAGAGGCTCCACCCACAAATTGCCAAACCTGTTCAAAATGGACAGGAAAGTCCCGCCCTTTTTGTGTCTGCAGTGCCACCCTGAGTGTATGTGTGTGTCTCTCTCTCTCCCACTTTTAGGGCGGGGCTTAAATCACATCTATTTTATCTAGTGGTTGGGAGCTCCATTGTGGTTCCCCGTGCGGCCCAAAATCACAGAACTGACATTTTTCTCGCGGCCCACTAGGTGGTGCTCAGGGCCCAACAATGGTTAAGAATCACTGCACTAAATGACAATGTATGTCAAAGAACAAAAATGTATGTGAAACCTCCAAAAATACATCTCCCAGAATATCGCATTAACGTTGGCTGCTTGCAAAGTTTGACCAAGGAGCGCGAGAACAACTGTGAGCAACTCGGAACATTCTTTCCGCACTAATATACAGTAGGTGTGAGAAAGCGATGCAGCACAAACACACTGCTGTGATTGGCGAGTGTGATTGATAGTCGTGTGCAGGGTGGAGACCGCGCTCAGTGAGGCGAGCCGGGCTTCCGTGTTATAATAAAACAGTTAAATTGGATTTGTTCATATGCGAGCAGAGAGTTGTCTGGATTAGCATATCAATGCCTTGACACAAATCGCATTTTCAAGAGCATTGAGCACTAAGCGGCACAAAATTAATTCGGCGTGATACGCCCCGAGGCCGATGCGGCGCTGTGAGCCGGGGCGAACCGAACCACGGCCCTCACCTTCCTCCAGTCCCTGAAGAAGTTAGTGCGGAAGATGTCCTTCGTGGTGTATTCGTGGTCCAGCATCTGAGCGAAATAAAGCGCCGCTTCCTCTGCCGCAACGCTGAGTTTCACTGCCTTTCCTGGAACGACACCATCATCTCAGAATGAAAACCGATCTCTGGGAGAACCGTGACATGCTACTGTAGGGACGAGATAATATGAAATACAGGTAAAATACATTTAATTTCTAAAAATGGAATCGCGGTTGCGTTAAATTGATCGGAATTATTTTGAATTTGCTAGTTGGAAATTAGTGGATTTTATTTGTAATTGATTCATTATATTCATCATTTCACATAATTTAATAGAAATTATAAACTTTCCTCACAGAAGATTTGCACTGACAACCACTTGGACACAAAGTCCAATTCCATATCGCTGGACCACAATTTCCCAAATTTTATTAAATCAACTTTTATTTTGTTTTATTCAATGTCACATTGAAGATGAGAAAATCATATTATTTCACTAAAGTTCACAGTTGGAACAGAATTAAATTGGTTTAAAGTAAAATTTTATTTATATAGTGTTTCATCTAAAATAAAACCATAACAATTGCATATATTCTGAATAAGCAGAGCACAAAAGTAATTTAGTTGAATTTTGCTAATTTGTGCTTATACCTTTACATAATTACATAATTTGATAAATAGAGATGACTTTTATTTAACTATTTTAAAAAAGCATTACTGATTTTTTTAGTGTGAGGTGACCAGTTTGATTTGAGATCAGCGAGTTTGGGAAAATATTAATTTTTGTCAAAAGAGACATTAAAAAAAGAAAAAAAGAAAAAATGCGATGCACTTCGACTTGATCAAATAGTTTCGATGAGTTTAATTACATTTTAGTTTTTTTTAGGGTCGTGAACAAAATTGTAAACAGTGAATTGGAAACATCCAGTTGTTTCGTTGTAGTTTTATTTGCAACTTGCAACTGTAGCGTGTGTGTTAGAGTGACATTAAACCAATATTCCCCACCGTTCACTGTCGCAAACAAACTACAAGATGCAAAATGTCTTCCACAATATAAATGACCCAGGACCAAAAATGTAAATTCACACAAGGTTTCCAAGACAAGAGAACCTAGGGACTATTAAGAACAAAATTCTTTTGCAAAACCAAGTACACAAGTAGCAGCTAGATAAGCTTAGAGCAACAAACGCATAAATGAATAAGCGGCGCATGTTTGCGTACGGCTTCATGTTTTATAACTGCGATCCGCATCTCTTCAGGACTCACCTCGCAATATAAGACTTTAAACGCCGCGTGCGCATTCATAACCTCAGACAAGAAAGCTGCATTTATTGCTCACCGTTCAGCCAGTTAAAACAACCAAATCATTTTCTCGCCGCATTATTGTACCAAGATTAATGGCTGGGTCTTTCTGTAATGCATTTACGGTTAAAAAACACCTTAGGAGACTGTAAAGTCTAGCAAAGAGATGAAATTCTTGTGTGATCTAGTGCCTAGACCAGAGAATAAAGCAAGAGTCAGAGTGACGCTTCTGCAAAAAACACATAAAAATATAACAAAACAAAAAAATTATTAAAAAAATTATATGTATATCAAAAAAATTTGTACAATTATCTGCCAATGGGGTGAGAAATGTTTCTTTGGTAAGACAGTTGAAACAAGTCCTAATTTCTTGAAACAAGCAAATTAATCATTCACTCCTAATTCTACAATGGTTAATTTATCTTGCAAAAAAAAAACTGTTGGCTTGTTACGAAGTTATTTTTTGAAGTTTAAATTACTCCGCCCAATCTTGTATTTTGAAGATATCCCGCTGTCTAGTTTTCTAATGTTTTTGAATGTTACGCCTTGCGCATCCAAAAACTCTGAATTAAAACTGGGAAATTTAGCTTAAAATCAAAATCTCAATTAAAAGAGCATTGTCATTGCCCTCAGTTGTTCTTATAAAAAAAAGTACATATGAATACCTGAACATTGATTGTGTCTGTTCCTTTGATTTTTTACTTCTTTCCCCATGTTCTTCATTTTCGACTGTTTTGACTCTTTCTGCGATGACACATTGGACAAATGTTTTAGCGCTAAGCAACCCGGTCGTGGTTTGTGGTTTCTGTTTGTTGTAATATTAATGACTGTATTTACGTAGTTTAATCTTACTTCTTCATGTGTTATTTTGCCTCTTAAGTGTCGCGCCATCTCTAATGTTAAATGATGACTTGACTTCATTTTGCTCTATCGTCCTTCCTGAAGCCAAAATGTGTCCAAACGACAAAGATCGTGTTATTATTTCGTATAAGCTGCTCTTGTTGCTCAGTGTTTAAGCTCTCTATGCTCTACATGTCAGTTGGAATAACGTATTGTGACTCCTTTTTTTTTTTTCCGAAAGAAAACAGTTGAAATAATCAACCTGAAAAATTGTGATTGATTACAAGTTCTGAATGTCTATTTCCGTAACGTTTCAACTAGTCGCCCAGTCCTACTCAGAAAAGCTAGAAAAATCCCTCGTCCTGTTTGTCACAAACGAACGGAGCGGCCAAAAGTCAACTTCACTTTGAACTGAATCCTTGTGCTTTGTTTATATATTTATTAATGTGTTTGATTTTTTACGCCACCTTAGCTTTTTTTCTTTATTCTACACTTCAAAACATCGATAAATAGCAATAAATACACAACTTTTCAATAGGACTTCAACAAGTTAGATCGACTTTCATGCTGATTTCTGTTAAAAATTGTAAAATCTTTTGTGGTAAAACATTTTCTGAACAAAACTGTCCTCTAATATCACACAATTGATCACAGTCCATTAAAATATGCTTTACAGACAAGGTATTCCCGCACCGATCACAAAGTGGTTGCTCCAATTCGAGACTCAGAATCAGTGAGTCAATTTAAGTCTAGACTGAAGACGCGTCTCTTCAATGAAGCATATATTGACCTGTTATAATAACTTACAGAAAAAATTAATATATCGTATAGAAAGGCTGCCTAGTTAGTGCTCGGAACCGAATTACACCTGCACCTTCAGAAAACTGTCAAAATCTATAGTACTTGAATTTTTCTAATTGCCTTGTATTTTTTATTTTTTTTTCCCTCCTCTCCTGAGCGCCAAGTGTCGTACGACCGGAATCTCCTAGAGCTTCGGAATCATCGGTGGTGCTTCCTCGACCTCTGTGGACCTGATGACGCTGTTGGCTTGGAGCAGTGGAGCCGCCTCTTTCCCCATTGAGGAGGGAAACATCGTTCCAGAATCATCATTAAAAATGACGCGGAACAACCAACGCACTGATTGTGTAGTGTTAGAATGCCGGAGGAGACTGGCACCAGTGAGCCGGGTTCTCCCCAGGGTTTTTCCTCGTTAAAGAGGTTTTTTACCTGGCCACTGTTGCGTATGTGCTTGCTCGCTGGTCTTTGTCTTGTCATAACCGCAGCCACTTAGTCAACACCAACAATCCAGACGACAAATTGAATAAAAAGCATCATTTCCCTTACATATTTACATGTGCGCTTTGAGACAGTTAAAACTGTGAAAAGCGCCTTACAAATACTCATTATTATTATTATTATTATTATTATTATTCATCCAATAATAAATATGAATGAGCGAATCTGGAGTGTCCTATTCTACATCTGGTAAAAGCAACTTGATCCTTGTGCTTTGTGTCTGTAAATAAGTTGTTACGCGTGTAGTTGTTGCACACTGATATACCATTACGTTTCCATTGTACTGTACAGATTGAAAATAAAGTCTCAATTTTAAAGGCTGCCGAGTGTGTGCACGCGCGTCTCTCCGTGACAAATGCCCTTTACTTACAATGAATATTAATGCGTGTTCTCGTTCCTGGTGTATAATTCAGCAGAGCCGCTTTATACACCACAGGAACTTACCATTATAGTAAAACTTGACATCGTCTGGAAGGGGCTGGTACTCTGGTGGGAAATATGGACCTTTGTGTTCCAGAAACTTCCACTTCACGCCATCCTCATACTTCTCTTCCTCCCACCTGTCAGCGAGTAGAAACACAGGAAGCAGTGCTGACAAAAGAGAAATCCACCAGACAAGCTACCATCTCCATCTTTGCTTCTCCTCGTCCTCTTTCTGTTTTATCTTCAGGGCTCTGGCTGCCTCCTGCTCCTCCTTGGTTTTCTTCTTCTTGCTTGACACGTCGTGACCTTTCTCTTCTTTTTTCACCTTGGGAAACAGGAGAATAAAGCACATCAATGAAGCCTTTGGCAGCCTGGGTCACAATTGTGACAGGATGGGGAAGTCTTCCAGCATAAATATGTACAGATTATGACGGGCTGTGCAATACGGAGGATAAAAAAATATATAAATATATATATATACTGCAGTTTTAAAATATCATCACAGCTCCTTTTATTTGCAGTTTTGGCCTTTTGCTTTTCAATTAAGGACATTTAGTGAAGAAGTTTCTCTCCTGTTCTTGTTTCCTTCCTAATCTGAACAACACAATTCAATTTTGAAATAAGATGCTCAGAAAAAAATGTAATACTAATGAAGTATTTTGCAAAGTAATCAGAACAAAAATTCGATTCTCTTCGTTTCAGTAATCAATTATATGGATTATAATCAAGTAATATGACTTACAGAATTGACTGGAGAATCAAGTAATGTGACCTGCAGTGACTTTTTTTTTTTTTTAAATCACAATATTAGCTCTGTTATATCGCCACCTGTGGGGAGGAAATGCATCTTATAATCTGCTTTAGATATAAATTAATAGAAAAAGAGCTCTTAATATAAAGAGGAGAATAGTACTGCATTTGAATATTTCAAACTTAAGATACAGTTTTACGAAACCTAGATTACAACATAGCAAACAAACTTTTTTAATTAAGTCAACTTTTAAAATCACCTTTTGCCACTTTTGAGTTTACAGAAAATCACATGCGTTGCAATCCCAGTAGTTCTCTCACAACAAATTCTTCTTAATTTGCATGTGAACTTTGATTGGTCCACAATTTTAACAATAATCAATAGCTAAATAAAAGGTGAATAAAACGGGACAATTTCAATGATTTCTCTTCCCCTGAATGATTTAGCAATCACGCATTATACATTTTGTATTTTCATTTAATAGTAATTTGTTTTCTATTGCAAAATTCATTAGTTTGGAGAAGAGTGTCAATATACGTCGTTTTATAAGCTTAATAGGGACATAAATTGCTTTAGAAAGAACACAAAAGACAAAAGTTGAACAGAATTTGAAGCATTGTTCACAACTTTATACCATTTTACGAGCTTTTGCCCTTGTATTGAGTTAAACGTACCGGCAGGAGTAGTAGGTGGCACTTGACTTTTAACTAACTCTGTATTGTAGTGAAAGCTGGTGTGAAGTCTGATTAAAAGAGCACAGTATGTCTCTGCATGTAAAAGTGCTAAAACAGAACAGTAGAGGAAAAAAAGGAGTTCTGCTCTTTGTATAAAAGCTTTTCAGGCTTGGCATGTCGGTGGTCAGTCATTTGGATCCACAGGAGACAGAAATACAAAGCGCTTACTTTCTAAAAGACAAAAAGTGCGCGGCGGAACTAAAGTGCAGAGTACTCCAGGCCGCAGTGGGAATACAGACAAGACACGACAGCATGATGAACACCTCGGGGGAAGCGTGGACACGGACGACATCTCTGAAAAACAAAACCTGGCTATTTCCGGAAAAAACAGATTTAAGGATTTTGCTAGAAAAAAAAAAAAAATAACAGCTCGGTGTAGAACAAAACATAAGATGAAGCCGTTCAATCAGACGTTGGATTTTCAGCACAGGCAATTACTTGAAATCCATCAAACTGGCCGATTTTGCCTTTAGAAGAAAGAAATGTAGAAGAATACGATTCTATGATTGATGGGCAAAAGAAAGAGGTTTATATACATGAACATGATTTGATGCCTTGTCCGAAATTGATCTTGATTGTGTGTATGTATATAATAAATTATTTATTTGACAAATCAATTATTGGTTTGTACTTCTTATAATAGGCTTGCATTCAGAAAAAAAAAACCCCAAAAAACAAACCTTCACTTTGGCTTCTTTCTTTTTCTTCTCAGCCGTCGCAGATTCACTCTTTTTGACTTCTGGGACTTTCTTCTTCTTCTTCTTCGGCCTTGTGAAAACGAACAAACCATTGAGTCACGTTATATTGTTCTCACATTACATCTTTATCAAGAGGAAACTAACAGGCATTTGAAACTGTAAAAATACACATGAAAATATAAGAAAATGATTTTGATAAGAAAAAAAAAAACACTTTTTTCAAGTGAAAAGTATCTACCAATGGGGTGAGCTATTTTCCTGAAACAAGCAAATTAATCTTTCACTTTTAATTCTAAACTATGGTGTCATTTCAAGATTATTTTGGCTTATCAAGAATAATAGTGCAGTCTCAATCAGTGAAGTTGGTGTTCGCAACACCATGATTGTGATGTTACAAACGATAGAAAAATGCTGAAACGTAATGCAAAAAGACTTGTTTCTTGAAGACAGGATAGTTTTTCAGCTCTGAAAATAAGACCTAGTCATAACCAGCAAGGTCCTTAAAGCTTCATCAACACAACCGTGGTTCAATTCCCAGAAAAAGAAAGTTAATGTATTGCATAAAAACCCATCACACTTTGATTAGGAATCGCTAATCAAGAAGAACTGCACATCAAATAAATCGAAACAAGAGCCTGAAAAAAAAAAGTGATCAGAAAATCCCAAGATAGATAGCCAACGATTTCTTTACAATTGTGTTTTGTGGTTGACCAGCAAATACTCACATCAGAGGAGCATCAGAAGAGGAAGTCGTCGGGCCGTCTCCGTTTTCGGCCTTCCTCTTCCTCTTCTTCCCTTTCCCTTCTTCGACAAAGTCCGGGTCGATCTTGAGCACGTCCTTCACATCCTCTGGGACACTAGCAAAAAAAAAAAAAAAAATGTCCAACATCCTTGACCAATGACAAATATTCCTTGACCAGTGAAGCTAAATAGCAGTGATTACAGAAGCTTAATGGCCACTGATGGCAATTATATAATTACAGTAATTTCGCCGACAGATAATTGCGCTTCGCTTTCCACGAAGTAGCATGATTCAAATACGTCAGGACGAAGGAGCGAGTCCAAATCAAGTCATTACGATGATTAGAATGTAATGGTACGATTCGCCAAAGAACTTTCCGGAAGAGGTCTAAGGGCAACGCGACAAAGCTCTCCGACACCTTTGGTATTTAAAGACGACCTCTGTCGTATAAATCAACCTCCCACTTGCAATCAGCCGCAGTGCTTGAATTACAAAGCTTCCTCGAGTCCGAGACGACACACACGTCTGATTTAAGACACTCGTGGTGAGACAGAAGGTGTTTGCGTTCAGGTTGATGTCCGACGCCTCGGGCTCCATCAGCCGGTCTGATCCGTCTTCTCACTCATTACTCTCCTGACGTGCCACAGCTTTCTTTCCAATAAATAAATTAATTGTGTGAAAGACGGCCAACGCACGGAGAAAATCAGAATGGATATTGTCCAAGACTGTCCAAATCATCAAAACTAATTTCCCACCGTTTCAGTGACAGAAATTGATTGCATATTTTATCCGTAAATAGATTAAAACTCATTCCGGAGAGCGACTGCTGATGGTACCTCGTCGTACCTCGTTTCCTTCTCCGAGTTTTCACTGTTAGGCGTTTTCATCTTAGACATCTGAAAAACATGAAAAAAATGTTGTTGTTTTTTATTTCCAGGAAACAAATGAAATAATCATGTAAATGACTACATTTCACTCTAGTTAAAAAAAAAAAACAGGAATGATTTGGCCTTGTAGACCAGAAACGGGTTTAGTAGAATTGGAGTTTAAAAAAAAAAAAAAAAGATGTGTGAGTAAATGTAAATGTATCTGTATAATGCACTTTTCCACAGTGTGAAATGTTTTCTTAGTTTTTATTTCCAAGTTATTTAAAGTCAAAATATGTTCATACAACATTTCAACTAGAATACACTTCTATGCTAAATATAAAACCATTTTTAGCAGGGATATTATAAATATCTCGAGACAAACAAGTTCAGAAAAATAAGCATTCTTTTAACTGTCTCAATAAAGCGGAATTTTACATAAGTGATAATAAAAAAAACAATCCCAACTCTATTATCATAAAAAAAACCTACAATAATGATGAAATAAGTGCATGCTACTGACAGAAACACGTTTTTTTTTTTATTATTATTTATTCATGTTATTTTATTTTAATTTACATCCAATTTAATTTTAACAAGTATGGTTAATAAAACTCTAAAAAGATTTACACGAGTAGAATTAGGCCAAATCTAAAAAAGAAAAGCTATTTTTTACAAGTTTGACACACAATGGGGAATCTCACTCTAAACCAGCAGTGGACTTCTATTTTGTCTTTTATTTTGTCATTAATATTTAAGACTCAATCCAGCTGAATAATTCAATATTAATACATAACCAGCAGCCTCGTGATTGGTCCCATGCCTGTGCGTCCCGTCCTGTGATTGGTTGACCACCAAATCCAAGGAGTGTCCCTGTGATTGGCTCAGAAGTGACCCATAAATAAAAAAAAAAGCGGTCCAGGAAACGCATGTATGGATAAATATTCCCTTACGCTGAAGCCCAGAGACTTTTAATTACATTGAATAGAGGAAAAAAAAAAAAACACGAATGGTGACATTGAAGAAGTACCTTCCTGCACGCGTTCTCCTCCATCTCTTCGGCCTTGGGCTTCTTCTTCCTGGGCTTCACTCTTAGCCCAGAGGAGACACAAGGCAAGCATATTTGGGAAAAGAAAAGAGGGATGGGAATAAATGAGACGGATCAACAGAGAGGAGGAGGAGGGATATAAAAAGGCCATTAGTACTCTGGAGTCTCCGATCCATATTATCTCAGCAAATAGACGTCTTCCTTCACTGGAGTGTGTGACAGGCTTCCAGAAGGTTCCGTCACGACAGGCTGCTGTCAGCAACACTTACAGGTGTGCCACTCCTCCATCAGATTAATTACGAATGCCAGAGAACATCTACGTGCTTGGTGTGTGTGTGTGTGTGTGTGTGTGTGTGTGTGTGTGTGTGTGTGTGTGTGTGTGTGTGTGTGTGTGTGTGTGTGTGTGTGTGTGTGTTGTCATTCTCAGTCGTTCATCTGTTTGGAGATGTAAGCAATTCACCGAAGCATTTAAAGAATTTTTTTAAGTTTTAATGGGATAATGTCTGCGAAAGCACAACACCGAGGTCATTCAACAACACACACACACACTCATAAAAACATGATTTCAAAATTACACATGTATGTATTTGTAAGTTGTGTCAGTTGGTGTATAGCTGTAAAATGTACTTGTTGGGCTTGTGATGCACACACAATTTTAGACACACAATAATATATTTTGACACACGTGGGTGTAAGAGTGTTTGTGCATGTTTTGTGTGTACTGTAGGTGTGTGTGTGTGTCAGAATAAATGTTCTTTATTTTAGTACCTGTGGCAAACACATACACACGCAAAAACTGTAGATGTTGTCACGCGTGTGCGTGTGTTTCATTGCATTGTGAATGTTGTGTGTTTGGCGGAAAAATCTGTATGTGTTTGTCTATTATTTGAGTGAAAATGTCGAGTTTCTTGTTACTCACCCACTCGAGGACGAAGTGTGGCTCATTTCTTTAATCTTCGTCTGCGCGGCGTTTATATATTCTGTCGTTCCTAAAACCAGCGGTAAGTAAAGCTAACGTGTTCACAAATTCGAGACAGTTTTGACAACAAATATCGATGAAATCAGCGAATCGAGTGTCTTCACCTGAAACGGCGACGCTTGGCGAGCACGCGCTTCTTCGGAACGAGTCGCAGCGGCTGTTTGATCTTTTCTGATAACGTGCGTAAATGACAGTAATATTAAAACAGCGTTTAACGCATCATACTAAAACCCACTGTTGACTTTACGGGGAATTGTAAAAGTGTAGAGATAGAAAACGGCCTAAAACGTAATTCGACGTAAAGCGTGAGGTGACGTTGGGCGTCGTCTGACGTCATCGAGCGTAAGGCCAAAGAGGATTCTGGAATCATTTTCGCGGTATTTTTTCCGTTGCATTTACACTTACGTTCTTATTGATTCGATACTTACGTGTTCTATTCTATTAAAACGATAAAAAATACATTTGTACATAAAATGAAAACAATACCAGTCATATGCTAAAACTAAAATAACATGTACAGTCGACTAATTTTGACCCAATAAAGTGACACATATCACTTTATTTTCCTTATAAAATATGATTTGGACTACGAATTCTCCCCATCAAGCGTTCGACAGTATTGTACAACACACACACACACAAACACACATTTTTTTCATGTTCAAAATGTGTTTACGTTGTTAGAATGGATTTCGATACTTTTGTATTCTATTTTTCTCCCATTAGAAACTAAATACGAAAAATAATACATTTGTGCATAAAAGAGAAAAACAAAAACAATATATTTCAAGTTTATTTTCTTGAGCCTCATGCAGCTCTTTAACTAGTTTCATGCGGCTCTTCAGGAGCTTTCACAATGACGTGAGTCAAACATGCACACAGTGTTAACTGTTGAGAAATAATTAATATTTTCATGTTGGTGTGGTTATTTTCATTAAATCTGGCTGAGCAGAAGAATGGGATGATGTTTATGTGTGTCCATGTGTATGATGTGGCTCTTTGAGACACTGAGAAAATCACAGACAAAAGTGGCTCTTAGTCTCTATTACGATATAGTGAGTTCCATGTTGTGAGTTCCAAGTCACACCTTTTTACTATGAACAAGCTATACTGCCTAATTTCATTTGAAAGTTCTCTATTTCTGGCCATTTTGAGCATCTGATTGACGCCACAAATGTGATGCTCCAGATTCTCAACCTGCTGACAGGAAGGTCAGTTTTTTATAGCTTCTTTAACCAGCTAAACAGTTTCCAGCAGTGCTCACGTGATCAAACAAGGCTTTTATCCTTGAATCATCCATTATCCTTCTATCACATTTAGCAAACACACTGGACCATTAAAACACTGCAGTGACAGTTGCTGGAAATGTTCCTCTATACACTTATGTAGATATGGCACTAAAACCCAGACATTTACTGCTAGAATAGTTATTTACCACAGTAGCAATGCACAGAGCGTATTTCCAATTAGTTTAGAGTTGTATTCATTGACAAAAACAGTGCTTTTCTTTCAACATAAAACTAGGACATTTTAAAGTGACCCCAAACTTTTGAATAATATAATATTGTATTATTTATTTATTTATGCATAAATAAATAAATGTACACCAAGTTATTTTATGCTTAAACAAAAACGTGTTGAGTTATTATTGTGTGCTTTGAGACAGTTAAAACTGTATAAAGCGCCTTACAAATGCTCAGAACTTGAACTTATTATTATGCTTTTTTTACAATCTTATCCTTTGTCATAATGATAATCATAGCCATTTACTTAACACCAACAACCAGACGATCAAATAAATAAAAAGCATCAATTATCTTACATATTCACACGTGCGCTTTGAGACAGTTGAAACGGTGAAAAGCGCCTTACAAATGCTCAGAATCTGAACTTGAACTTGAACTTATTCAACAGAGGTCACCAGCCGTATGACGCGCGCTGTCCCTTTAAGAGACACCGGAAGCGGATGCGTGCGCGCGCGACACTGTACACAAGGTTTATTTTGGTGGCGATTTTCCATCGTGCCATGCGAGCGTTCGGTTTCAGCGCTGCGTGGCGCGTCTGGCCAAACTCACGTCGACTCTGCCCTCATCCCAGACCGCTCCAGAGTGTCCCAGCCAGGGCACGAGTGCTTCCCCAGATCCGAATCATGCACACGCACGCGAGCATCGACGAGATGCTGAGCAGAACCGTCGTCCCGTTGCCCACATACGAGACGCGGGACAAGTCTCCTCCCCCGCCCGAGTCGCACAGCCTGGACTTCATGCGCTTCTACCGGGCTCTGGACAAGGAGCAGAAGCTGGAGATGCTGGAGAAGCTGTCCCGGGACTTCGGGGTGGACCACAAGGGCGTGTCGGAGCTGGCGGGCAAGCTGCAGGACATCCAGCTGCGGGATGTGGCGACGGTCCAGCAGGTGGAGGACCGGCTCCGGTACAGCCTGACGCCCCGGTACCGGCACCTGCTCACGCACATCAGCAGGGTCCCAGGCGGCGTGAAGTTCCTGGTGGATCTCCGGGCGGATGTGATCGACCTGGCGGATCGTGATCGTCCACATTGGAGGGTAAATACCGGTTACATTTCGAAATACTAATGCCATCGTCCGTTTCCGTGTCCACGTTTCTATGGTTCCGTAAACACAGAGGCTTCTCTTTTGCAGAATTGTAAATAAACACTCCCTCTGTTGCCTACAATCACACAATTTCCAGCAAATTGCGTTATTAAACTGAAAAGACGCGTCATCCGATCCTGTGTGTGTGTGTGTGTAGGGCCTTTTCTGTACTTTTCTTTATTTAGTGTCCCACAACTTTGAAGATCCTTTTGAGGGTCAAGATGTACTTTTAAGGCAGAGGTTGTAACTGAGTTTTTGTTAAGTAAGGGGGATATTTTGAGGTAAGAGATATTTTACAGTAAGAGAGAGAGAGAACGTATTGATTTGCTTGCAAGTCAATAGTGGGGCCCCACTATGATATAAGTGTGTGTGTGTGTGTGGTGTGTGTGTGTGTGTGTGTGTGTGTGTGTGTGTGTGTGTGTGTGTGTTGTGTGTGTGTGTGTGTGTGTGTGTGAAGTAGGCACAGCTCGCGAACTTTCCCCCACTTCTGCTGCTCTGGTTTCACGTGGTGGCTGTGTTTGGGCCCAGATGAACTCTGTCCCACATCTGCTTGCGTCACACATCTCGCCTGTGACGTACTTGGCAATGCTTTGAGTCCCAAAATAGTGCAGAGATGTGCATAGCCAAGTCGAAGTCATCTGTTACAGAACATTGTTGATGTTGCAGTACCTTCATCACCATCATCAGCAGTGTGTGTGCGCACGTGTGTATTGTGCACACACACACACTCACTATTTCTGTCTGTCTGTCTGTCTCTCTCTCTCTCTCTCTCTCCATCCATTCATCAATATATCATTATAGAAAAAATAGATAGGAAGAAAAAAACAGATAGGAAAAAAAGTGTAAACGGTTAAAAAAAACAATATATATTTAAAATTAGAATGTTGATTTATTTTAAAGAGTTTTCAGGATTTACAAGAAGTACAGTGAACACACAAATTGTGTGTGTGTGTGTGTGTGTGTGTGTGTGTGTCTATACCAGGGGTCGGGAACCTATGACTCGCGAGTCATATATGGCTCTTCTGGTGACTGCATATGGCTCTTAGACAAATCTTTAAAAATAAATAATAACGTAAAGCATTTAAAACGTTTGCCGATATTTCAATTCATTAATTTCCTGGTTGCCGGCCATAGAGCCAATCACAGCTTTCCTCCAGACAACACCATGTTTTCTATTGGATAATGCGTAACGTTGTCGTGACGTCAGGACGTTAACGTCCCCGCCCTTCTTTTATTTGTTCATTTGTTCGCTACCTAATAGCGGAAACCGTTGCGTTCCAGTCGCGCGTGCGCGCGGTACTTGTCTGTCGCTGTACACGGGGTTTTGCGTGTGTCGCGTGTGTTTGCTAGACTTGTTTCTTTTGCAGTTTTCCAAGCCCCGTGTTTGTGTGAGATGAGTTAATCGCTTAGCATGGGCTAAAATAAGTTTATTTAAAAGTTGTAAAATAAATTCAAGTTTAAATGGATGCCCTCCCGATGTTAAATGTATTTTATTTGGATTTATTGGAAATGTATTTGTATATGTCTGAGTTTATTTGACCCGGGGGTCCTGAAAGAGTGAAGCAACCGATGTGCACCATGTTTCTGGTTGTGACCGCACGTTTGTTTTGTCAGAGTTAGAAGTTGAAAACGAGCCACACGAGTATGATACGTATAATAACAGCGTTATCAAAACCAGTTGAAAGTCCAGCATTTCATATTGGTTTTACAAATATGCATAGATTTACTTGTATTTAGTTTTAAACAGGTATGGCTCTTTTGGATTTCATTTTTACCAAGATGCAGTGTTTATGGCTCTCTCAGCAAAAAAAGGTTCCCGACCCCTGCTCTATACTCTCTCTGTCTATACATCAATCCATCCATTTATCTATCTAACATAAGAAAATCAGAGATAGGAAAAAGTCTAAACTGTTTCAAAAATATTTTTTTTCTACTTTTCGGCATTTACAAAACGTACTGTGTGCACACACACACACACACACACACACACACACACACACACTTGTAAAAGTTCAAGTTCAAGCACTTTTCCCAGTCGGCACAGTCAGCGACACTGGGTAGGAAAACCAAACGGAACAAATGAAAATTTGGCTGCAGGATATTATATATACACACCTAGGGGAATTCTTTTTATAGCAAATTCTCCTAGCATGTGATTTTAGACTGCTGGAGGAAACCTACGCAAGAAACAACGGAGAACGTGAACTACCCACTGCACACAACGTTAATATTTTTCTTTAATATTTTTTTTCTCAAACATCTTTTTGAAAGGGTGGGCAAATCAGGTCACCGCAGAGCAGCGTTGGCCCCGGGCCCTTATGTAATGCAAGTCAAAAGTGAAACCATAAATGTAGTGTAATATAGTAATGCACTATAAAGAGACTGTGGGAAATATAACCCTTGTTTTAAGCCTCCTAACACCAACCAGGTCTTTGGGTCAGAGGTTTTAGGATTGAACATTTCAATTGAATCTGCTTTATTTGCTTTAGTTAATTTGGTTTAGTTTACATTTATTTTTTTACAACACATACGTTTTTATGTGAATAATGTACACCGGTTCACACTGGTGCATAAAATAAAATAAAGACACAATACAAAAGCACAATGTCTAAAAAATTTGTTGAGAACTCTATTTTAAACAAGGTGCAGTATAAAATACAAAATATGAATGTACGGTTATTGTAAAAAAAAACATGGTGTTTAAAAAGTTATATAGTGTAAGTAGTGTGTTGTTGCTTTCTCAGTTATGATAAATGTAGGAAATACTTTTTTAGAATTTTATACATTCATATAATTAGTTGTAAAGTTTTCAGCAAAGTTTACATTCTTTACATGCTATTCAATTTTAGCAGTATAAAGTAAAAAAAAAAAAAATAGGTTGGATTTTACAACCCAGTTTTGTGTCAATTAATGAGGTATAAAAAAAGAACAGTTTTTTTCCCCTTCCTGTTCATTAACTGAAGGTCAAGCTGAGCACATTGCATTGTGGGATGCAGCCCGCCTCACACTGTGTTCTGGCTGTATACCGCATATTCCAATTATGGTTGATTTAATTTGACTTCACAACATGGCGCAGGAGGAGAAATAATGAAGACGGAAGATTCTGAAAGAACTGTTGATGACACGCTGACTTGTAGCCAAGCAGTAATTCGGTCACATGATCATTCTGCGCCGCCATGAAAAGCCTTTCTCGCTGTTTGTAATGGTCTGCGTGGCTCTTGGCAGTGGCTCCTCTCTTTTCATATTAATACTCCTATTAGCATTTTCCACAAAGATTGTTTCTGAATGCACACATGCTTCCTTACAGTCCCACTGGACCTTGAAACAAGCTTGATGTCTGCATGTCAAATGGTGTCAAGTGGAAGCCAGAGAAATCTACAAAAATATATTTAAAACTAAAGGATTTATTGTGTTTTTATCCTGATTTTTGAGCACCGCGTCGTGAATAAATATAATCATCTATCAGACAGAAAACAGCAGCACAAAAAGAACTATCTGTTGGTGTAGTGGGCAGAGTCAGAGTGATTGGCCTGTTTAACTGGGCGGAGTCGACATGGGCATAGTCAGAATGATTGGCGAGTTCGACTGGGCGGAGTCTTGATGGCGGTAATGGGAGTCAGAGTAAAAGGAAAGAGCTCTGCAGTGGTGATGGGTGGAGTCAGTGTGGAATGAGCCCAGCTGGGCGGAGTCATAGTGAACAGAATTTTACACTTTAAATAACAGTCACTTTTTACACAATAAATGTTACACTTTAAATAACAAAGTCACATGTTGCAGTTTACATATTTAGCAGTTTTATTCTAGATCAAAATATTGTCAGAAACCACAAAGTAGTAACTTATACTTTTGAGTTATTTTAAAAGATGATTTGTGAATAAAAGCTCATTTATTGTGAGTAATTGTGAGTAAACATTTGGATAGAAAGAATTATTGAAACTTGGAAAACATTGCATTTTTCCTGTTATTGTGCAACAACTTATTCTCCTCATTTTCACGGTTGAATAAGTGAAGCCCGTTTGTCTTGCACAAGGTTAAAATAGATTTTAAAGAAGCTATTGAAGACTTGTTTTACATTTCAAAATTAAATTGGCTTTGTGATGCCGCTGGGCCTCGAACCCATGACCTGCCATGCTGCAAAGCTCAGCCCATGAAACCATTGCCAAATTGGACTTTATTTTAATCAAGAAAACGAATAGGGAACTACTTAAAATGATTCATGTCTGTATCAGTGAGCCATCAGCTTTATTCCAAGAAGTTAAAAACTTTTCACGGAGGATTC
Source organism: Paedocypris micromegethes (assembly GCA_028031935.1). Taxonomy (NCBI): domain Eukaryota; kingdom Metazoa; phylum Chordata; class Actinopteri; order Cypriniformes; genus Paedocypris; species Paedocypris micromegethes. The sequence continues at coordinate 24,100,049 of CM051501.1, read as the reverse complement.
CGGGACAAAGATTGAAAGGTTAACTTGAACCTGAGAAGTCTACCGGCTTTGATTTAGCTGCGCAGCCCCCGGCAAAGAGTGTTAAAATGACAATGATCGCTCTCGACAGAGAACAGCAAAGATGCTGAGCGCCGCAGTAAAATTTAATCACACTTCCCAAAACTCTCCTGAGCGGAATTATTAGGATTCTAAAGAAATGTCAGTTCCGATCTTTGGCCTTGTGCGGCTCTTGATGTAAAGTCGATAGCTGGACAGCGTCTGTCTGGACTCGTGCAGGTGCACAGAACTTCTGCAAGTCTGCATTGAGCTGGACATCGCTTGAAGCTCCTCACTTCACTTTTCATCCAGGACGTCGATTCTCTGGCACATTTACTGTGACAATGCAGACTTTTTGCGGTTTACGGCTTGTAGGCGTTTTTTTATTTTTTAACAGACGAAAAATTGATTGTAAGCGTGTTGAAGAATCAGTATTTGTGGTACCAAAAAAAAGGCGTGTGGTTGGTTCCGTACCAAAAACCGTTTATCCACTAATAATACTGTTAAATAAATGCATTAAACAATAGGGGTGTGACGAGATCTCGTGGCACGAGATCTCGCGAGATCAGATGCTTCTCGCGAGATGCGATTGGATCTCGTGATATCGCGAGAATTTGCCGCCATCTTTTTTTTTTCACATGTGGAATCAAACATTTTTAAAGGATTCGTGCACGAGCGTCCCGATGTTCGCGCCGGCATGCGCGGATCCTTGCGCTCGCGTTTCAATATACTGTGGCTCAAAAAACCACGGACTGAGTAACTGAGTAACTCCTCCCGCTGAGAGAGCGCGGATCTCCGCCATTGCCCCGCCCCCGCGACAGGTCAGACTCACTACTAGATCGTTTGTGAATGAACTGTGTGTTTGTAATAAGTGCAGTTTGTAAAATAACCCGATTATTTCAAACAGTCATTAGTTGCACAGTTGAGTTTAATCTAATGTGTCTAATACACGTGTATTACATTACTATCCAAACGATTCACTCTCGCTGCAGTAGAGCAGAAATATGAGAGTAAACCAGCTGATTACCGCAGAAAAACTCATTCAGACGATGTGAGTCTCACCAGCGACATCGTGAAGTGAAAGAACGTCACGTCCTGAAGAAGACCCGTTGTTTTAGTCAATAATTGATTGGACACTTTCAATAAATATGGTTTTTATTGTTAAAAACCATATTATGTTTTTTATGTTATGTTATGCATTGCATAATATGCTGCATTGCAACATGTAATACAATATGTGGGGTTTTTCGAAATAAAATTAACACAGTGAATTTAATCATAATAAAGTACATTGATGTTGAGTTGAACTTGATGCCAAAATGATTCTATACCATTCTTTGCAAGTTACTGGAAGTAAAATAAATAGTGTGTTTAACGTCTGCGCTTAATGGGTTTTTTATACTATTGACAGTTAAACATTTTTTTTTAAATTACTTGACTGGCAATTTATGGCATCATATTTTGTATGATCAATATTATGTTGGTTATTTGGTTATCACTGCATGCAATTGATGAAAATAGAAAGTGAAATGCATCAACAGTTTTGAACATTTTAGTTAAATAAAATACAGATAAAATCTTGCTTTCCTTATATTATTTGTCAAAGATTTATTTTAATTTAAAATAAATCTAAATCTCGTCTCGATCTCGTGAGCCTAGTGTCTCGTCTCGTCTCGTCTCGTGGGAAAAGTGTCTCGTCCCACCCCTATTAAACAATAATATACAAAGTGACTGTTCTTACTAGTGTTAATAAGTACTGAGCTACAGAAAAGGTAATAAGCTGAAGGAAAGCTAATGCTAATGCTACACAGCACTACAGCAACAAAGCTGCTATGCTACAGAAATAAAACAAAATGACCTACAAGAACGTCAAGAAAGCCAAGTATCTAATGACATGCAAATGAGCTACAGAAAAAACGCATCTACTTCAGCAAAATGCTACCAAGCTACTGAAAATCTACGTAGACACACGGAGGCCAATAAGCTAAAGAAAAGCTAATGCACTACAGGAACAATGCTACTGAGCTACAAGCTATTGATTTACAGGGATGCTATTGATCTACAGGAAAGTTATCAAGCTACAAGAAAGCTAAGCTACAGGAAATCGATAATTCATTAATGATAGCTACTGCACTACAGTAAAGCTAGTGTGCTACAGGAAAGCTAATGCGCTACATAAAAACCGCTGCGCTGCAAGAAAAGTACAAGAAGTACAATGCACTATGGGAAAGCTACTAAGCTACAGGAAAGCTAATGCACTGGGAAGCTATTGTGCTGCAGGAAAGCTTCAGTGCTACATACATAGAAAAAAAAACTATGGCACTACTAGAATGGTAAGGCACTCCAAATTCCAAATGTGCCACAGGAAAGCTAATTACGCTACTAAAATGCTAATGCGCTATTGGGAAGCTACAGAAAAGCTAATGCACTGGGAAGCTATTGTGCTGCAGGAAAGCTAAAGTGCTACATACATTAAAAAAAAAACTATGGCACTACTAGAATGGTAAGGCACTCCAAATTCCAAATGTGCCACAGGAAAGCTAATTACGCTACTGAAATGCTAATGCGCTATTGGGAAGCTACAAGAAGCTAATGCGTTACAGGAAAGCTAGTGCCTACATGACAGCTAATGAGCCGGATGCTTCTAATGCAATAAATGAAGGCAATGTGCTAATTAAGCAACTTTATAGCAACATGTTAATTAAGCGTGTATACATTTAGAGTGAATACACAACTGTGATATAACTTCGAAATCTTCCAGAATGATAAAGACAAAAACTTGACTTGCGACGCCACTATGAGAACATATTTCCCTCACATCTCAGCTTTCAGTCTCACCATTTCAGAGAAAGACATATTTTCAGGTGCGAGGAGTTGTAATGCCTGACTGGAGAAGCTTTTCACTCATGGAATATACCAGAACATTCCAGAAGTCTCACTCCAGCGCAGTTGCTGACACGTACTTGACGTTTTTGTTCCTTATTGCTAATTTCAATTCAACGTTGTGACTTTAAGAATGCGTCAAGCAAATCTTCGCTAAGATTAGGTGAACAAAACACGTAAAGAAGGTCCTGGTGGTGCAGATGCCCGCAGTCAGATGCCACATATCAAAGTGGGATACTGCTTGGTGAACTGGGCCGGCGTGTAAATTCAGCCCCGTAAGCAACGGTGAGGAATTTGAAATGCTTGAGCTGGCCCGAGTTTCAGGGTAGAGCGTCGAATAAGTGCTTAGAAGTCATTTCCCAGTTCACAGAGGATTTGATGAGTTTAACGTTATGTGGAACGCTGACTGCCAGGCCGGCCACGGGCGACGGATCGGAAAGCTGAGATGGACAGAACGGCAAAAACGGCCCCACGTTGGGTCCTCGATGACCCGCTTTGCCTCAACAACCATCAGGCAACTTCGGCGAGTCTCCGCCATCTTAGTTTGTACATACGAATGCATCACTTACCCAGGATTCAAGAAGAAAAGCGTGCCGTGAAATGCTAATTCGGGATCTTTTTTAGCTGGCAGGCACTTCTGAGGCGCCACAGTCGGGTCAGACTCTACGTGCATTACCTACAGATCAGCCGGAACCCTGCGCAGACATCCATTGTGGAGGGTTTGATTGACAGGCGCGCAATTCTTTTAAGCGCATGCATCTGGAGAACAGGCCAAAGAGCGCCCACGCTAAAACGCAGCTTTGCGCCAGATATCTGGGCATTTGTATGCGCGTTGAGCTGCTCATCACCATTATGAAGGAAGTCTGACCCTCGGGGGCTGTCCTAGTGTTTCGTAAAGGAGTCGTGTTTACTACAGCCTGTTGCTAACACGGATCTCAGCGCTCTACCCCAGCAACGAAAAACGCTACGAGATGAACAACCTCTTTTGTTCATTTCTTGGGCGAAAGAGGTGAACTCGCCATCTGCAGGGTGCTGAAGGTACTGAATGCTATTTTATGAGATAAATCACTAGAACGTCAATTAGCAGTTGCACTTTTTTGCTCATTTGAGTTTGACTGTGGAAAAAAGCTACGAGATGAACGACTCTTAGCTCCAGTTCTTCCCAGTGACAATTTAGGATTTCTAACTTAAAGAAATAGACGTGAGACAATTCTTCAGGTTTCAAACAAGAGTGTCGGTCAGTCTTTTCAGTGTGCTTCTCGGCTTTGTACCAACTCACTCCTCACTACCTCACACTTCGCACTGCTGAAAGACTGACCTGTACCTTTATTTATGGTGATATATAAAGAATATAATTTCACAGAACAAAGAGATTCACGTTTCAAACCAAATAAGAAAAAAGGCCTGGAACGCAGGTTCTTCACTTGACCAATCCGATTATTGAAGAGAGTGTCCACCCAAATCAGCAAGTGGTCTGAAACTGGTTTTCAAACATCACATCACATTCTACGTCAGAGAAACGAGGCAAAGACAAAAGAAATGAAAGAATGAGAACTGCCCCACATCAGGGCGAAAAACATTAAACATTTGCAATGTTTATGAATCTCGTAATAAAATAAATGTCAATTCAACAAATCCTAACCCTAACTGAGGGAAAACGAGACGTTCTATGCTTCTGCATCAGAGCCGATTCCAGGTCTATAAAAGCGCCTGAAATATTAATTCCCGGGACGGAACTGGCGCACTTTGTAATTAGCCGGCATTATGAGCGCAGCTGTAGCGAGAATGGTTCTTGAATGTTGTCGCGTTACACATAAATTACATTAGATTGGCCGTGTTCCGCACTTTAACGGGAAAGTTATTCCCCGAAGTCCACTTAGAAATCGTATAAAATGGTTTTTTTTTCCCCACCCGCTAGAATTGTGGAATTTGTTCTGCTTGACCGATTTCTATGCTCTGTGGAACACTTACTGTGGGATCAAACGTAGGCATGACAAAGAAGAGCTTGTTACCTTCCTCAGACCTATTAACTTTGTTTCCCAAGCTGAGACTGGGGCTTAAACCTGCAACATTCCAGTTACTGATCCCTGTGGTGTAAAGTACTTGAGTAAATGGACTTTGTTACTTGAGTGATTTTGGCTACTTTGTACTTGTACTGAGTATCAAAAAATATAAGCAACTTTTACTCTCTACTTGACTACATTTGGGATTGAGTGTCTTCTCTTTACTCCAATACATTAGAATGGACACTTATCGTTAATGTATTACATTATGATTGTACGTGACAAGTCGTCATCTTTTGATACCACTTTTTCTACCTCTTTCGTTCATTTCTTTGGCAAAATGGATGCTTTTGTGCTCATTTGAGTTTGACTGAGACTGACTTTTTTGTTATTTTTTTGTATCATTTTTGTTCTGCCATTTTGAAACATTGAGTTGTTAAATGTAATTTCTATATTAGCAAATAAAACCACATAAATAAAGAGTTTCTTGTTTTTCCTCATTTCTTGGGTCTAAATTTAGTACGAGTAAAACACTTAAGTTATTTTAGAATTGGATACTTTACGACTTTTACTCGAGTCTTTTTGGAATTAGTTACTTGTAACTTGTAACAGAGTAATATTTACAGTAAGGTATCTGTACTTGTACTCAAGTATGGCTTTTAGGTACTCTTTACACATCTGACAGATCCAACCTTTTAAACCAGAGTTGCTCAATTTTGATTCTGATGTCTAGAGATGGGACCATTGCAAACCAAACAACAGAAAACACGAAGCAGAGAAAATGGAGAGATTTTCCACCCACCGAGTCATTTCATAGAGGTCATGGAATTTCAAAGACACCTAGTGATGAAAACCACGTTTTGTGCAATACCAGTCTCGGTTGAGGATCGTGTTATCCATTTTGTGGTCCTGATTTTGTTGGAGAGGTGAACCATTCCTGGCCCTCAAAGTGCAGGTTTGCTCAAACCATCCGGCAACGTTCCTGTTAAAAGACTCCGAAGCGTTTTTGAACTGTCCGAGTAGAGACTATAAAGCTTCGCCAGGACTTTGTAATCCAAATAATCCGCTTTCATATCCCATCTGCTCTCCACATGTGTGTAAATGCTGGTTCTGTCTGTGTTAGGATCTGAAGAGCACTCTGAAGAGTCTTCTGTCGGAATGGTTCTCGGTTGGCTTGCTCAAGCTTGAAAGGATAACGTGGCAGTCCCCGTGCGAGATCCTTCAGAAGATCAGCCAGTACGAGACCTTTTCTTCTCCAGCTTTCTGGAATCTGCATCAGCTGATCTTCTCCATGTCTGGATGTGCAGGTATGAGGCGGTCCACCCTGTGCGGAACTGGACGGACATCAAGCGGCGAGTCGGGCCGTACCGTCGATGCTACGCCTTCACCCATGCGTCCATGCCTGGAGAGCCTCTGGTGGTGCTGCACGTGGCTTTAACGGAAGATATCGCCAACAATATACAGGTGAATGGATGAATTCATGCTTTGATGCTCTTGCTCTAAACCAGGCATGTTCAAAGTCCGGCCCGGGGGCCAAATGCGCCCCTTAATCAAATTTTGACCTGCCCGTGACTTGATTCATAAAATGAATGTAATACGGCCCGCGGAGAGTATTCAGTCCCTCCAGGATTTGCGATTGCGCCAATTCACGCGAATTCAGCGAAACCCCGCAATTTATTTGCGACCTTGCAATTTCATCCAATCACCACAAATTTACCGCAAATTCAGTTCAGCGCGTGAACACACCATGTGATCTCAAACGAATACGGTGTGTTTCACCACGCCCACCCGAGTTTGTAAAAAATTTAATCAAAATCATATATTTTTTTTCAATGTTCCATTATGAAGGTTTTTATTGCTTTATTTATGAACACATTTTAAAAAGCAGTTAAAATGCTAAATCACTTTATTTCCATTTTAGAATTATATCCGTTTTACTTTTAATTTTTTTTAATTTTTAAATAGAAATAAACACTATTTAATGTTAAATACTAAATTATAAACAAAAATGTGTATATCCTATAATGTGTATTTTGTTTTCCCCAAGCCCGGTCCGGCCCCTTTGTCAAATGTTAGAACCCAATGTGGTTCAAAAAGTTTGGACACCCCTGTTCTAAACCCTTCTCTCTGGGCGAAGAATCATCAAAGCATCTTGGCCAAATGTTTATTATTAGGTTTTAAAGAAATGGTCTTTAAGCATCTTCGTACCAGTTTATACAAGTACTTGTGTAAATTACCTCTCTTACTTAAGTATATTTTGGGGCTACTTTGTACTTTGTAGGAGTATCAAAAATATTAGCAACTTTTATTCTCTACTTGACTACATTTTTGATTGAGTTTCTACCTTTTACTCCACTACATTTGACGGACACTTACCGTTACTTGTTACATTGTGATTGTGCATGACAAGTCGATATATTTTCTACCGCGGTTAACTTTTTTTGGGCGGATGAGATTATATCGCCATCTGCAGGATGCTGAAGGTACTGTATGCTAATTATCAACTAAATCACGTGAATTAGCAGTTGCACTTTTTTATACATTTCAATTTGACTGAGACTGATTAGGAAATTAGCCAAAGTATATAACGAGTAAAATACTGGATTTGGATCCAAAGATATTGGATACTTTACAACTTTTACTTAAGTCTTGGAATTGGTGAGTTGTAACATGTAATGGAGTAATTTTTGCAGTAAGGTGACCGCACTTTTACTCAAGAATGGTTTTCTGGTACTATTTACACCTCTGCTTCATATCAATCCGTAAAGTTAGATACTAATATTATAAGACTCAAGTACAAGACGGTGGTTAAAAAGACGAAGCGTTACTTACGGAATGGAGTGGTCCATTATAGGCCCAATTCTAGCTTCAGGTTTGGCCTTCCATCTTGTGAAATCTCTTCATTTGCCGCGTGTCTTGTTTTCCCAGTGCATCGTGAGAGAGTTCGCTACTTTAGAAGCCAATGAGGATGTCAACAAGATCAATGCGGCCATCTTCTACTCCATCTCTTCCACCCAGGCTGGGCTGCAAGGAGTAGAACTGGGAAACTATCTCATCAAGAGGGTGGTCCGCGAACTACAGGTGGGCAAAGTTTTAAAAAAAAGAATATTAATAACTGGGTAAGCTATTTTTCTTCTAGAGAACGACAGAAAGCACGTTACCGTATTCATGCAAATATAAGCGCACCCCCCCCCTCCTGATTTTTCTGGCACAGAATTAAAATTCCAAAAAATAAATACATTTTTACACAAAACCCATGTGGCTCCTTTTAAATCGCTTCAATTGCTCCTTTTTACAACATAACAGGTTCATGTAAACGTGTTTACGCTTTATTTTAAAGTTTAAAAAGAGGTAAAGAACTGTGTGAGACATATGCAAGCTTCCCATTGGCTCTTCCAACTCACGGGTTCACCTAATGATTTGGAGCTGCTGATTTTCTCTCTCTCAGTGTTTCTCAAAGCCTCAGTGCACTGCAAACCGAGTTGTATTTATTACAGTAACTACATATTTGGATTTATTTTCGGTTAAGGGAGTCAGGTAACTTATTCATCTGGTATATTAATTGGATACTTATTGTGACCAACAAGTTGAAAACTACATTGTCACCCACTAGTAGAACTCTAATAGAGCACCACCATAACACAAGAGTTGAAAATTAGAATGCCATGGTGTTCTATTAGAGGTTTTACGGGGTGTATTCACGTCAATATGGTATATCATGCCATTCTAAATTACGTTCCTGTTCAACAGCGCCATCTATGTCCAGACACGGAACTGCAGTATATTTCAAGCCCGAAAAGAGAAACTCTGAGGGAAAAACAAATCTGGAAAACTAATACATTTTCAGATGTCACCCTCAATAACGTGTAGGATGAGGGACGCATGGCGTGTCACAAGGCTCCTGCCTCTCTGCCAGATGAAGGCTAAATGAAATGGATAAAAACGAGAAGCACTCGAGTTTGTAGATTTGGATGAGTTTTGCCGCAGCGGGAATGTTGGTGAAACAAAGTGTTTTGCAGCTGTTTGTGTAATAGAGGTTAAGCCCAGTGAAGAGCCGTCGCTGTCTGTCGAAACACTGGTCCTCAGGTAGAAATGGACAAAAGGTGGATATTATTTTATGCAAATTGGATCTGATGATGCACCACGGTTTCATCTACGCGGGGAAAAGCTTTTAGTAGAGGGAAAATGAGACGTTTGGAGCGCTATTCCGACTTCGATATTTCACGCCACTTCGGCAAAATAACCGAATTTTACGCAAACTAATATTTTTAGTGGGAAAAGAGCAAAATTATTACAAAGTCCAGAACGAATGGAAAAATTTCAACGAGTCAACGATGTGGTCTAATTTGTCTGACTTTTTGAGAAGAATAGTCAAGGAATCATCACGAGGTGTGTGATGGAGGGATGATGGACACATGAAAGAAGTGGGAAAAGGTCAGGGAGTTTGTCTCTCAGCCGAACCCTCGTGGGTCTCTTTTCCGCTCACTTTCCATTTTTACTTTCATTCTCTCTCTCGATGTTTTACAGTGAATTGAGTTGATGAATGAGACGTGACCCCTGCACATGCACAGGCTTTTTTTTTTCATTTCTGGCTGTCTGAAGGAGTGATGTATGACAAATATTGTAGAGAAAGAGAGAGGGGAGGGAGGGAACGATGTGTGATGGATTTGAGATGTGAAGGGAGGAGAAAAAGAGGAGAAAGACTCCTCCGCCGGGGGGCCGGTCTGACACATTTGGTTTGTTCAGCTCTTCTTCCTGCTTAATGGTGTCGGAGGAGAAGACACTCAGGATTTCTTTGACACGGCTCTTAAATGAGTCCGAGATGAGACGTATACGGTGCTATTTTAGCGCTGTCTGTTCATCTACCGGTCCAATAATCTCACTCCTTTCTTTTTATTTGCCGTTTCTTTTTTCTTGTCCATTACCGCAGCCACTTACAATTGGAGTTTTGCGGCTTCATTTCTTTATTTTTTATTTTTTTTGTTCACCGTCTTGTCTCTCTTTATTGTCCTCTTTTTTCTTTCTCTTTATTTCTCTCTCCGTCGCTTTTCTTATCTCACTCTCTTTCTTACTCTGTTTCCGTCTCTTTTGCTGCCAGTCTCTTTGGCACTTTTTCTGTCACATTCTTACTCTGTCTTTTTTTCTTTCTTTCCTTCTTTCTTTCTTTCTTTCTGTCTCTCTTTCCCCTCACTCTGTATCACTTACACACTCTCTAATCGATCTTTCTTTCTTTCGCTCTCACTTTTTCCTTTCACCACCTCTCTTTTTCTCGTGCTCTATTTCTTTCTCCCTCTCTTTTCTTCTCGTCCAGTTACATTCTTGCTCTTTCTTTCTGTCCGTCTTTCTCTTGTTTGCCCTCACTCTGCATCACACACACATACAAACACACACTCCATCTTTCTCTCGCTCTCACTTTTTTCTTATGTTCTTGTTCTCTTTCCCTCTATTTTCTTATCTTTTTCTCTTGCTGTCTCTTTCTGTCACATGCTTCTTGTCTGTCTCTCCATCTCTTGTCTTTATCCCACACACACATACAGACACTAATCCATCTTTCTTTCTTTCACGTCTGTCTCTCTTCTCTTTATTACACTATTTTTACACAACTCTATTTTTCTCTCTCCCTCTATTTTGTTCTCTCACTCAGTCTAGTCTTTCTCACTCCTTTCTCTTGTTTGCTCTTTGTATTTCACGCACACTCTCATCCATCTTTCTTTTGCTTTTCCACAACTTTTTACTTCTGTCTCTCAGCTTAGAGCTAACAAACGGGTCCAATGTGTAATCACAGAAACTGTCGAAAATGAAGAACACGTGCAAAAAGTAAAAAAGTCCAAGGAACAGACACAATCAAAACGCTCGGCCTGCTAAACAGGGGATAATAATCCTTCGTTACGATTCTCTTCACACAACGTCGGATAAACAGAAATCTTGACGGGCCTCCCGCAGTTGTTCTGCGCCTGTGTGATCTGGTGCAAATGCTCTTGGGAAATGAAGTTCTGACCACTAGAATCGACGTTTTGTTATCTATTATTCAAATAAAACGATATCAAAATGACACGAGTCACAAGTTAGGTTTGTTAAATATAAAATTTTATTTTTAAAAGAATATGAACGTACTTGAACCTGAAATGTTCAAAAAACAAATTTTGTCTTTGGAATTTTAATTTTGTGCCTGAAAAATCAGGAGGCTGCTTATATTCGCGCAAGTACGTTATGATGACCTTTTCGTTTTTGTCCTCTTTTGCGCAGAGTGAGTTTCCCCACATGGCTCAGTTCTCCAGCCTGTCTCCCATCCCGGGCTTTTCTTCATGGCTTCAGGGAGTGTTAAGCCAGCACAAGAAGGAAGGCCGAGCCACGGAGCTCCTCTCCGAGCAGGAGTGGCGGGAGGTGGAGGATGTGACGGGGGCGGCTCCTGGGGGCGGGGCCGTGGAAGCCCTGCGCAGTCTCATCAGCACCGGCCAGTGGATCCACTCCCATCGCCTGCTCCGGACTCTGGAGGCCGTGTTGATGCGACTCTGCGCCTGGTACCTGTACGGAGAAAAGCGCCGCGGCTACGCCCTCAACCCCGTGGCCAACTTCCACCTGCAGAACGGCGCCACCATGTGGAGGCTCAACTGGCTAGCGGACACCAGCCCGCGGGGCATCGCCAGTTCCTGCGGCATCATGGTGAACTACCGCTACTTCCTGCCGGAGACCGGTGCCAACAGCGCCCTCTATCTGCAGAACAAAGTCATTACCGCCTCGGAGCAGGTGACGGGCCTGGTGTCGCAGTTCCAGAGGAGCAGCAAGCTCTGAATAAACCCCATCCCACTGACATACGGGACCCGGCTACTTTTTTTTATATATATATAATCTATATTTTTTAAATAGTTTGGGAGGTAGATGAAATTTGGCTTTTTCGGATTAAGTGTTGGCGCAATTTGAAGGATGATCGCTGTATATTTGCTGTAATTAATGGATAATGTTTATCCTGGCCTTGTTATACTATTTTGTAATTATGTATTATAACAATGTATATAAGTTGGAGATGAAATTAATTTGTGTTAATGCCAATGAATAATGTATAAAGTGTATACATACATTTGTGTGTGTGCGATTCGACGGGCAGATGTGTGTGTGTCTTTGGATGTGATGTTCTCATTACCCAGCATGCCGAGTGGGCCGTGCTGTGATTTAATGCAGGGGTGGGCACCTGCGGCTTTAATCCGGCCCGCCGAACTTGTAAAAATGTAATGAAAGTCAGATTTTTTTATGTAATTCCGGTCAATCTGTTATGATGATTCTTTTTTTATTTTTTTCTGCAACGCATTTTAAAAAGCGGAATCATAAACACAAATTGTACGTAAAAGAATTATACTAGTGTATTTTTAACGTTTATTTTCATACCGTCAGTCTAGTAAATAAGATGCCAAAAACATCAGATGTAAATTTCTAAATCTTCACGTTTTGGTTTGAAATTTTTTTTCAAATCAGATTTTTTTTCATTCGTTTCATTTTTTTTTTTTTTGGACTTCTGGCACTAGCTTCACTTAGGAGTGGCTCTTACTCTGATTGGCTGGTGAGAATGTGATTGACAGCTGCTTGAGGGTCCGGCCCCTTTGTCAAATGTAAGAACCCAATGTGGCCCGCAAATCAAAAGCTTTGATTTAATGTTTCACGTTTGTCATTAAATATGCCAAACAGCCGTACTTTAAACGTGATTTGGCTTGACTTGCACTTGACTGTGTGTATAATGAAGTGGGAATCAGGGATTGATCACGTGTGAGAGAAGGTTCCGGCCCTAGTGAGGAGTCTTTAGTTACTCTGATCTGATTGGCCGATGAACTGCTGCCTGTACGTATGATTTTAAAGCTGACAGTTTTGGTGTTTTTTTTTTTTTTGTTTTTTGTTTTTTGAAGCAAACTGTTTGAAAAATAAAATGTATTTTTCAGTCATTTGTCTTTCATTTCAGCTTGAGTTTTTACACCGAACACTTTTAAAGTACCAGGTTCTTGATGAGTTACATGGTTGGACGAAATATGAATGAAAAGAAGGAAGATGAACTATTGCAAGGATGGGAAAATTCCCATAATTTATGCAAAGGTGGATGAACGTTTGGACAAGTTGAAGGATGTGTGAATGAATGAAATGTATTAATAAATGGATAGATTAATGAATTGGCGGATAATGAATAGATGGGGGACAGATAAAAGTATAAGTGAATGAATTGATGAATTAATAGATGGGCAGATGTATAAACGAAATAAAAAGTCATAAAAAAACAAATAATATATAAAAATGTACTTGTTTTGGATGAATTAATGAATGGATATCAATTAAATAAATATATATAAATTAAATAAATGGATTTCTAGAGAAATTATATCATGGATTGATGGTTACGTAAAGGATATATGAGTTAATTGATATATTGTTGGACGGACGAATTAAAGAAATTCATGAATAAACTGATTTAAATACGAATAGAAAGATGGATATATTCAATGATAGAATAAATAAATAGTCAATGGATAAATGAGTTCCGCATCCGGCCCTAGTGACAGTCTTATACTCTGATCTGATTGGCCTGTGGCCTGTACATATTTTTAGAAATAAAATTGATTTTTCAGTGGTTTGTCTTTCATTTCAACAGAAGTTTTTACACCCAACACTTTTATTTTAAGTATTAAAGTTTGAGGTTTTTCATGGTTGGACGATATAGGATTGAAAAGAAGGAAGATGAACTTATGCAAGGGTGGGAAAATGTCCATAATTGATGGAAAGGTGGATGAGCATTTGGATAAGTTGATGGATGGGTGAATGAAATAATTAATTAATTAATAGATAGATACATGGTGAATAATGTACTGTATAAGTATAAGTGAATGAATTGATGAATTAACAGATGTTTTGCTGTATAAATATAGATTAGTATATGTTGAAATGTACTTGTTTTGGGTGAATGGAAGAATAAAGGAATATGTATTATTGAATTTCTAGACGGATTGATGGATACATATTTATGTGTGAGATAATGGATGAATTGAAGAATGGATGAATTAAGGAAATCAATGAATAAACTGCTTGCAATGTTGATGCATTACATTTTGAAATAATGAATGGATGGATGAGTTCTTCAGCTTCCGGTCTATCTGGCCTATAAAACCTCTTTTAAAAGAAAGAAAACAAAGTGCAAGGTTAAAAACAGGACAGCGCTCTATCTCTCCGAAGCAGATGCTATCACTCTCAGACAGAGTCGGTCCGGCAGAGTTTAAAAAGACGTAGCACTCTTCAGCGAGCACTTTATTCCGGCACTGACGTCTGATAACACCACAGCTCCCATCTTTCTTGTCTTTCCACTTTGTTTTCCCTCTATTGTCGCGCAAAAAATACCCGGGTGTAAGTTGACTGTGAAATTGCATTTTTTACTCTCAAAGGATCCGCACGTCTTCTCCACTAGCCCTGGCCTAGAAACTAACGAAGCGAGAAATAAAGTTCAAATAAATTGGTGATAAATGTGGGATATTCACTTAGGCCGAACAAAGCGACGCCCTTGAGAGAGTTACGCGGGAAATAACGCAAGATGCATCTGGCTGGACTTCAGCTTGGCCATGAGGCGTCGCCATGGCAACCGCTACCCGACTCCGCGCAGCATCCGCGCAGTTCGCTCGTCCTCCTCGGATTAGTTTCGCCTTAATCCGAGCCTCATTAGCATAAAACATCTCGCCGATAATTGTCATGAATTTTTAACGCAGGCTTTTACTGAAGAGACACAAAAATCGAACGAGTCGCTTAATGAAGCCTAAAGAAACCAGATCGTATGTGTCCGTTGATTAGGAGACGCACGTTAAACAGAAGCGCGGCGGGAGGAAAGGCAGCTAATGGTTTTTGGGCGGGAATGACAAGCGCTCCGGGACACGCAGGATGAAGTGAGTGAGTGAGTGAGTGAGTGAGGCAGACAGACAATAAAAAGAGACATACAAACACACACACACACACACACACACACACACACACACACACACACACACACAGAAAGAGAGACTAAGAGAAAAAGGAGAGAATCCAAAGCCCATAGAGACAGAGAAAGACACACACACGCAGACGGACACACACACTTCCACTTGGAGCATGTAACAAACAACACACACACTTCCACTTGGAGCGTGTAACAAACATGCACAAAGGGA
The DNA here is from genome assembly GCA_028031935.1 of Paedocypris micromegethes. NCBI lineage: Eukaryota > Metazoa > Chordata > Actinopteri > Cypriniformes > Paedocypris > Paedocypris micromegethes. Next base: position 24,084,961 of record CM051501.1, on the reverse strand, counting down.
GATAGAGAGAGAGCGAGAGATACAAAGAGAAGCAGTAAGGAGAAATAAAGACACGGAGACACACACACACACAAACAGCAAAACAGACAGACAGAGAAAAAGAGAGAAACACACACGAAGAGAGAACAAGAGAAACAGGAAAGAAAGAAGGAAAGACAAAGAAAAACCCCAAGAGACAGAGAAATAGTAGGGAGGAAGAGAAAAATAGCGATGGCAAAATAAAAGAGAGAGAAAGGGGGAGAGAGAGAGAGAAAGAGAGATTGAAAGAAAGGGAGAGAGCGGGGGGAAGAGAAAGAGAGAGTGAGAGAATAGAGAGAGGGGGTAAGAGAGAGAGAGAGAGAGAGAAGGCGAGGAGAGAGAAAGAGAGAGGGCGTAAGAGAGAAAGTGAGTGCAAGAGAAAGATAGAGAGGGAGAGACAGAGAGAGAGAGAGAAAAGAGAAAGGGGGGTAAGAGAGAGAGAGAGAGAGAGAGAGAGAGAGAGAGAGTGAGAGAGAGAAAGAGAGACAGAGGATGAGAGAGAGCTAGGTTACGAGAAAGAGAGAGACAGAGAAAGAGAGAGAGGATGAGAGAGAGAGAGAGACAGAGAAAGAGAGAGAAATAGGGTAAGAGAAAGAGAGAGAGAGAGAGAGCAAGAGAGACAGAGGATGAGAGAGAGGGCAAGAAAAAGAGATAGAGCTCCAAATCTAGAGAGAGTGAGAGGCACAAACTGCTCCGACTGTTCGTGAATGACCACACTGACCCTCACACTGACCCTCATGAGCATCACACACTGACCTGAAGTCAGTTCAGAATCAGCTCACACACATTTACTCTCTGTTAATACGCCTCTTTACACCGTTAGTTTCAGTTTAGTCTCCATTTACCGGCGTTCAGTGTCATCACAGGTAGGTAAAGCCGCCACATTAATCAGCCGCTTATTTCATTCTCTGGTTTCTCATTTCCACATCTCGACGCTCGGAAACGCTCGTATTTTTTTTTTTAAATCGAGATACGACTTGTATTTTAAGCAGCGGCCGCTCATGAAATGCATGGATATAAGAGCAGTGGAAATGAGCAAATACCGGGTTTAATACTCCACTGAATTTGCACAATGAGTCAATGAGGCGAAGGATTGTACCCAAAAAAAAAAAAGGTTACTGAGAAAGACAGCTTAGGTAAAAAAAAGTGCTTTTACTGTCTTTTGAAAAGACTATGGAACGACTCAAGCGTACGGAGGAAATGAAGGAAAGGTTGAAAGGAGCTATTTTATTCATTTAAACGTCCAGGGAAAATGACCAGAATTGCTCAGCGTGTCACTAGAAACCCTTCCGCAGCGTGTGTTTAAATGAATAAAAAAAAAAAGTCTAATCTTTTCTTGGCTGTTTTTAGGCGCATATTATTAGGTTAGGTCTTATTTTCAGATTAGTCCGTAATTCCAGACTACACCGCAAAAAATACACTCTTGACAAGCTAAAAAAATCATGAAATTTTAGGAGTGAGAGATTACTTTGCTTATTTCAATAAAATGGGACTTGAATTTTCTTGCTTGGAAAAAAAAATGCTAATTTTAATGAATTTTTAAACTTAATCGATAGGCTTTTCAAAGTAGACATTATGTTTAAACACAGAACTTCCTGAAACAAGAAATGTCAAGTGAAATGTTCTAAGACTTGATTTCAGATATTTTCTGGCAAAACCATACACAATCAATTTTTAAACTAGGTCCTTTTTCAGGCTAGGACCTTTTTTTTTCCCGAGGCTTTATTTTTAATTTTGGTTATTTTGGAAAATGAGACGTTCAAACTTTAGAAATTTCTTTATGCCTTGCCTCATTTTCAAATTATTTTATTTAAATAAAATGTTTCTTTTTTTTTTGACATAGGGCTTCATTTAAGACTAGGTCTTATTTTCAGTCTAATTTCGTCACTAGGTCTTATTTTCAAACAAGGTCTTGATTTCAGATGTAGTCATATTTGCAGGCAAAACACACGTCTACATTTTAAATTAGGTCTTTGTTCAGAATTTTTTTTTTTCCAGAGGCTTTATATTTTATTTTGTTATTTTGGAGTATGAGACATATTCACACATGGCCTCCTTTTCAAAAGTTTTTCTTATGCCTTGCCTCATTTTCAAATTAGGTCTTTTTTTTTTTTTTTTTGCAAAATAGGCATTGACTTTTTTCAGGCTAGTCCTTATTTTAAGTCTAGGTCTTATTTTCAGTCTAGAGATTGTATTTTCAGGATAGGCAAATAATTTGTTTCATATTTTTGGCATACATTTTTTATAGTCGTCTGTATATATTGGTCAGTCTGTCCGTCCGCCTGTCTATCTGCATATTTTCAAATATAGTTCGTTGTTTTGGGGGAATCGCAGTCGCACATATCGAGGTTTCCAGGTCAAGCTTAAAAGTGAAAGTACATTTCCGTACAGTATCCCGGATCTCACTGCTCATCGACAGTTAGCCAAGTAACGATATAACCTTAATCAGCCCTAGGAATGAATAAATTACTAAAGCATTTGCCTCCATTAGCCTATGCAGATGAGACGGAGAGAGGGATGACCTCTGACCTGCTCTGGGGAAGCAGCTGCCATTGACAGAGGACAGTCCAGCCTCATTTAGCTCCGGATCACCCCGGGATCCTCCACCACGCTTACACGCCACACTTCTGATTTCATTTCTCTCCATGACTGTAATTCTGTGATCGCTGGACTGGGAGTAATAGGAATCTTTAAGACTGATTAAGTTGGCTGCTTTCTTCACACGGAGGAGCGTGAGATAACTCCATCCATCCGTTTCGAGACTTTTTTTTCTGGTACATTGCCTGTGCCCCCCTACACCCCCCCCACCTCGCCAGCATCTGCCATCGCAATACGAATAAAAATGAAAGCGCTTTAAGAAAAGCCTTCTCGGACCATCAATGAAGCCACAAAATTGAATTTCTCGCAGGATGTCGTTAGAGAAACGAAGCAAATGTTATTAATTACTTCTGCTGGAGCCACAATCCTCCAGCCTTGATGGATAAAGACGGAGAGTCTCAAAGGTTTAAGCCTGTTAGAATGATTTTTGCAACCACTTCTCGGCAGATTTGTGAAGAATCATATATCAGTCGATATGCGATTAAATCGCTTCTATACGCTCTTCGTTCTTTCACTCAACGGTTGCGGGACATTGAAATTAATCTTAAAACCAAGGCACACGCCTCCTTTTGGATTTTAGGCGCCACAATGTGCGGTTCGGATTTAAATGAATGAAAAAATTATACAACCGTTCAAAGAAAGTCTCCTTTCAACCTTTCCTTCATATCTTTTTATATGTAAGAACGATTCCTCAGTCCCATCAAACTTATTTCCTCGTTTTTCAGGCTTGGTTATTTTCAGACTCAGGGTAGGTTTTGCTTTCAAACTTGTTCTGAAAAAAGCATTGATTTACTCATTATATTTGTGTAAGATGCATGTGGCAAATGTGAGTACATCATTGATTTGCAATGGTTACAATTGTTTGAAGACAAAAGAGGTACAGTTACAATCATAACAGTAGAATAGAATTAAATAGTACCACGACCTAGCCTGTACAAAGTACAAAGACCTAGCCTGAAAAAAGGATCTAGACGGAAAAACAAGGCCTAGCCTGAAATTTAGACCAAGCCTGAAATTAAACCTTAGTCTGAAATATAGACCTAGTCTGAGATTAAGGCCTAGCCAGAAACTTAGACCTAGGTTGAGATTAAGGCCTATCTTAAAGTTTACACACAGTAAAAGCCTAGCCTGAAAATTAGACCTACACTGCAAAAAGAAAATTCTTGATAAGCCAAAAAATATTGAAATGAGACAATAAACCAGGGGTACTCAATAGGCGGACTCCGGTCCGCATCCGGACCCAGACGCGATTACATTTGGACCGACGGCAAAACCAACATGCTACTCTTGTGATCAAAATCCAAAGGCGTTTTTTTAGTCGATCACGCAATTTTGACCCAGCAATGTTTATTCACACACACACACACACACGAACGCAAACAAATATATTTATCAATGTATATAATTTATCTTGAATGATTGTACTCGTTTTAGCTGCGGCATTTGTCCAATCACAGCTGCTGTAAGAGCAACGTGACAACTACGTCATCAGTTTGCGCTCTGGCAGCATTCAGTTACTTTAGAACATGGCCGCGGCGGCGCGCACAGTCGCTCAGGTCTTCAGGGTAGCCAGAGCCAGGCGAACGGAAGCTCTGTCGTTTGCGTAAATCGAGAGATTTTTTTAACCTTAAAGAATATGGCGAGCTCAAAGCTGGCCGTCGATTAGAAAAGAAAAGTTGACTTTGAAAACTGTGAGTTTAACAGTTGAGTGAGTGGACAGAATAATATGCATCCGCGCGAAGCAGAAAACCAATGTGTTTAATCTGCAACGAGTCGGTCGCGATCGTCAAAAGTGATCGTGAAATGCCATTTATTAATCCAAGCACGCACAATTTGAACAAATTACCCTCCACACACACACACACACACACACACGCAGGCAACGAAAGTCTCACATGTGTCCTGGGACAACACAAGACACCTTTCTCTGAAATGTGTGATGCTGAAATAGTCAATGAGTGTGTAAGTGAAGTGGTGACTGCTCTGTTTGAAGGGACTCAAAAGGATAATTCACAATTTATGATCTTTCTCAGATTGTTTGATGAAGAAAAGTGAGGTGAACAATGTTGTGTCAAATTTATGAAGATGTTTTGGGTCTTACAAACCTCACACAAGGAGGGATTACATTTATGAAGTAGTGACACATATTCTTAGAGATCGAGAGATTGACTTGAAGCATGTTGTTTCTATACGGATGACGTGCCATTCACATTTGCAACTTGACCAATATTTTTCCGGACCTCGGACTGAAAGGAAATTTCGTAAGTGGACCCTTCAAGTTTATAATTGAGGACCCTGCAATAAACCTTTATTTTTCTTGCAAAGATAAAGAATGAACTAAGATAAATATCAAGAGTCACTTAGCATTAAAAGTAAAATGTTAATTTGCTTGTTTCAATAAATTAGGACTTGTTTCAAGCCATCTAATTAAGGAATTTTCTTTTTCTTATTTTTCATGTAGAATTTTTGCAGTGTAACATGAAAATTAGACCTAGTCTGAAATTTAGCCATTGCCTGAAATTTTGGTCTAGACTTAATAGAGATCTTAGATCTTGCCAAACTTCATCAATGCTATTGAATGAATATCGATGAACTTCATCGATGATATTATGAACTTCATCGATGATATTATGACACATCACTTCATTCCAGTCACTTGAAGTAAAGTAATAATAACATGTTCAATGATTAATGTTAACAAATAGGAAGGCTGCATAAGGTAGAAGCCCGGAACCGAACCTCACCCGGACCAAAGCATTACAACTATTATTATTTTCTTAGACCGTTCAAAGTGCTGATAGCTTTTTTTTTCTTGCTCGTTTCTTGCTCATTTCCACATCCCTGCCGGAGGAGACTACGTCGCTTGGAGGAGTGTCGATGCCATCAGGCAAGAAGAAGACGTGGCTTGAGGAATGTCTTACCACCGGGTTGGAGATGACGTTGCTTGGAAGATTTTCGGTACCACCAGGATGAGGATGACGTTGTTCCGAGGAGATTTCGATCAGAAGCCCCTTCGTCATCATGTGAGGGATGAGCCACCTCGATCTCCACCCCAAAAGAGGAAGACATCTTTAGGAACCATATTCACCAATGACTTTGTAATGTTAGCATGCCAGAGGAGACTGGCACCAGAAAGTCGGGTTCTCCTTAGGTTTATTTCCTCTCAATGGACCAGAGAGGTTTTGTTTTCCTAGCCACTGTCGTAATCTAGCTTGCTCTTCTGGTCATAGCCCATAGTCTGAACACCCATGAAGTGCAGTATGGACATTTTTCTTTTTTAAAGACTCTATTCCCTAACTCTGCATAGCGGTTTTGCCTTGGTCTGGGACTGAGAAAAGCGCAATAAAAATGAATTTGAACTCATGTATACAGTATCTTATGTCAACAGTTTTTAGCAGCTCCATTCCTGGAACTATCATGATGTTCCAGAGGCGTATCTTGACGTTCTCTCTAGCATGTAGGGAGCATCGGCCTTCACATTGCACTTTATCAGAGCTGTGCATGTTCCTGTGAGGTGGGTGAGAGTTGAGCGTATATCTCAGGGCATTTATAGTGCTGCTGAATAAATAATTGAGCTCCAGCCTTGATCCCGGTGTCATCCAGCCATGTGCGCTGAGATAACACCACAACAGCCCCACAGCATTAGTGCAACCTCTGTCTAAAGAGCAGCATTCATTCCGACTTCCCCAGGCCTCACAAACATCTCTGCACAAACACAGCCGAGCATCCTTCTTCTTCTAGAACTGTCTGTCTGTCTGTCTTTCTACATGTTGGTCTGTCTGTTCATTTTGTCTTCCTGTCGAACTGTCTCTCTTTTTATGTACTGAATGTCTTCAGGTCTGTCTGTTCTTTCATCCATTCTTCCATCTATCCATCCCTCCATCGGCCTATTTATCCATCCATTCAGCCATCCTTCCATATATCCATTTATGTGTCCATCCATCCATCCATGCATCAATCGATTCATCAATCCATCCATCTTTTCATTCATCCACCCACCCATCAAGCCTTCTATCCATCCATCCATCTATTTATCAATTCAGCTATCCTTCCATCCAACCATTCTTTCATCCATCCATCCATCCATCTTTCCATATATCTATCCTTTATTCCATCTATCTATCCCTCCATCGTTCTATTTATCCATCCATTCAGCCATCCTTCCATACATCCATTCATCCTACCATCCAGCCATGCTTCCATCCATCCATCCAGCCATCCTTCGTATCCATCTGTCAATCAATTGTTCTCTCTCTCTCTCTCTCTCTCTCTCTCTCTCTCTCTCTCTCTCTCTCTCTGTTTGTCTATATAAAGATTGTAAAGAAAGTGGCCAACAACAAACAAACATTTTAAAATGACTAAGATCGTATATGTGCATGAATACGATCAAACACATAGTGTCTTTTTACTCAATGTTTTTGACAAAGTTCCACTCCGGTGCGTAGCGCGTGTCTTTCATCGATCCATTCATTCATCCTCCCATAGATCATTCCATAGATTCTTCCATCTAACCTTCCATCCATTCGTCTATTAATCCATCCAGCCATCCTTCCATACATCCATACGGCAATAACAGAAATCTTTCCATCTATCCCTCCATTCGTCTATTTATCCAGAAAGAGAGAGGGAGCCAGCCATCTATCCATCCCTCCATTGCTCTCTCGTTCTCCCTCTCACGTCTATTTATTCATCATCCTTCCATATATCCATCCATCTATTCATAAATCCATCCATCTATCCATCCTGCCATCCTTCGTATCCATCTGTTAATCAATTGTTCTCTCTCTCTGTCTCTCTCTTTTTCTCCGTCTCTCTGTCTGTTTGTCTATATAAAGATTGTAAAGAAAATGGCCTACAACAAACAAACATTTTAAAATGACTAAGATCGTATATGTGCATGAATACGATCAAACACATGGTCTTTTTACTCAACGTTTTTGACAAAGTTCCGCTCGGGTGCGTAGCGCGTTATGTTTGTCTTCAATTAAACCGCTTTCTGGTGCTCAGGAGCTGGTGTTTGCACAGTTATTTGGCATCTTCACTGATGGATGTGTGATGCTGTAATGATACAATCAGATGCCCTGGAGAGAACACGTCTGCCAGCGGATTGTCACGGGCAAATATTGCACATGGCGGAGGCTACGATGAGCCCGTGGCTCTCTCCGACAGCCAGGATTAATGTCAGGGCTTATAATGCATGATTGAAACGGAGTAAAGAAAGAGAAAACGTGGAATAAAAGAGGATTAAGATGGTGGAGTGTGTGTGATCATTAAATTACACATTCGAGATGGTATTAGCAAAGTGCTTGAGGGATTCATTAGTCAACATGTCACTCTCATAGCGCAGAATGGAATAGACTCGAGTGGAGAGAGAGAGAGAGAGAGAGAGAGAGAGAATGACTATTGTTTTTATTTAAAAAAATAGATGGAGTAACTATTTTGCCGGTAAAGGTGGGCAGCAGAAGACCTGCGATTGAAGCCGATGTTTGAGTTTGATTTTTGCATTTGCCTGGAGAATTGGAAGCTCTAAATTCCCAGTTGGGCGTGTGACTAGATTTGTGATTGGCTCACCACTAGTTTGAAGTCCCTCCCCCTCGTGTGCCAGGAAATATTTGACCAGTGAAGTACACATCATTTGTGATTTGCATTTATCACTTACCTGTAGCAGTCGGCAGCCTTATTGGCCCCTTTCACACAGCAATGTTGGAAAAATGCAGGAAAAATACCAGAACGACTTTAATGGTAAAGACTGTTCACACAAGCTCTGCCATTCCCGCATTTTACCGGAAAAGAACTATTCACACAGTGTTTTCAAAATTCCGGTATTTTCGGGGACATCATCAACTGGCGACACGCTTTAAACAGCTGCGCCTTTGTAAACATGAAAACATTTTGAATGTCTGTATTTGTGAAAGGGGCTAATGTGGTACCAGGCACATAAAATGGACTTGTTACTTTAAGTATTTTCGGCTATTTTGTACTTGTACTGAGTATCAAAAATATAAGCAACTTGACTACACTGGTGATTGAGTATCTGTACTCTTTACTCTAAACACTTATTGGTAACATTACTTGTTACATTGTGATTGTGTGAGACAAGTCGGCATCTTTTTCTACCGCGGTTAATTTCTCGGGCGGATGAGATAATATCGGCAACTGCAGGATGCTGAATGTACTGGATGCTATTTATGAGCTAATTTGGAAGCATTGAGGTGTTACTTTTTTATTTTTACTTTTTACTTCTTGTTTTTCACATTTATTGGGTTTTTTTTCGGAGCTTAATTCAGTACAAGTAAAATACTTAAGTTCTTTGAAAATTGGATACTGTGCGACATTTACTCAGTCTTCATGAAATTGGTGACTTGTAACATGTAATGAAGTAATTATTACAGTAAGGTATCCGTACTTTTACTCAAGTATGATGTTCAGGTACACCTCTTGTACCAGAGGAGAGGATCAGGTTCAGTGGATGAAGAACTCACAGTTTAACAAAACCACCCACCCGCCTCACAGGGAGACACCGGCAAGACAGTGTGTCATGAAACAAGGGAAGAGGATTACAGGAAGCGCTGAAGCTCGGGTGTTTGACAGACGTGTTTGCTTCAGTTTAATGCCACACAGGGTTTGGTGTCACAGATCCCTCTTAATTACAGCCTCTCTTCCAGACGCCCTGTTTGTTTCTACGCCTAATGAGTTAGACGGGGATTAAGCTCCATGCTTGGGGCCAATTAGCTCACCCAGTCCCCAACGCCCACCGCTCTCCATCCAGCGCTAACAGATACGGCAAGAGCGAGAAGAAACGCATTAGCACCAGCACTTCAGCTCTATTTACCGAGCTTTGTAAAAACAAGACGCATAAGTGCCGTTTCTCATCGAACCGAGTCTCCAGCTGTGATGACTTCAGCAAACTAAAATGCCACATCAACGGAGTGTGTTCAATTCAGCGGCAGACACAATAGAAGACAACTACTGCTGCTTTAAGACTCTTCGCGGTTATTTAAATTTGAACACCAAATACTTTTTCATATAGACACGCAGAGCGCTAGGAAGCGCTGGTACCAGGACAGGCCAATTTCAAGATGCCTTTATCTGAGGCGCAGACTCAAATACAAGGACGGGACTTTTATTTTGGCAAGGATTAGATTTAGGGTTACGCATGTCAAAAGGATACCAACCAACACCGACAAAACAATCCAACACCAAGCCAAGGAAAACATTATGGAATCAGATTAGTGGCAAAAATATCAAACGCACATTTCTAATAAACGAACGAAAACGCGTCACATTTACATTAGGTTTCTTATTTTTCGATTGCATTTACGTTTGTAAAATTGCATTTGCATTTAATTTTTGCTTGCAATCTTCACATTTTCATTTGAAACCTTTTTTTTCGCTTCAGATTTTTCTTTTTTTTTTTTTCGTTTGGATTTATGGCCCAAGTTTCACATGGAGGCGGCCCTTACTCTGATTGGATGATGAGAATGTGATTGACCGTTGTTTGACCAAGGCGTGTGGGACAAGTTCAGTTCGAACAAAAAATCCGAGACGAGTTTCAAACTAAAATGTGAAGATTGCAAGCAAAAAAACTAACTTAAATGTGAAGCATTTTTGTTTGTTAATTATAAATTTACATTTGATATTTTTGGCACTAATCTCATTCCATAAAACACAACCTTAAATACGAGAACAAATAGGACGCAACAAGACACAGGTGAACAGATTAATTAAATAATGAATTCAATTTAACACACAACACCTGTAAGTAGTAAGAAAGTAATCCAAATCTTGTTAACATAAATGTCCCTTAAGACCTGAGAATGAGAGCCAAGTTTGAAGCCAAGGTTTGAGAGTACAGAATGAGGCGAGGCTAAAACAACGATCTTTAGACCAGGGTTTGATGCAGAGCTGATGTCTAGAACCCTGATATTGAATTGAATTGAACCAGAGTTTGGCTTGAGATGGCAACGTTTTTGGATTTTCAAAGTTTTAAGACAGAGTTCAAGAGCAAATTCAATGTCGAAGACCTGCTTGCTGAGTTTCAAGCCTAAGACCAAGACTCAAGTTTAAAAACTGAGACTCTAGTTTGAGATGTGAATATTGATGGCAGAAACTTTGAAACCTGAGTCTGAGGACTGATTTCAAGACATGATATTAAGACCCAAGTTCATAACCATATTTTGAGGTCCACATTTTAGCATCCTGAATTTGAGGCCAGTTCAAGTGCACAGATTCAAATACAATACGTAGACTGGGGATTGAAGCAAAGTAAATTGAAGTTTTGTCTTGCTCCACAATCCCAAAATCAACATCAAAATCAATACAATACAAAACAATAAATCAATCATTCAAAGCAAGCAGTACATCACATTTATTTGCAATAACAGAAGAACACTTCATATCTTACAAACAGTTTGTATGCTTCCCTACCAGCAGCGTCTCAAAGCTGATCGTACAAGGCTCTCGAAAGTGATCTTTCAAAATATGTCCTTTGAGAAGGTTAAATCCAAAGTTTTCCGTATTAAGCAGCACAGGAATTACTCTCTCCATTCACAGATTGTGGAACGCCAAATTAAACACCTGGTGCAAATCTGAGTGCGGGGCTCGAGACTGACAGCTCTATTGTCCAATCAGCTCGCAGAAAAGCATTTGGGCCAATTTTAGGGACCTGACTGACCTACTTTTGAGAAATGCAATTCACAATACCCAATGTTAAAGCATACAATTAAATATTCCACCTTTTGCAGATAAACAACCAAAACATTGACATTTTGTAAACCAAAACATAACAAAAGATTTACATAGCAGTTTGTATCTTGCCTAAGGACACTTAGGTGCAGAACCAGCGTTATGGGGATTCGAATCCGCAACCTCTCAGACACATGTATATGTCCCACTGGACCACAAAGCCACACATTTATGACGCAAGTTTGTAACCAGAGACCTGCGATCAAAACCTTAAATTGACGTCTTGAACACTCTTGTTGGCGCCTGATTAGAGTAGATTGAACTTTATTGTTCTTTATTGTACTCTTTACATGTACAGCTACACGCCAACAGAATGCAGGTCTAACCTGCAAGTGCATATATATACACGAGAAATTAACAATTATAATAGAGTTTACAAACAGTAATGCTAGTGGCTATGATTACTGTGAGGTGTGGTGCAACATTTACAAATTCATAGGGGTGCAAATAATACACATTTAGAGTTACAGTAGAACTTATCATAATGTGATTATCATAATAGATACAATACAACAGAATGTACAGGTAGCTATGTGATCATCCAGTGACTGGATGATGCAAAACTTAACTCGGACAAAACCGAATTATTGCTTATTGACTCTAACCAAACAATAAAGGACCCTGAATATAGCCTAAATTTTAATGGACTTAAACTTTCATCTTCATCAACAGTGAAAAACTTGGGTGCTATATTTGATAATAAACTTTCATTTGAAACCCATGTCAACAACGTCTGTAGAACAGCTTTTTTCCACCTCAGGAATATTGCAAAGCTACGTCATATGCTCCCTAGGTTGGATGCAGAAAGAGTCATACATGCGTTTATGACCTCGAGGTTAGATTACTGTAATTGTTACACCTTGGAAGGACTGATGAAGACAGGTCTCACAACAAAGGTTTTAATGTCCTTAACTGAAGAAGAGTACAAAGCAGAGTGTGGAAACTCCAACACAAACGCTGCCACTTGCAGCCTAGTAACAAGTTTGACCGACAGCTCGTCAGCCTCAGCGTTCTCCTTTTAACCATAACGGTAATTGGTTACAGGTATCGCTGGTGCTGACGAGCTGCCGGCCGTGAACAGTCATCAAAACGCTCCCCGGCTCAGCCACCAGAGGGAGCTGAGCCGATGGACCGTAACAGTAGCCCCCCTCAACGGGCGGGCTCCGAACGCCGGCAGAAAAATTTTCTTTTTGACAAGGTGGGCCGGGACCACCGATGCATAGACGAGGTGGCCCGGGACCACCGATGCGTCCCAGAAGTGGCCCGGGACCACCGATGCGTCGACGAGGTGGGCCGGGACCACCGATGCGTCGACGAGGTGGGCCGGGACCACCGATGCGTCGACGAGGTGGGCCGGGACCACCGAGTCGTGAGTCGACGAGGTGGGCCGGGACCACCGATGCGTCGACGAGGTGGCCCGGGACCACCGATGCGTCGACGAGGTGGGCCGGGACCACCGATGCGTCGACGAGGTGGGCCGGGACCACCGATGCGTCGACGAGGTGGGCCGGGACCACCGATGCGTCGACGAGGGTGGCCGGGACCACCGATGCGTCGACGAGGTGGGCCGGGACCACCGATGCGTCGACGAGGTGGGCCGGGACCACCGATGCGTCGACGGTGGGCCGGGACCACCGATGCGTCGACGAGGTGGGCCGGGACCACCGATGCGTCGACGAGGTGGGCCGGGACCACCCGCGTCGACGAGGTGGGCCGGGACCACCAGAGTTCGACGAGGTGGGCCGGGACCACCGAGTTCGACGAGGTGGGCCGGGACCACCAGAGTCGACGGGTGGGCCGGGACCACCAGAGTTCAGACGAGGTGGGCTGGGACCACCGATGCTGGATGAGGAGCGAGGAGAGCGAGGATGAGAGAGGCGGAGGAAGGCGAGGATGAGGAAGAGGAGCGGGGACGACGCGGAGATGAAGAGGAGCGAGGCGAGTGGGGAGAGAGGCGAGGAGAGGAAGAGGAGGGAGGAGGCGAGGAAGAGAGGGAGGAGGGCGATGGGAGAGGCGGAGACGAGCGAGGATGGGAGGAGGGAGAGGGAGGAAGAGGAGCGGAGGAAGGGCGAGGATGAGGAAGAGGAGCGGAGGAAGGGCGAGGATGGAAGAGGAGCGGAGGAAGGCGAGGAAGAGGAGGGAGGAAGGCGAGGAAGAGGAGCGGAGGAAGGGCGAGGAAGAGGAGCGGAGGAAGGCGAGGATGAGGAAGAGGAGGGGGAAGGGCGAGGATGAGGAAGAGGAGCGGAGGAAGGGCGAGGATGAGGAGAGGCGCGGAGGAGGCGAGAGAGGAAGGGCGGAGGAAGGGCGAGGATGAGGAAGAGGCGCGGAGGAAGAGAGAGGATGAGAAGAGACGGAGGAAGAGAGAGAGAAGAAGAGAGAGAAGAGCCAGCGCGTGGAGAAAAGCGCGGACGGCGGAAGAGAGAGCGAGGGATTGAGAGCAGAAGACAGAAGACCAGAGGGAGAGGGAACGAAAGGAAAGAGAACGAAACGAAAGGGAACGAACACGTGGACGAAGAGAGCGACAAAGAGGAGATGAGGAAGCCTGAGGAGGAAGGGGAGGCAATAGCTCCGGAACAGAGGAAGAAAGGAGAGAGAGGAGAGAGAAGAGAGAAGAAAAGGCTGATCTGACGGAGTAGAAGTCTGACGAGATGGGGGAATGAACTCTTCCCTCTTTGGCTGGTAGTTCAAACCCGGCTCACATTCTCCACAGGTGCAGGGGTGCTCTGGGATCGGCAGGCCAGTCCATGTTTGAGAGAAGAGCTGAATCCATTCGTTGCAGATCAAGGCAATTGTGGATTCGGGCTCCCTCTCATGGAAACCACACGGGCACATGGACGACAGCTGCCTTCTCCAGAATCCTGGCTGACTGCGCGTTGATGGCAAGAAGTCGAGCACAAACTCCTGTTGCCGTTCAAATCGTGCGTCACGCACCTTCTCTGGAGCAGTGGTGAGGGCAAAAAACATCCGGTCAGCTTCCATTGTTAACGGTCGGTCAATCTGTTACACCTTGGAAGGACTGATGAAGACAGGTCTCACAACAAAGGTTTTAATGTCCTTAACTGAAGAAGAGTACAAAGCAGAGTGTGGAAACTCCAACACAAACGCTGCCACTTGCAGCCTAGTAACAAGTTGGACCGACAGCTCGTCAGCCTCAGCGATCTCCTTTTAACCATAACGGTAATTGGTTACAGGTATCGCTGATGCTGACGAGCTGCCGGCCGTGAACAGTCATCAAAACGCTCCCCGGCTCAGCCACCAGAGGGAGCTGAGCCGATGGACTGTAACAGTAATGGTCTTCTGGGAGATTCTCCTGCCCGACTAATAGATAAACTTCAGTTAGTTCAGAATGCGGCCGCTCGACTGCTGACCAGAACTAAAAAGTACGACCATGTTAGCACTGTGCTAATGTTGCTCCATTGGTTACCTGCAAAGTATATAATTATATTTAAAATTCTCCTAACAACTTATAAAGCATTAAACGGTCTAGGTTCCTCTGTATCTCAGTGAGCTCATCACATTTTACTAGCCCTTTTTAACTGACCCCCCCCCCCTCCCCCCAATTTTTAAAACTCATATAAAGAATCGACATTTCTCTTTTTAAAGACTTTTTTTCACATAGCGTCTTTGCGTTGGTCACGGACTAAGAAAAGCGCTATACAAATGACCTTGAACTTGAACTATGTACAGCCGTGCAGGGTGAAGTTATAAGTATAAAAGTGCAATGACGCTATGGAAGGTGATGGGTCAGAAGAGTTGAGTGGTGGGCAGAGTTCAGTAGACACGGCTTTAGGGGGAAAGCTGTTGCTTAGCCTGCTGGTTCTGGTTGGAAGACTTTTCAACCGTCTGCCAGAAGGAAGCAGTGAGCCATCATCAACGTCTTGAATGGGGGAAATGGAGCAATTCGATGCCAGAGTTCTACAGTGACTTCACATTAAAAACCTAACAGCTTCACGTTGAATTCATGACCGTTGTTTTAAAACCAAGTTGTGTTTAGGAATTGATGTAGAGCCAAGGCCCAAATCTGAGACACATGTTTGAGACCAGAGATTGATAGCTTGACAGTAGGACCTACTACGAGATTGGCTGGCCACTTTTTGGGTGTGTCTAAGCCCAATGCTCTGAGATTATGGTATTGGCTCCTACTCATTGATTGGACATGCCCATTTACATTCAACGTTGCGTTTCAGACATGTTATTATCCTTTCTCCTGGGCCAAAATGATGCAATTTTAACACGCAAGTCAATCAGTATCTGGAAATACTGTTTGATTGTGATTGATTTCAAGTTCATGTTTATTTATATAGCACTTTTTTGTCCCGGACCAATGCAAAGTCGCTAGTCGCAAAAATTTGCCTTGTCTGCAAGACATTAGTGAAACATTAGTGACCTTAGTGAAGGTTAAAACAATTAAATTATTAAGAGATATGGACAACGCGCGTGTGTACATGACTCAGTCACTATACGAACAATCGGCGTATACAATTCACAAGATTCTGATACCAGACAAGTTACAATGATTATAAGCTCCGCCTCTGTGTCTAAATTCCGCCAGAATCGTTTCAGCTAAATGCAGTAACGACACCATTTTATTTTTACTATTTGTTCCCATGAAATGTATTTTCATTATTTAACATCATGAACAACGATATGCAGTGAATTTTTTGTTGGAACAAGAGCAACTTACTGATTACTATGGGAAATAGTTTTGAGTAAATAGAGAAACGAGCTCGAACGAAGGTACCACCGCATTTAGTAGACTGAGCAAAGAAACGCTGCTCGTTAAAAAAAAGCCCTTTTAATGTACGAAAAAGGACACCGTTACGCACAATGAACAGTTTTCAAGTGACTTTTAAATAACAGCATTGTGACTTTTAGCGACCGTTCTTATCGCCGCTAACATGCTTCATTCGGACACAAAGGAACGTTAATTCACTTCTGCTCTTTGAGGAAACGTGTTTCTGTCGAGATTGCGCGGAAGCCGGGAAACGGACAATTAAATTTTGCATCTCATTGCTCTTAAGATGAGTGAATAAATAGATGAATCGATTCATAAAGTCGGGCTGTTTGGCGAGGCCGAGCGTAAGTTAATGTCAGGAAGCGGAAGCGTTTGGTTTAGCATTCGCCTCACGCCGCCGCGCCCTTGGTGTTACCGTGTTCTCGTCTAATTGGATCTGGTGATTGCCGGGTTTTGTCGCACAAAGAGCTGATCTGTGCAAATTACAGGCCGGCGAGTCAAAAGTGTCAGAAGGAAATTTCAAGCGAGCGGCGAGTGTCAGTCTCGTCCTGTTCTCCAATCCCGTTCACCCCATTTCACCACGCTGGCATGGACAGGCGCCGCTCATCTTGTGTGGTTTTCAAGAGTCGCTCCGCAAATTGATTTCATTCTCTGGCGTAACACTCAATTAAGTGTGTGACGTCGGGTCGGTGCGTGTAAACATGTGTTGTGTCTCCACTGTTCCGCGAGAATGATTCCGAGCCTGGGTTTGTCTGTTCCAGTCGGTCATTTATATGCACTAAAGAAAATAAGTTATTTCATTTCGAGGTGGCACGGTGGGGCAGATGGTGGCGCTTTTCTAGAAAGTTGCCTGGAAAATGTATGTTTATCACACCTGCCAAGAGCCAGAAATAAATTATATGTACTTTATGTATGTAAATATTAATTATACTAGGGCTGTATTATGTAGGACTGCGATTAATTAAATTAGTTTGTCACGTCAAATTAATCGTGATTAATCGCGGTTAAGTTGGTTGGGGAAGTGCGATTAACTAGTTAAAAAAAGTAATAATTTGACAGCACTAATATATACATTAACAACATACAAAATACATTTAAATTATTAAAATAATATATGTAAAATTTAATAATAACCTTTTAATAATTTGCATATTACACCTCAATATCCAATATTGCAAGCTTAAGTCATTTCATTGCGATTACTCATGATTAATTAAACACGTGTATATATACAATATAATTTTATAATAGGTCAAAATCAGCTTTATTGTCAACTCTGCCCAACATACTGGACTGAAATTGGGTTTTTATACTAGTTCCATATTTTTGAAGTATAAACAACAATTTTCCAAAATGTACAAAAAGGTGCAAAACATAATAAACAGATATATATACATATATTTATAAAGTAGAACATTATATGTGTATGCATATTGTATTTAAAAGACCCGATCACCTTATACACACATATATGATTGTGTTCTCCACTTCTCCATACTGTAACTCCATGGTGAGCTAGTTACTGTATTTTAGCACATTTCATCACTCTGAAGTTGATGTGTGTGTGTGACATATTGACCTCTATGACCTTCAGAGGTTAAAAAGTGAAGGTGAAGTTCGATAGAACCAGGAGTGAAAGAAACTTGTGTCCAGCACTCAGAGCTCACTTCCCTTCAACCACACGTAACCATGGAAACAGCTTCCCACATCCTGCCCCTTCCCTTCGCATGGAAGCGTATCAGGACAGGAACATCTCTATTTCGATGTCGCAAGTGGGTTTTTACGCGGTCCCATTTGTAGTACACACACACACTTGCAATTATATCATATTGGGGCCCCACTATTGACTTACATCGAAAACAATATGTTCACTCTCTTCTTACTGTAACCCGAAGCATCAAAATATTGCCCTTACTCACCCCCTTTACTCCAACCTTAACAAAAACACAGTTATAACCGCTGTCTTAAAACTACATCTTGACACTCAAAAAGATCTTCAAAGTTGTGGGACTCTAGACAAAGATCCCACAAGTACACAACAAAGTACACTTGGTGCTAAAAACTAGCATTCTGGGTCCAATTGTATGCTAAATGAAGGAACACACACACACACACACACACACAAATGGATGATGTGAAGATCTTTACGAACTCTAGGAACTCACAAAGACCTTTACAAGCTCAAAGAACTTTTGACACGGTTTTTCGTTATGAATGTCATTTTTCATGACTTCATTTACTTTTTTTTTTTTCTGTTTTTTTTTTTTATTTATTTTCAATGTCCGGCTGATGCGATTAAACAATCCTCAATTTCTGTCTGTGTGTCTGTATCAAAATGCCGATGTAACTATTTGTCTGTCTAACTATTTGTTTTTCAAAATATCTGTCCATAAAATGCGTCTGTCTGTCTACCAGCCAAACTTTATCATATTACAGTATTATGTTACAATTTAGAATGAATTGAAAAAAAAATTGAGCATTTAATAGATATTTCCCCTACAATAGTTAAAGTCTGTTTAATTTCGAACAATATTTGCAATGACTCATGCACCAATAAATTACACAGAATGGTATAACGCAGCGTTAAACTGCTTTAAAGAACATAAGTAAGTAACTTTAATTGCCGCTGACATTCACTCTTCTTATCTGAACACTTCTGGCTATCTAAATGCTTCTCGACTTCAGCAAAAACACACCATAAATCAACATTTGATCTCAATTAGTGTTGAAAAGCATCCGTAGAGAGCGCGAGCAGGTAGACGCTGATCTCCTCAAGGTTAAGTAACACCTCCAACCCAAAATGCTCATTTGATGGAGCATTAACAGTGATAATTAAGCTCCATAAATCCTCCCGACGCGGCAGTTTGTCTCTTGGTGACACCAATCGTGACCCGTTGTCTCTTATCAGGAACGTTCTGTATATCATTTAATGCCCGTCCTAAAGGGAAACCACATCAACACTGAATAATGTTGAACCCGGTGGCGTCAAGTTGTTTATCCTTCATCAAACTTTACATGGAAATGAAAAATATCTACAAATATTATGACAAGAAAAACTAACAAAATATACGTATACAAAAAAAAAACATTTCTGGTTCAATTACGTTAATATTCTCTTAAAAGTACTTTTTTTTTTTTATTTAACAAACCTAACTTGTGACTCGAATCATTTTGAAATTGTTTTACTTGAATAATAGATAACAAACACTTAATTTACATGTCTATTCACAAACAGGAAATTTTACATTTTTGATTTATGGTCTTGAGGGTGAGAGTTTGATGTAACACAACCGTCAGCATGCAAATACAATTAGTAATGCGTTACGTTACTGCGTTACAACAAAAAGTAATATTTTATTGTAATTATGGATGTCAAACGATAATTTTTTTTAAACTATTTCCCTGAACAAATTAATCGAAATTAATTACAATTAAATGACTGAAGCTTGTTGTTATGCCGAGGATGGAACAGATGACGGCAGAAGGTGAAACAGCGGTTTTAATGTCCAAACTAAGGTACACAACCGAAAAGGAGTATGAGAACTCTAAACATTAAAACTGAAAATACAGAGTCAGGGCGGCCGGGCGGGCCGCTGGAAGGCTATGGAGGGCGGCTGGGCAGCGGCAGCTGAGTTCAGGGTCTGGACCACCAGAGTTCTGAAGAGGTGGGCTGGGACCATAGATGCGTAGTCGAGTTGAGCTGGGACCACTGAAGTTCGGAAGAGGTGGGCTGGGACCACCGATGCGTAGACGAGGCGTGTCGAGAACGCCGGTGCTCTGGAGACGAGGCGCGTCGAGACCGCCGGTGCTCTGGAGACGAGGTGTGTCGGGACCGCCGGAGTTCAGAGGACCAGGTAGGAGTAGTCCATTTGTGCCCTCTAGTGCAACTGGGGCAGATAGCCAGGGGACGTCAAATCCGCATATGTAGAGGACGTGGATTGGTGAGTCAGGATCAGCCGAGGAAGAGCGAGGATGAGGAAGAGGAACGGAGAAAGAGCAAGGAGGATGAGCGACGGAGCGGGGATGAGGAAGAGGACCGAGAGAAGAAGAGAGAGAGAGAAGAAGAAAGAGAAGAGCCAGCGCGTGAAATGAATCGCAGACGGCGGAAGAGAGAACGAGAGGATTGAGAGCAGAAGACAGAAGACCAGAGGGAGAGGGAACGAAAGGAAAGAAAACGAAACGAAACGAACACGAGGGCGAAGAGAGCGACGAAGAGGAGAAGAGGAAGCCTGAGGAAGAATAGAAGGGATTGACTCCAGAGATGGAGATTTACAAGGAGAAAGAAAAAGAGGCTGACCAGACCATCTGGGGGACGAATTTGCCCTGACTGCCTGTCCGGAACCTGCTCACAATCCCCGCACGAGCGGAAAAAGTCCGGAATTTGTCGTGCAGTCCATGTGCTTGCAAAACAGCGGTTTTAATGTCCAAACTAAGGTACACAACCGAAAAGGAGTATGAGAACTCTAAACATTAAAACTGAAAATACAGAGTCACACGGACGTAGCTCCTCTAACAACGAGTTTGACCTACAGCTCGTCAGCAATCTCCTTTTAACCCTAAAGGCAATTGCTTACAGATGTCGCTGACACTAACGAGCCGTCGGCTGTGAAATGTTCTTCTTGGCTCAGCCACAAGAGTGAGGTGTGCAGAGGGACCGTGACAGTAGCCCCCCCTCAACGGGCGGGCTCCGAACGCCAGCAGCAACTGGAGGGCGGCCGGGCGGGCCGCTGGAAGGCTCTGGAGGGCGGCTGGGCAGCGGCAGCTGAGTTCAGGGTCTGGACCACCGGAGTTCTGAAGAGGTGGGCCGGGACCACAGATGCGTAGACGAGGTGGGCTGGGACCACCGATGCGTAGACGAGGTGGGCTGGGACCACCAGAATTCTGAAGAGGTGGGCTGGGACCATAGATGCGTAGTCGAGTTGAGCTGGGACCACTGAAGTTCGGAAGATGTGGGCTGGGACCACCGATGCGTAGACGAGGCGTGTCGAGAACGCCGGTGCTCTGGAGACGAGGCGCGTCGAGACCGCCGGTGCTCTGGAGACGAGGTGTGTCGGGACCGCCGGAGTTCAGAGGACGAGGTAGGAGTAGTCCATTTGTGCCCTCTAGTGCAACTGGGGCAGATAGCCAGGGGACGTCAAATCCGCATATGTAGAGGACGTGGATTGGTGAGTCAGGATCAGCCGAGGAAGAGCGAGGATGAGGAAGAGGAACGGAGAAAGAGCAAGGAGGATGAGCGACGGAGCGGGGATGAGGAACGAGTTTGACCTACAGCTCGTCAGCAATCTCCTTTTAACCCTAAAGGCAATTGCTTACAGATGTCGCTGACACTAACGAGGCGTCGGCCGTGAAATGTCCTCCTTGGCTCAGCCACAAGAGTGAGCGGTGCAGAGGGACCGTGACACTTGTAGTATTCGAAATTAAGGTGTAATATGTAAATTAATGTAAACTCAACACTAAATAAACACTCGTTTAAATACTGTAATAATTTAGTATAATTTTTGTTCAATTTGCAATGTATTGTCTTTTTGAGTGTTTTTTAACCCTCTGAGGTCCAGTCACACTTTTTTCAAGATAAAACAATACAATAAACAAAAAAATTAATTTTGGTCTTACATGTAAGTGTAATCCATCAATTTAAAGTTTGAAGTACATATTTTTTTAGGTTACACTCTTAATAAAAACAGGACCTTGTGCTTTTTGTAAAAAATACTAATAATAATAAAACTAAAAAGTGAATCGTGTTTTGTCTTCTCTGTGTCAGCTGAAATAAATGCAACTGATTATTGGCATTGAAAGTAATTGACGCGATTATGACACTATTGTGTGTTAACGCGTTAACTTTGACAGCACTTATTGTAATACATTACTTTTGTAACGCGTTGCTATGATAGTGAAATATATATATAAATATATAATCAAGAACTATATGCTCTACGTGTAAGAGTTAGAATGATGATCTCTCTCTCTTTCTCACACACACACACACACACACACACTTACAATGTTACAGCATTTGTTAGTTGATGTAGTTGATTTCTTGTTCTGCCCATGAAAAGCAGCGTTGTTGACGAACACATTCAGGCTCCGTAAGACACAAATAACAGAGCGCAAACAATTCCCCAGATGATTTTAGGCGGCGAATCCAGTGAATGTGTCTGGACCAGCAAGCGGTAGGTGTTTCTCCCAGCACTGACCCTTCTCAGACGCCACTGGACCGACTCCAGCGTGTGGAGAACAGACACTACGCACTCCGAGGGTCCGGTTTGTCCTCCGTGTTTACTTCACGCTTGCTTTCATACTGACACGTGTGATTTATTCCTCTGGTCGGCCTGGAACCGCGGGGATTCACGGGACTTTTAGGGTTCAATTATCTCGCGATGCTGGAGAGTGAAGATTTCAGCTGAGAAATGGACGGAGGACTCGAAATGATGAATGTTACAGTTAGCCGTGTTGCTAAAGCGCAGACAGCGCTATCCGCATGCAGACTTAGGTTTAATACACAGTGATATAACGGGATAAACGCTACTGATCTTTTGGAGGGAAGATTAAAGGTAGTTTAAATCCCAGATCTTAAAACAAACGTCAAATTTGCGGAACAGGCACGAAAACATTTCGAGGCACGGTAATGAGCGCTAATCGAATAAACAAACTTTGCTTCGTCTCAGAGTCTTTGAAATGTGATTATTAATTTCACTCTTCTAGTTGGTTGCGTGAACGTAACAAAAATGCTATATCTCAGAGTTTGAAAAAATATTTCAAATAAAACTACAAATTGTGTTAATAATTTGTATTTGAAGTTTTGTGCGCTTTGAGAGAGTGTGTAAAGAACTGTGTAAGTGTGTAAGAACTGTGAAAAGCGGCCTACAAATACTCATTATTATTATATTATTATTATTAAGTACTACATTTGCTATTCTGATAATATTTTGCAAATCTTATGTACTAAATTTTGCCTTCACTGTTACGATCCGGGACGGGTGAAGGTGACGAGATGAAGAGCCAGGGATCGATGTGACATCAAACGGACATTTAATGAGGAAACAAGACTTAAACTTACAGACGACAGCAGAACAGATGAAGTGCAACGTTAATGACTGACGACGGATGAGGGCATGGGTGAAGACTTAAATAACAAGACAGATGATGAACAGGTGAAACTGATAATAGATGAGGATGAAACACCAGACGTGAACAGAAACACAGGATCATGGGAAGTGTAGTCCATGAATGCAACAGTAGATCCCCCCTTCCCTAGGCGGCTCCCGACGCCGTAGATGACATCCAGCGAGTGCCAGGCTGCAGGATCCGAGTCTGGCCATGGAGGGCCAAAACCGAACCCGAAGGGTCCAACAGCTGGCACTACTCGACGTGGAACAGCAGAGGGGGAAGGAGGTGCGATGAAGGACCGAGGCGATGCTGAGGGAGTGAAGACCGGGGTGGAGCAAGAAGGCAGGAGCACTGACTCGCAGATGAAGGAGCGGATAACGCCTGCGATCTCCGAGGGCTGAGTGGAGGAAGTCGAGCCGACCAGACGATGGAGCCCGACGACGTCCACGGATGGACCTGGAGTGGTGTGACTGATGGTGAGAGTCTGAGGATGAGGGTGAAGGGTCCACAGGCCTAAGAGGAGGAGACCAAGCCCCAGCGACGCATAGATGTTCCATCGCGGGTGGGGGGGTGGGTTCTTACAGCCTCCTAGGTGGGAGATACAGAAGGCTGCCTCGGGGTGATGAAGACCGTGAAGACGACGATGATGAAGATGACGATGATGAAGATGAGGTGTGCGCCAGGTGGTGAGAGAAGGAGGTGAAGCTGCAGGGTCAACAGGAACCAGAGACAGAATCCAGTCCCCGGACTGAGCAGTGTGCAAATGTTCCAGAGCAGGGAGGGGGGAGGGGAAACCCTAGGCTCCTGGGTGGAAAACTCCCAAACCAGCACTAGAGTCCTGAAGAAGGGCCGGCACGGAATCCGGCGAGAAGAAGATCCGAAGCGGAGTTCGGCGGGAAGGGAATATGCGCACCTGGAACACGCAATCCCACACGTGCTGCGGCAGAGTCCAGCAGATCCGGAGTCGTGGAAGCGATCGACAAACAGTCCGAATTCGCAAGGGGCGTCCGGCATCTGTCCGACGGTACGCTGCCGATAACAGCAGGTGCGGCAGAACGTGCACTTTCCTCACTCGCGGCGGCCGCGTCCAGCAGATTCGGAATCGCGGAAGCGATCGTCAATCAGTCCGAATTCGCAAAGGGCGTCCGGCATCTGTCCATCGGTGCGCTGGCCGCGTACGCGAGCGCGGTTCTGTGCATGTCTTCTCCAACTCCCACGGCTGGTGCGGTAGTGGTCAGTCATTCTGTTACGATCCGGGACGGGTGAAGGTGACGAGATGAAGAGCCAGGGATCGATGTGACATCAAACGGACATTTAATGACGAAACAAGACTAAAACTTAGAGACGACAGCAGAACAGATGAAGTGCAACGTTAATGACTGACGACGGATGAGGGCACGGGTGAAGACTTAAATAACAAGACAGATGATGAACAGGTGAAACTGATAATAGATGAGGATGAAACACCAGACGTGAACAGAAACACAGGATCATGGGAAGTGTAGTCCATGAATGCAACATTCACATTTGGCTTTTTTTTTTTTTTACCTATAACTCTAGGTCCCAATTGCGATTCTGACATTTTTTTATCTTTATAACTCGCAATTGAGTTTGAAATTCTCAAATGCAAAGAAGTCAAATTCTGAAAAAAAAATGTCAAATTTAAAAAAATATCAACGCAGAGTAAAGCAAAACTCGGTGAGGTGGTCCTCCAATCACCAGTCTGTTTTTTGCTCCTTGAAAATGACTTGTTATTTGCAAATTTGGAAAATGGACGTCTTTGCAAATTTAAAGGTGAATCCCTTTTGTCTAATCTCAGTTCTTCCGCTTGTCTCTAAACGACACTTTAACTCCATTTTCTAAGGTCAATTTATGCCCGTGTCAAGCATGTGCACTGGCAAAGGAAGGATAATTTATTACAGAATTACAGCCATTTACGGACAATTTTCTGTGATTTCCTATAGGAATACGATCGATTTGCTGTAGGGTTAAACACAATGGAAGCAAGTGCACTCCAATGGAGAAAAGAAAGGGGCATTTTCAACAATATTTACACACTTTACATCACATCAGATAAACCACAGTTGGGATTCGTTCACGAGAGGTGATATTACAACAATTTTCGCAATTTGCAGCCAAGTGTCCGTTGCAGCCCACCATTAAAACCAGCACTCGGGATCTAACACAGGCCTATTTCTCACTCTGGTCCATTACGTGGAGCCTAATTTACCCAGCATGCACTGGGACTCAAGGACAGATGGCGAGGGGAGTGTGTGTGATCTGTAGAGAGCCATTATGTCCGGCCTCTGTGAAGCATCTACGTTATTAACCACACCGGCCAGAGTCAATTAAACCGCTGGAGTGGCTTCCTCCGGCTCTAGAAGGTTCTTCTTCAGGCTTGCTCTTTAATCTCAAAGAGACTATTTGGTGTGTGTTTGATCTGAGCTTTGGAAGCTGAAAAAGCTATCTTGGATATCTTGCCGCACTTTCTCGACTCGGCAGAGCTGCTGTTAACAAAGCTCATGAGGTTTTTTGTTCCTGGCCATTGTCGCTCTATTGGTTTGCTCAGCTCAGTGGTGATTGTCGTACTGTTCATTGCCGTATAGTGAGCAGATTGTCAAGTTTGTCGTCATGAACGTTGTCAACGGAGCATCTTCATGTCTCATTGGAACAATTTGGCTTGACAAACTAGAAAACAAGAAAGAAACAAAAAAAAAAAAAAAAACTAGAAGAGACAAGTGACTTTCTGATTCACTTCTTTGTATTTGTATTTCTACTCATTTGTTATCCTTATTTTACTGTATTATTTTGTTTTTATTGCTTTTGTATCTTCATAGTTTGTTTTGTATTGTATTCCTATTTGTACCATTTTATCTTAGTTTCACAGTATTTTATTATACTATATTTTTACTTATCTTCTTTTCAATTATATTTCTTACTTTAGTGTGCACCCCCCATGTTTAAATGCTGGACGGTTGGAAAATACATTTCACTTCATGTCATTGTTTTGTTTTTCTTTTATTTATATATTTATGTTAATAAATGTAAAAGAGGGAAAAGATGGAGTTAGACCAAACTCAAGTCCTTGTTGTCATTTGCAACTTGGCAAATAAAGATTCTGATTCTGATGTTGTACCATGTAGAATGTGAAAGTGACAAATAAAATTTGAACTTGAACTTGAACTGAAGTTTCAGTCTTTTCACTCATGTTCGTCTATTTCAATCTGGTAATACCTAGATGTAAGAGAATACAAGCACTGACAATGTTTTAAAACCTCAAAGAGCAGACAAAGTTCATTTCTAGCCCAGGATTCCTGATGCTGTCCTTTTCCCATGGTTGTTGTCACATGACTAATTGATTTAATCTGGTTGGTCATTTGTTATATATCTTCTCACATGTTACATGTTCTCTCTAAGTTTCAGTTTTATTTTTTTTCTAGTCCACGAAAGTGTGATCCAGCCTGTATGTACGTAAAAGAAACCTCAGAAACTGCAAGGTTGTGCGTTTGATTCCCTTTGAAAGCATAAAACGGTCGGATGGAAATGACGTGGATATGACGGAGGATTTTAATCTGAAACGTCCATATAGATTTTTAAACAGACAATTATACATATTTAAACTTGAGCTGTGAATTGATAAAACTATAATATTCGAAAAATAAATTTGATTAATAAATTATCAATAATTGAAAAAAGTGTGTTCTAGTCTGTGAAATGGTTTTCTTCTATTTAAAAAAGATTTTTTTCCCCCTTTTGTTAACCCTTTTCTTCAACTTTTTTAAATAATATCAAATAATTTTTTTTTACAATTTATGTGACACTATAATTCTCAGCAACTGAATGTCGTTCATAACATTAATGCTAACACCTGAGTTTACAATCCTTCCATTTTTAAATGACACAATTACTATAAAAAGCTTTTAGGGTTTCCTGTTGTTGCGATTTGCTACTAAATCATCTTGAGTCATTTCAAATAAAAGCATCAGAATTAATGTAAAAGTCAAGTCACAACGGGTAAACCACTAACCTCAGACCACACAAAACGTGCGTTTCTACATTTATCATATTGATTTGAATCTGAAACTTCCCTTTAGATTTTTAAACCGACATTTTTACATATTTAAACTAGTGCTGTCAATCGATTAATTTTTTCTAACTAATTAATTGCACATTCTAAAAACACGCAGGAGAATAAGAGTCCAAGAAGATGTATCCCAAAACTTGAGTAAAACACCTAATTACAGACACCTAATTATAAAAATGACTCCATTACATGTTATAAGTAACCAATTCCAAGAATATGTAGATAAAACTCGTAAAGCATCCATCTCAGAAAAAAATAAAAAACTTCAGTATTTTACTTGTACTTAATTTAGGCTCAAAATGTTCCTAATATAGAAACTAAATTTAACACCTTAATGTTTCAAAGTGGCAGAAACAAAATGGATAAAGAACAAAAAGTCAGTCTCAGTCAAACTCAAATGTGGAAAAATGTGTGCAACTGCAAATTCTCGTTCATGTGACCTAATCAGAAATATAATCCAGTACCTTCAGCATCCTGCAGATGGCGTCCTCCAAGGAAAAGAACCGCAGTATAAAAAATGCCAAATTGTCGGCAAGTAACAATGTCAGTTCAAATGTAGAGGAGTAAAGAGTACAGACCAAAAATGTAGTCAAGTAGAGTACAGAGTAAAGTTGTAAAAGTTGCTATATTTTTGATACTCAAAAATACTTAAGTAACAAAGTCAATTTACTCCAGTAGTTGATATAACTGTGGGAGTGAGAATATAAAAGTGTGAATGAGAATCTGTGTGCTGCTCTGTGATAGGTCCAGAGGCCCAGTTGGTGGGTTTGGTTCAACAAAGGAAAAGCACTTCAGATGGATGGAAAATTGACACCGACTCAAAGGTCCCAAATTGTGGACGGATTACCATCTGGATTGCAAATTTACTGCCAAACTGGTGTGAATATGGGAAGATGCGCCAAAGTGTCCACCATTAGGCAAACAGAACCAGAGCTGCTGCCCTCCGAGGCTCACTCGAGTAAAATCTCCTGATAACCTTTCACTAATCTGTGGTCATCCATCTGCGGTGTCCTTGAGTGAGAGCTCAGCACAGAGATGGCGGACGATACCGAGCCTGAGGAGGGTGAAGACAGGGGACCGGTGTAATCTTCTCACGCTGCTGTCAGCGCCAAACCAGGATCAGCATCTCACACCACTTACAGAAAAGTCCAGCCTGATGCTGAGGAACCAGCTGATCCAGTGTAAAGCCAAATCGCTCAACATGGCACATCGGGACCGGTGTAGGTACCAAAATGGCTCGGCTGTAAAATTGTCTCGACGTCCCGTGACTAGTGATGATGTCACACCATGGTTGCACTAATTGGACCAACCACGTATCACGAGATGTTCTTGGGCTCATCATATTGTTATCCTTTTGAATCCTAAAGTTGTTTGCACTCATAACTGATAATGCCATTTTTATTTTCATTTCGAGGTGCGTCTGACAATCGTTTGTTGTGTCTGGCATTATTATTACTTATCATTCACTTTTCCAGAATCAGAGTAAATGTGAAAAAAAAAAAAACATTTATTTATGCTGTGCTGTCTGGTTTAATTTGCCCAAATGTTGGTTTTACATACTGATGATTCTAATTAGTCATGCTGATAACTAATAATGTTAATACTTGTTAATAATCAAAACAGCGTTCAAACATGCAAAGGTTACACTTTTTTTTTTCAAACATGTTGAGAGAACTAAGTGAGGGCGAGACGTTGATTAGTCCCTTGTGCAATGTAGTGGGGAAATTTCCCACTAAGTTGTCCGTGTTTTTCACAAACGGAAAGTGGCAGAGTGCTTGAGAAGTCAGTTAGTGGCTGAGCGCTGCCCTTGGTCCTGCAATGTGCTGGTGTCCCACAATGTTCATGTTTTTTTGTATATTTGTTTGTGTGTACTCAGTAGACAGTCAAATCATGTTAATTGGGACACATTGTGACCTGACCGTTTTGCCCTAATAAAGAGGTACAAATTTGCGCTATGAGTAGGGCTGTCAAAGTTAACGCGTTAACACATTAACTTTTAAAAGCTTACTCGCGTCATTTATTTTAAACAGGTTGCAGTTTTTTTTTCCACTCCTGGTTTGAAACACTTGATTAAACATCATTAGCGGACCTCACGAGGAAGTGGATCTGTGACAGCGAGGCTGCTGGGAAAGCGGAAGGTTCCGGCTCGTCTGCTGTTCACAGGCCATTACTCACAATATAAACTCATAATGATTCTTTTCTTCCCTCCACCTTTACAGTCTGGAAACAAACAGTGGCAGTAATCGAATTACACAACGACAGTTATTATCTGATGCATTCGACTGATAGGCCTTCAGAAAACGTTCTTTATCGCATTTAATCACCGTCTCATTAGTGCTAATGAGTTTCACTATGAAGCGGACTGAAAAAAACAAATACTTGTGTGTAAACAAACACAGAGGCCGTGTGTGTGTGTGTGTGTGTGTGTGTGTGAGTGTGTATTGCCAGCTTAATTTACAGAATATAAGGACTATAAACTATAAATACATTTTAGAATTGTAAACATTTCTGTTTTTTTATGCTTATTACGTCACTAAATATTCTTTATCCTGACACTGATTCTCTAAGAACCAGTTGCTAAAATGCTGATTAATCACACAATCGTCTTCATTTTAAGAACCAGATTCACACATCGTGAACAATCTCCTCCTTGTGTTCACCCGCCATCTTTTCTTCTGTTCCACTGTTGGGTTTGACGCTTAAATAACGGTCAATCGTAGACTTTTTTTATTCCATTTCTACTTTATTACAGGTACAAACCATTTCACCCATCATCTGGGTTTAGCTTTGCCAGGTCAAAATTAGCGTGTTAATGCATGCGATCAATTTTAAATGGATAGTTGCGTCATTTTTTTTCAACACGCGTCAATCGCAGTTTGATGTACAATAAATTAGAGCAAGGAAGGATGGAGAGTTTCACTTTAAGTGCAATAATTCGCACTACTGACGAGTTTTTACATTAAAGTTGTTTATAAAATCTCAACTCGCAGCAGTGCAACTTCATAATGAGTAATTATTCTTTCTTCATTGTTACTTTATATATTTGCCATGCCTATATTGTGGAATTTTTTTGGAATCCTTGAACATAAAGTATTCACTTTATGCATATGAAAATATTTTTTTAAATAAAGGAGATGTGTCTTTCAAACCAACAGTTCTTCAGTAGGTTCTTGATGGTTTATACAAAAAGTATGTTGCTTAAGAAACAGAAAAATATATTGCAAATCCAACAAAAAGTGTACCAAACTATATTACAGTAATTAAACAAGTGTTTATTAAGTGTCGAGTTTACATTAATTTACATGTATCATTTTAATATCTAATATTACAAGTTCCAGTCCTTTTAATTGCGATTATTCGTGATTAATCTTGATTAATTTGTTTGGTGAAGTGATATTAATTTGTTAAAAAGAAATAGTTTAAAAAATAAAAGTCACAAATAATAAAAAAATAATTGTTTCACAGCACTAAAAATTATCCTTTATATTGGAGTAAAAAAATAACTATATAATTAAAACTGTCCTGTTTTAAAGGCATATTTCTGCAACTAATTTGTGTTTAAACAATGCATTTTGCAATATCGCAAAACGCTCCGTTTATTGATTTGCCATTGAATTGGGCGATCACAGAATAATGAAAGGCCGAGTGTCTGAGAAGCGTTTAGCTGAGAGGATGATGAGCCGAGCGTCTGGACTGTAAAGATTGTGTGTTTATCGGCTTCTCGGAGCGACTTACACACACAGATAATCCCACACACACTCGAGGAGAGACGAGAAGAACGCGGACGATGGAGAAACACTCCAACGGCAATTTAAAAGACAAGTTTGGGAAAGATAAAAAAAAATTGGTTTTGATTTACTTAACAAAATGAATTTCAAATTAAATGCCAAAAACTCATTTACGAACTGCCATTCATTCATTCTGTGCATCCTGGTTTGTGTGTATGTGTGTGTTTGAGTGTTTGTGTGACTGTGTGTGTAGGTGTGTGTGTGTGTGTGCCTGTGGGTGTGTGTGTGCGTGTGTGTGTGTGTTTGAGTGTTTATGTGTCAGTGTGCATGCGTAATTTTGTGCATTTGTGTGTGTTATTCATAATTTTTCTATACTAAAATGTGTGCTTTGTGTGTGATTGAATGTCGTTAAGTGTGTTTGTGTGTGGGTCGGATTGTTGGTTTGTTTGTATTTGTGTTTGTGTGTAATTGAGTGTATTCAAGTGTGTGTTTGTGTGTGAGTCTGTTTCTTTGTGTATATCTGTGTATAATTGAGTGTATTTTTGTTTGTGATTGAGTGTGTTTAAGTGTGTGTGATTCAATTTGCTTGTTTGTGTGTATTTGTGTTTGTGAGTGTTTGTATGTAAGTGAGTGTGTTTAAGTGTGTGTGTGTGTGTGTCTGAGTCAGTTTGTTTATTTGCATACAGTATGTGTGAATGTGTTTTTGTGCGTGAGGGTGTGTGTGTGAGTTAGTTTGCTGTGTATTTTTGTTTGTGTGTGATTGAGTATCTAAGTGTGTGTGTGAGTCTGTTTGTTTGTGTGTATTTCATTGTGTGATTGAATGTATGTAAGTGTGTGTACGTCTGTTTGTTATACGTGTATTTGTTTTCATTTGAATGTGTGCGTGTGTGTGCGATTTTTGTATTGACATATAAGCTCTGAGACGTGTAACGCTGGGATTTGCATTTAAACGACTGCGGCAGAAAAGCGTTTTATCTGGTGTTGTGACGGAGGTGAAGAACACTGTTCACACTCTTTCTGCTTCTGTTCAATCTCAGAGAAACAACTTATGCTACAAACATGTCCCTCGGAAAATTCACTGTTTGAAATGGCATTTTTAAACAAACTGAACTGGGACTGGTTAATCGGATTAAAGTAACTTAAATTAAGTTTAATCATTTACTTTGGATTTTTGGGTTGCCAAGTAAAATAACAACATAAATAACAACAAAAGTGAATATTTTAATGACAAAATTAATACAAAAACACAAAGTTTAAGCACTTTATAATTGAAAATACCTTAAGCAAATGTTTTAGTAAAAAAAAAAAAAAAATATATATATATATATATATATATATATTATGATATATATATATATATATATATTAATATATATATATATATATATTAATACACATTTGGGTTCCTGGATTGCATTTAAAATGCAGGTATATAAAACAATAAAGTGAAAAATTATTAGAAATACAAAAGCCCTAGGTATTATATAATAATAATAATAATAATAATAATAATATTAATAAATTATTATTAAAAACAAAAATACGAAACATCAAGTCAATTAAATTAAATTGAATTTTACACAAAATATAATTAAGAATTTTTCGTTCATTTAAAATCTTTCTACTTGTGAACAAAATACATACATATATTTTTATGCAGTCAATATAAAAAAATCTAAATTACAATATTATTCCTATTACATAGCACAATTATGACTATTATGAAAATGATGACCAACTCTGACTATTTCACTAATCTAGAAATGACTGAGTCAGTTCAAACGCCGCAGGATCAAAATCCCAGGATCCCGTTTCCTTCTTTCTGCAACAAACCAGCAATTTACACAAAACTGCCGCTGTGGTCGGTGAAGAGAGTGTTTGATTCAAGTTTCCATTACTTTACAACGTCCTGTAGCTGCAGCGATCAGACACTTTCACAGCAATCACTCCACATCACCACCCACCACACGCCATTATTACACCAGCAACGCCGACAAACACCACGTGTGTACCACAAGTGTCGTTTATCACAGAAATGCTCTGGTACTCTCAAGCTTCCTGCGACTAAAGAGCTAAACCCTTCAAAAGAGAAAAGATCCAGTAGCACACATAACACGCTCAAGCTCAACAACCAGTAAAAGTGGAATAATGAAGTTGGAAAAGGTCAGGATCTGGTGGGAATCAGTTGGGACTTTGGAGGAAAGGGTAGAGATTCAGGAAGGAAGTGGTCAGAATTCTGAAGAGTAAATGTCATGAATCTGGGATTCTGGGAAACCAAATGTCAGGATTCCAGATAATAGCGGTCAGGATTATGGAACGAGGAATGATCAGGATCCCAGAGAAAAACAGGAATCCAAGAAAATGGTGACGGTACTAGATGGAATTCTGGGAAAAGGACAAGTCAAGATTACGGGAGAAAACAGTCAGGATTCTGGAACAAGGAATGGTAAGAATTTCAGATGAAAACAGCATGGAATTCAAGGTAAGTGTCAGGATTCTGAAAGGAAATGGTCTTAAATGTGAAGAGTAAAGTCATGAATCTGGGATTCTGGAAAAAAAAAATTTCCGAAATGGGGAATGGTCTGGATACCAAAGGATAACAATGTGTAAATCATGGAAAGGATCGCAATTCTAGAAGGAGATGGTCAAAATCTGAGGAGTAAAAGATTCTGTGGTTCTGTTGAAAATAAATGTCAAGATTCCAGAAGAAAATGATCAGAAAAACAATGTCAATATTTCGGAAGAAAACAGTCAGGAGTAAGTCAATGGTCAGAGAAAAACAGGAATCCAAGAAAATGGTCACGTTACTAGATGGAATTTTGTCAGAAATCTGAAGAGTAAAGGTCAGAATTCTATAATAAGGCAAAGATAAGATTCCAGAAGAAAACAGTCATGATTCTGGGATTTTGTAGAATAACAATGTCAAGATTCCAGAAGAGATACCGGAACAGGGAATGGTCAGAATTCCAGAGAAAAACAGGCATGGTATTCAAGGAAAGGGTCAAGATTCAGAAAGAAAATGGTCTGAAATCTGAGTAAAGAACACGAATCTGGGATTCTGGACACCCAAAAAGTCAGCATTCCAGATAATAGCAGTCAGGATTCCAGAACGGGGAATGATCAGGATTCCAAAGGACAACAGTGTGGAATTCAAGGAAAGGGTTGTGATTCTATAAGGAAATGGTCAGAAATCTAAAGAGTAAAGGTCAGGATTCAGGGATTCTGGAGAAAAAAAGAAGTCAGGACTCCAAATGAAAACAATCAGGATTCCAGAAACTGGAAATGGTCAGGATTCCAGAGTAAGACAAAAGGGTATTCTAGAAAAGAGTCACAATACTGGAAGGAATTGGTCCAGAATTGCAGTGACCAATCCTGGGAATGATCAGAAATCACTTCAGATTTCTCAGATTTTCCCAGATCAGGAGTCTGCAATTCTGGAGAAAAGAAAGTCAGGGTTCCGGAAGAATATGGAAAGGATTCCAGAATGAAGAAAGGTCAGGATTCAGTCAGGAAAAAGTATGGAATTCAAGAAAAAGGGTCACAATTCTGTTTGGAAGGAAATTATTAAAGGTCAAACAGTAAAGGTCAGGATTCTGGATAAAAAAAGTCAAGATTCTGGAAAAAAAGGTCAGGATGGGAAAAGTTCCAGAATGGGAAATCAATAGGAACGCAGAAGGATAAGGTCAGGAATCTGAATTCCAGAAGATAAAGGCCAAGAATCTGGAGGTAAAAAGCTCTCTCTCTCTCTCTCTCTCTCTCTCTCTCACACACACACACACGCGCACACACACACATACATAAACAATTTGTTCATTTTATAACAATTATTTATGATTCATAAGTTCCTTACATTGTGATGTGGTTAAACATTCCATTTTTACTGAGAATCCAACCCACAAGCGTAGTGTTGCAAAACCCAGCTCCACCAATGGAGCCACCAAGAAGCTTTAACACACGTCGTGAGTCCGAGCCCTTGGCTTCTAATATCTCATTCCAAACTGTCAGACGTTTTCCTCTCGAAGGCTTTTCCTTTGTGTCACGCAGGGTGAGATGCTGACAGCAGACGGTGTCCACACCGGGTTTCAGAGCAAATTCATCACTGCCAGCAGATGAAATATTGCAGGAGAAGCGCTCAGACCACAGGCTGGTCTCTGAAACATCACCAGCAGTGAGATCTGCCCGCTAACGGCTCACGGAGAACATCACGGAGACTTTTGATGGCCATTCAAGATGCTCGGAACGCTGGAATGTTTCCCAAATGACAGATGATTTCCCCAAACAAATCCATCAGAAGCTTCTGGAATCTATTTATGAGCTTGTGAGTTCCTCATTCAGAAACACTCCTGAAGGGTTTACAGAGCCTGAGAAGAAACAACGCTTTTATCCGGATTATCTTGGTGGCTTTGGTGCCAGTTTAGGCCACATGCTGTTTCCTGATCATTCTGCCATTGATATTTGGGAGACAGAGGTTTCTTCTACACATTTGAAGTCACCGACCCTCTGAACAAGGTGATGTAGTGGGTATGAAGATATTCGAGACTCAAGTTAGAGGCCCAGTCAAGGCCCAAATGCTTTGAGTTTGCGTCTGTCTATCTGTTTGTCCATCCATCAGTCAATCAGATGTGAGAGAGTTGATTAACAATTAATTTGTGCTCAATGTGACCAAAAAGATGAACAGAGAGAGAGAGAGAGAGGAAGAAAGAGGAGAGAAAAAGTGTGGAAAAAAAAGAGGACAGGAGAGAGAGAGAGAGAGTGACTAAAAACGAGAGAGTAGATGAACAAGCAGAAAAGAGATGGATGAATAAATATTCGAAGAGATATCGTAGATAGGAACAAGAGAGAGGGAGAGAGAGAGAGAGAGACAGACAGACAGACAGAAATAATGTGTGAGACAGAGAGATGGATATGTTGAGAGAAGGAAAGACAAAGATAAAAAGAGAGCAGGAGAAAGAAGGTGAGAGGGAGATAGACAGACAGAGAGTGAGTGAAAGAGAGAATGAGAGAGAGATAGAGACAGCAATATGGTGAGAGTGTGAGAGAATGAGTGAGTGAGTGAGTGAGTGAGTGAGTGAGTGAGTGAGTGAAAGAATGAGGATGAGAGGGAGAGTAAGAGAGGGTGTGAAAGAGAAAGTAAGAATGAGAGAGATTGAGAGGGTGACAGAGAGATGGGGGTGAGAAGGAGAGGGAAAGGGAGATAGTGAGAGGGCGAGCGAGAGAAAGAGAGGTTGAGAGGGGTAAAGAGAGTGAGAGAGGGAGGGAATGACACAGAGAGAGAGAGAGAGACAGACAGACAGACAGAGACAGAGAGTGGGTATGATAGAGAGAGGTAAAGAGAGAGAGAGAGAGAGAGAGAGAGAACAGAAAGTCACAACTCTGTTCATCAACTGAATATAGTTTGTCAACCGATGCAAATTCTCCTCGGAATCGAATTAAAATATTCACAACACTTGACCTGATTGAGTTCCTCCGAATCAGTCATTTAAGTCAATTTAAGATAATGAATACAACACCGGAGCATCCGTCTTCACATTCTACAGTTTCCCAGAAATCCACTCGGTCCGTTTGTCATCAGAAGCCTTTAGAAAAGAGCAGGAAGTCGGCGTGAAAAGATCCGTCTCCGTAAATAGACCAGGACATTGTTTCGATCGGCCTTTCAGTCGCCGCTAAGTCTACTAGCGCATCACAACGCAAACGCCACCACAGCGATGAATGGCGGCAGGAAGGAAGCCAGCAGATCTCTCAATGATGCTCCGCGATTGTTCCGCGAGCTAAGGCGATTAGCATCTTAAGATGCCGCGAGTGGAGCGCTAACACTCCTCTGCCTCCCGTATAATCCACTCTCCACACAGTGTCTTTGGACAAAGCCTTCACCGACACACACACCTGTTTTGCCTACACGCCTTTTTGCCGCTTAATCCACTGTAGCGGCGCTTGACATCGGGAGATTGTTGAACATGGGCGTACGTCTGCTCAAATGCTCTTCTCGCTAACAATTTGGGTGTGGAATTATTGATGCTATAAATTACCGATGCTGAGTTTTGGAATTTTCGAACTTGAGTAGGGTGAAACCTTTTGGTCGACCACTCACATTCTAAGGTGTGTCTGGTGCTACTGATATAACAATAAAACAATAAAACTCATCACATCATCAAGTTACTCTCAGAGGTGTCAAGTTACGAAGACAAAATACTTCAATCAGTATCGATTTTAATGGCCAAGTTTGTACATTACAACGAGGAAATAAATGTGGTCCGATTCCGTCTTTTATATATATAATAGAACTCTTATTTTGACGTGGATCGTGAGATCGCGTCACTTCCGCGTGCGCGATATTCGTTGTTCGATGTTCAGCTGTCTCGCGACATCCCGGTTCTTCCCGCGTGTGTTTGTTTTCCCGATCAGCTGTTTTTCGTCACTCCCTGTCTATTCGATCACGATAATTGTCTCGTTTGCGTGCCAGGTGTTTGTCATGTTCACATCGTTATGCTTTGTATTTGTATCCCGCCTCTGTCACAGTTTTTTGTCGGTTCGTCCGTTATGTTTGGCTCTGGTCTCGTCTTGTCTTGTTTTGCCTTGTGAATCTAGAATAAACCGCTTGAATACTTAACCCCTCGCCTCCCGACTGTGCCGTGCACTGGGATCCAGCCCTCCTTGACCTGAGATTGCCAGATTGTGACACTTCTTAGTTCAAGACCAACAGAAAGACGCTTACTTTTACTCCATTTGTATGCAAATATCTGTACTTTCTGCTCCTTACATTTAAAAAAATGGCCGCCAAAGCCAGTTTCTTTTCGGTTGGATTTATTTCGATGATACGTACAGTATATTGGGGATGCTCCTTCCTTACTCAAACCCGCGTAATCTGCCCCGTGTTGCTTTTCATTGACACGACGGCAACAGAAGAAAGCAGGTTTAAGGTGGAAAAGCTCAATCCATCAGATGGACAAGCAAAGGTCACGCTGACCGGTCAATATGTCAGTTACACGTTACTGTAGTGCTACATCTCACTTACTCAGCTTAAATAACCCATCCGAGGTGACTTGGGTGAGAGGTGATGTAAGCTAATAGAAATGTGCAGAATCAATCAATAATAAAGTTTTGCAAGAAGTGTGTTTGTGATTTTGTGTGTGTGTGTGTGAGTATACTGTATGTTTAAGTGTATGTGCGTGTGAGTATGTTTGTATGTGTGTGTGTGTGTGTGAAAGTTTGTGTTAGTACGCTAGTGAGTGTGTATGTTAATGTGTATATGCGTTTTTAAATGTGTGAGTATGTTTGTGTGTGCTAGTATTCTTGTGTGTAAGTATGTTTATGTGTGTGTGCATGTGAGTGTGTTTGTGTGTGTGTGTATGTGTATGTATGTTTGCAGGTATGTGAGTTTGTGTGTGTTTGTTTATGTGTGTGTGCGTGTGTGTGTGTGTGTGTGTGTGTGTGTGTGTGTGTGTGTGTGTGTGTGTGTGTGTGTGTGTGTGAGTAAACATGTGTGTATTTTTGTGCATGTGTGTGTGTGTGTGTTGATGTGTGACAGTTTTAAATGAGAAAATCGCCTAACAAATAATAACTGAATGTGAACTTTTGTATGTGTGTTTGTGTCTATGTTGGTGTGTGTGGGAGTAAGCTTGTGTGAATTTTTGTGCATGTGTGTGTGTGTGTGTGTAAGTCTGTGTCTATTTTTGTTTGTGTGTGAGTATGACTGTGTGTATATTTGTGCTTGTGTCTGTACATTGTGTGTGTGTGTGTGTGTGTGTGTGTGTGTGCATGCCATTACTTAACATCACAATTGTAGACATTGTAGAAAATACATCATTGCAGACATATCCTTCAGATCTGGACACCCGTGACCTTGTGTGTAGCGGACACAACTCCACTGACCCCAACAAACTGTTTTTCAACAAACCATTTGTTACCGATTCATCCCAGGGAGGAAAAGATCAATCCCTCCGTTCCTCACATACATTCAGAGCAGAGCTGCAAAGTACTTGAGTAAATGTACTTCGTTCTGTTACTTAAGTAGGTTTTGGCTGTTTTGTACTTGTACTGAGTATCATAAATATAAGCAACTTTACTCTACTCCCCTACATTTGTGATTGAGTAACTGTACTTTTCACTCCACTTTTCACTCCAGTGAT
Organism: Paedocypris micromegethes; assembly: GCA_028031935.1. Lineage (NCBI taxonomy): Eukaryota > Metazoa > Chordata > Actinopteri > Cypriniformes > Paedocypris > Paedocypris micromegethes. Next base: position 24,045,820 of record CM051501.1, on the reverse strand, counting down.
TTTTACCGTGGTTAATTTCTTGCGCCATCTGTGGTCTACTGAAGATACTGGAAGCTAATTGTGAATTAGAAACCACATGAACATGAATCTTTACCAGGTTTTTAACTATCGCGTTAGAAAAAATTACGACTCTCACCAGATGTGTCTGCTTTGTTTACCGCGGACAACAAAAATAATAGCTTTTATGAATTCACCGTCAAATTTGAGGAAACACGTTGAGGTAAGAGTCTATTTAATGTCAATTTAAAGTGAATTAAATGTCAAGTTAAACACGTATCGTAATGTTACCAAGCCTAACATGGCAAAAAACACAATGACATGACTTTAATTTAGCTCAATGTTTTGTGTGAAAGTGTGAATAAATGTAATGTAGACATTGACTGAGAGGTCACTGAGAATCACATCAAAGTCAGCTCAGAATTGTATTTGTTTTTATTTTTTGCACATTTGTATTTAATGCACCGCATGACACCGGTGTCACGCCATGTTCAATGATGTTTTTAATGGGTTTTCAAAAAAATTATTTTTCACTTTTTTTTTCCACCGTTTACTTTTAGATGTAATTTGATGCTGGAACACCAGGTGGCGCCAATTTACTGCTTAATTGGGCTTCCAGAGCAGTTTGTATTGTCCAATGTCCAAAAATTTGGGATCAATACCAATTTTTCCCAAATATCAAAAATCTTATCTACCGGGGGCAGGGCAATATTTTTACCCAAAAAATGTTTTTTTCTTCCATAGAAAGTTGTGTCTGGTGGTATTCTTGAATATGCCCGGAAACATGTCAATGTTTTGATTTTTGTTTTCATTCTATTAATTTTTATTGCATTATTTTAAAACATTTTTTTTTCATATTTATACATTTTTTTATTTATTTTTTTTTTCATTTTTCTTAGTTTGATGCCAAATATTACGTTCGTTTGAAAAATAAAATTTTTTAAGCGCTCTTTCTGGTACCGCGCATTAGACTGACGTTTTGTTTTACCACATTTTGTTTTACCATTTTTGAAACACGGAGGTATTAAATTTAGTTTCTGTATTAGTAAATAAAACCTCATAAATAAATGTTTTTCACATTTCTTTTTTTAGCCTAAATTCAGTATGAGTGAAATTCTTAAGTTCTTTTAAAGTTCGATACATTGACTCAAGTCTTTTTTTATATTGGTGACTTTACACTTGCATTGGAGTGACTTATATAGCACGTATCCGTACTTTTACTCAAGTATGGTGGCCAGGTACTTTTTACACCTCTGATTCAGAGCATATTGTAAACCACACACAACAAAAGCAAACAACGGCACAAAGCGAAACAGACGCGGGGTGATTGTTGGGAAGGAGATTTGACTCTGATTGGATTAGAAAGCCACACGGGAGCGAGAAGAGACGCGAATTAAAACCCCGTCCTGATTGAAAATGCAGGAGAGAGTGGCATTTGTTAGCGAACCGAGGGACGGCGGGAAAACTCGCCGCGCGTAAATTGAGAAATGATAACAATTAGCGTGTGACGGCCACTTGGGTCGAGCCCAGACACAAACACCATTAAGTCGGGCAAACTTTGCCTCGCACCGTCCCTTCGTGATGAAGCGCTGATCAACGTAAACGAATTAAAACCTTCTGCGGATAAAGACTTTGGGCTCTGGACCGGTATGAGCGGAGCAAAAAATGTGGCACGGTGCTAAATTACAGCCATTTCCCTCGGTAACGCCTCCATTTCCATTTTAATTCCGCACAAACCCAGCCACACAAAGGAAGTGATTTGAAATCCCCATTAAAAATAACGAGGCAACTATATCCAGCGCCTGTTAGTGGGAAACAATCGAGAAGGCCATGAAAGACAACAATGGCAGACGGATAATTCATCTAATGGCCGCTTGTTGTCCTCTGCTCAGAAGCGTCAAACACCAGAGCGAGCAAAAGTTCTACTGATGTTGGTCCGCGTCTAGATTGAAAGCCGTGAAAATGTTCACAAACACGGCTTGGATTCGCAGTTTGGAATTTGCAGCGTCGTAATTGGCCGAAATGTTTCACACTGATCCACAAAACGGAGACTTTTCTACGTTTGCCTGGGCCTTTGGAACTTCCAATCACTACAGAGAGTGAATCTACTCTGCTGTCAGACATTTGGACCAGGACTTTTCAATGGTACTTGTTCAAAAGCTCCTTACAAGACAAAACCATACAAAAGTGCAGTCATTTTTCATTCATGTTTTTTTTTCTTTTTCATATGTTTACCATTGTGTAGACTTTTACTTGCTTTTATGATGGCTACTGTAACATTAACATTTGTCTGTGTGTCAATCTATCTATCCTTTAAATTTCTATCTATCTATCTATCTATCTATCTATCTATCTATCTATCTATCTATCTATCTATCTATCTATCTATCTATCTCTCTATCTATCTATCTATCTATCTATCTATCTATCTATCTATCTATCTATCTATCTATCTATTTCTCTCTGTCTGTCTGTCTGTCTGTCTGTCTGTCTGTCTATCTATCTCTCTATCTATCTATCTATCTATCTATCTATCTGTCTGTCTGTCTGTCTGTCTGTCTGTCTGTCTGTCTGTCTGTCTGTCTGTCTGTCTGTCTGTCTATCCAATCCATCCATCCATCCATCCATCCATCTATTCTACTATGTGGTCAACCAATCAGATGATTGTATTGTACAAAAGCGTCTCATTGTATTCTAGATAGATCAATTGGCAGGCCGATAAACAATGAAAGGATGGATGGAGAGACAAAGAAAGACATTAAATCAGACAGACAGATACGATTACATGTACAGAAGGTGAACAAAGAGACATACTGGCTGAGAAAGACAAACAAACAGAACAATGTAGAGATAGAAAAAAAATAGTAAATAATAAAGATATATTCGGTCTGTGTTTGCTCACTAGGTTCAATTTAACTATCACTGTACATATTCTATCTCTAAAATTTCAAATTTACAGTAACTGTTTTTTTTTTAAGTTTTTAAAATTTAAAGTATCTGTAAAATAATGTTTGATTACCTGAAGAATAACTGCGAGCAGCTTTTACAATCTGTGAAATTGATCATTAATTACATAACGCTAACTGGGCGTGGTTTAAGCAACCAGATGTCTAAGCCCCACCCATATTCCAGCCTCTATTCTTTTTTTATTTTCCTGATAATGAGGCCACACCCAGTTTTTAGCATGAAAAATGCTCTTCAAAAAGCTAAAAACAAAAACAGACTAAAAACTATAATGCAATATTAAAAGTTTACAGGTCTGGCCGATTTGTTCAGTATATAGCTTAGTTAAATGTGAAAAATGGAGATGGACAGAACATGTTTTATTCTGACATACATCAGACCAGCGTGGCATCTTTGCGTGACCTTTGACCCGCAGCATCTGATCAATAGCAGATGAAATGGCTGCAGTCTGACCTCTGGGCTGAAGTCAATAATAATAACTAAAAAAAGGCCCGGCATTTCTGCAGCATGAATAAAATATTAAGCGGCATGAAGCGACATTGGCCGTCTGCGACAAATAGAGGTGAATAAATGAGCGAGGTCATGTGGTGGCCACTTCTTCTGAGAAACCATTAGATCTGTTCTGAGAACTGAACACACGCTAGTGCTGCTATTATTATAAAGCTGTTCTGCTGAAATACAATTGATTTATTTAGGAGTTATGCTATAATTGTACACACTGTAACACAACTCACGGTTTACGTGCACACACGCACACACACAAATGTACATGCATTATGTATGTGTATGTGTACACACATACACTTACGCTTTATACACATTTTGTTTACACAAACACATACTTATAAAGAAGATTTTCTATCTCTCTTTCTATCAAACACACACACACACACACACACACACACACNACACACACACACACATTTTTACAAATTTTGTTCTCTCACACACACACACACACACACACACACAAACAAACACGCACACGCTTTTCTTTTTCCCTCTTTCTCTCTATCTCTCTCTCTCTCACACACACACATTTTTAATTGGTTTAATTTCCACACATGCACACACACTCCCGCTTTTCTTTCTCTCTCACACTCTCTCTCTCTCTCACACACACACACACACATTTTTAATTGTACACAATTTTTCCACACATGCATAGACACTACAGCTTTTCTTTCTCTCTCTCTCTCTCTCCCTCTCTATCTCTCTCTCTCTTGCACACAAACACACACATTTTGTACACACGCATACATTTAAACACACATAACGGTCTCTCGATGTCACAAACAACCTTTCCCAACAGAAGTTGAAGCAAATAGAACAGATCCCGCCCTCGGAGGCGGAGCCAATGAGGTAAAGAGCGCAGATCTGGCAGCATTGCCTCTGAACAAATGTCTTCACGAAGTAACAGTCATAGTTACAGTAACTCGTATTAATGAATTCAGATTTCTCCTACCTTGCCTCTTCAATCGTCAGGAACTTGAACTTCTCCCTTAAACTCGTCTGGTGGACAGTCAGACGCGGCCTATCCTGGCCTCAGTAGTGGTTACTCCATGACTCAGGGCAACGGGCAACACACTCGTGAGCTTCACAAAGTCGAACTTTCCCGGCATTCGTCGCTTGCCCAGAATGCACGCCAAAAGACCACAAGATGTCGGCTGCAGAGACGTCAGGGCACAGGGCGTCACACTTTGCAGGCCCTTGTGTTTTAGGAGAACATTTAGGAGTCGAGAGAATATTACAGTTTTTTCTGATTGCTTAGGCACATTTTTTGCAAATATTGGCTATTTTTGCAAAACTCTACACACAAATAACAAAATCTTTCACCCAATTATAAAAACATTGTAATTCTCATGCAAAAGCGATCACAGCTAGATTAACTCTTCACACATTCGTAAAAATGGTGTTTTCGTATCAATCAGTACACACAAGCCATCATCTACTAAGCACACAACGCAACAA